>OZ001263.1:8408170-8495670 GCA_963924015.1 Macrophya annulata
ACCGACTTGCGTACCTTACCTACTGTATCTACCGCCGTCTTGTATCGCACCGGTCGTGAGTTCGATCTCGCCGAGTGCCTAGTTTCTTTTTCTTGTTTTAGTTTTCTTTGTAACTTAGTGCCTACTCTGGCTCATCGTACCGGATTGTACGTTTTGATTTTACAAAAATATATTAATTTGTTTTATTACCGTACTGACTGTGTTTTCTTACGCCCCCACGTTCCCCTCTACTACTGAGTAGTCGAGCCTTCAACATTAGTAGTCTATTTTTTCCATTTTCTTTGCGTTTGAGTTAATTCATTTGGTTGTTTTCTTTTCTTTTCATACGGTTTTGAGTTTCGCGGTACCTTTAGGTGCCTGGCGCCCAACTTATCTTTGTAGAGTCGTTAGTTTAGTAGAAAAATCTTAGTAAAGGTGATACGTTGGAGTCAATTGGACGTGATTCATTTTTCTGCCCATTTTCCCGGGGTAGGAAAAAGAGCTCGTTACAGTATGTATATGTATTGTTACGGAACGGGGGTGGAATTGGTCCGTGAATTAATCGAGGAGTTCTCTAGGTGAATAAATCAAAGTAAATAGACAATAAATGGAGTTTGGAGGTATTTAGGTAAAGGTTTGTTGTATTCAAGATACGTGTTTTTAGTTGAAGGTCTAGAACGAGATTGTTATTTACAATAAACGTAGTGGTTGGTAACGATGGACAAGAGAATGATGTTTACAACTTTTATTTAAGATGACTACTAAAGCGGTTGTAATATATGTGAGGGGTGTATCACTTTCGTAACCCCCGCCCCCAAGAAAAAGAGTCAACCCGACTCGTGAAAAGTTAAAGTTGCAAGTGAAAATAAAATTTTAAAAGGAAAATGAAAAGCTCTAGTAATCAAATGTGTAAGCGTTTGGTTTGGGAAAGCCTGTGTGGTAAGTAAGTTATAAAGGTATAGATTTGAGGCTTTCCCTCTAAACTATCCGGCATTTGCCTTAACTTGTAAGGGAAAAAACCACACTAAAAGACCATGAAAAGATAGTTGAGATTCAATTATCAAAATGTGAGCATTTAGTATAAAAATGTTCGTTGAAGAATTCTTTCTTGAACAAAGAATCCGGTAGGATGCAGGATCAGGATGTGGATCGCGAGCGGTGAGCGGTAACAGAGTAGCATCCTGTAACAAGGAGGTGAAGGGAAGGCGTATGGGACAGGAGCTCAGGAATGAAGTCGATCTTAGATCCCAAAACCACTCCGATCAAAACCTCTTCAACAAATCAGTCGATAAAACGACCTAGATGGGAGAACAAATGTTAGTTTTGGCTATAAAAGACATGTACAATCCTTTTCGCTAGATAAAAGATGAAGAGTCATTTTATTTTTAAAATATTGTTGATTTTTTTTTAATGTAAATTATATGTTTTTATAATTAATAAAATCGGAACGATCTTATCTGAGGTCCGGAAAAAGGATGGAAAACATCAGGATGGAATATATCAGGAATTCTGCCTTTTGTCCCTCAGATTAAAAGATCTCCGTGAAGGAAATCTGAAAATCTCATCAAAAGTTAGTTTCTTAAAACTAACACATATATTCAAAATCCACTGGGATCTATTTAAATGAAAAACAATTGAAAGTACTTCTGTACAAGAAAGACCACGCCTTCAGAGAAGACGCTATCTCAAAAACAAATGCAAGTAATAATTCGGCTCGGTTGTGGTAACTAAGAAGGAGAGGATTCAATTGTTTATAACAATTCTATCACAATGGTCGAAGCGAGCTGTAGTTTTGATTTTACTGGAGTGGTTGGAGCGGCAATGAGGAAAGAAGAGGTCGTCAACGTCGGGGTTTTATCAGGTTCAATAAATTGGGAGGAATTAGACGAGTAAAGTGGGGAACGCGCCCGAAAATTAGAGTCTTTTCTAGAAAAACTAGCGTGTGGTAAGACGGAGGCCTTCAAGAACACTGAAAGAAAAGGTTTCACATGCCTAAAATGTTATTTGTTTCGGTGAGTCTTCTCTCTCTCCCTTTTTTTTTTTTTTTTTGGTTCTCTATCTCATCTCTATCTGTTTCGTTTCTAGTGTTCAAGATAAGGAGACATACTGGTCTACTAAACTCCACGCCACGCTGGATCGAAGAGGGGGAAGAAGTAGCGCAAGAACAAACTGCAATTCCTGTGGCAATCATCTCTTCAACCCAGCGAAACCAACGGCCCTATGCTTCAAATGTATTCGCGTAATGTCGCTTCTTCGAGAGGTGGCAGAGGGAGTTTTGGGGAGCTAGTTTTGAGGAGCTACTCAAATAAATAAATTAATGATTAAATAGTTAAAAATATCTGTCTTTTATTTGTGATTGAAGGACTCTTTTTACTTCCGAGCGAATGATTCTAGTAGGTCTAGGATAAAAGAGACACTTGAATGTTAACAAACGAAAGTTTGAATCGAGCGAAATTAGTGTGCTCTGAAAAGAAAGTTCGGAAGATAATCAATTAAGAATCCCGACATTACGGACAAGATATTTCAAAATCCCTATAGATGGCGATATGGTAAAATAAAAATCTGTAATCGATAACGTTATGAGAAGAAGCATTGACTCTTTATTATCGACTAGGTGTCCATAACCTGGCAAAATTTTTCATAGACAGAATCAGCTGATGATTCCGCTTCTATGATTAGAACTGGTGCTAGAAGAAATTGAAAAATTTTATGTATTAATCAGTCTTCATGAACTTGGTGAAGAATTCTAAGATAGTGTAATGAAATAAGATCTTCTTCGCTCCTGGAACGAGACATTATCCTAGAGTATGAGGACTCAGGGTTTAACCTCAAATATACGATTAGGTCTATTTTAAAATGAGAAGAACTGTCTACCAGGATTTGAGAATTTTTAATTAAGAGGTGAGCTTCGAAGTCTTCGAAATCTTTCTGTCTATGTCTAGCTTCTATAAAGCAATTAGTACTAAAAATAGACCGTTCCATGATCTTATTTCTAAGATCAGTTTTGTTCACGTTCCTAATGTACGAATCTGTTATTTGGAGTTTTTAGTCGCGTGAACGCCTACAATTCTAATTAAAGGATCGCAGGTAATTTAGTGGGTTTTAGAAGAAATCAAACAGTTACTATTTACATATATATATATATTGAAATTTCACTGATTTGTATTGGATTACACTTGGTATGTGATGAGTTAGATTATTATGGTATAGATTTAGAGTTAAGATTATAAAGGTTATTGACGAGAATCTAAGTTAGCGTGATGATTGATATTCCCGGAGTTCAAGTTTATAGGTACGAGTGGAATTAGAGATGAGGAGTAAGTGTGTACTACCGTACCGATGTTTCTTGACTGACGCTAAGTTGTTCAAAGATTTTGTTGGTCAGCTATGGTTAGTGTGGAGAGGGATTTTTAGCTAAGGGTAGGAATCTGTTTATCGGTGGTGATTGGTTGAAGGAATTGAGTGGGAGATTTGTTGTATCACGCGGATTGGTCAAGATTTTAAGGAAGGGAGACTTAGGGGTTGGAGTGACATTTGTTTAAACATTAGGATTCTCGGAAGGATAGGTGTAGGTACGAAGAGGTCGGTTTTTCCAAGGGACATAGGACGTGTGGAAAACAATAGAACGAAACTCTTGAGGATGGGTAAAAAAGGTCATAAATGTTAGTGGGAATTTAGGAGTTTCGCACATTTGGTCGCCAAATGTTTGGTTCGACTCTGAGAAAGTAGAAGTGAAAGGTTTTATGACTTATCCTAGGCTATTGAGCGACGTATATACATAGTGGATTTGGGAATACCCACATGTAGCAAGGACAAGACAATATAATATTTTGAACTATGATTAAACTAACTAAATTTGTCTGTACATCGCGACAAGTTTGTAATAAATGTCTGTCGAACATAACCATGGAAGCATGGTGTTGGAAGTGATAGGCATGGCGTAGAGGATTTTGATACATCCTTTCTAATAAATTTACTCCTAGAACATTCCTGTATTCCTCTAATGGTTCTAATACTGTTAAAATGTCCTTATTTCCTAGGAACCTTTTTGTGAAAGTGGATTTCCCACATCCAATATTCCCTTCGACGACGATGGTTAGGGGTCTATCTGTAGGGCGTACAATTTCAAATGGTAGAGCGCCAGACCACCTAGAAGCAAATGAAAACAAATACCCAAGGGAATATTAGGAGAGGAAAGGATTCAAATTTGTCCAAATTAATCGTTTAGGAAAGGAAGCCTCTGTTCGTAAAGAGCTAGACGATCTAAATGAACAACTTTAGGTTTTGTACGAGTAGAACGTTGTATTCTATACACAACTTCATTGATTGTATCTTTAATTACATAAGGTCCCTCCCAATTTGACTGAAGCTTTGGACAACGTCCTTTCTCTCTTCTTGGCTGAAAAAGCCAAACTAAATCCCCAGGTCCGAATTGAAGATTTCGAGACCTGACGTCGTAACGTGCTTTTAATCGATCAGAAACTACTTGAATCTTATTTCGAGCAAAATTATGAATGTTTTCTAACCTTTCCTGTAGGGTGATAACAAAATCGGAACGCAGAAGTTCCTGTGAAGGTAAAGGGCCTTTGTCTAAATCTGAAGGTAACCTAAGATTTTTCCCCATCAGCATTGAAGCAGGAGTATGACCTGTCGATTCATGAACAGCTGATCTGTAAGACAAGACAAAGAGTGGAATCCAATCATCCCAATCTTTTTGATCTCTGTCTACATAAGAGAAAAGATATCGAAGAAGAGTTCTATTTAGGCGTTCTACCATACCATCTGAGTGAGGATGCAGAGGGGTAGTACGAGTTTTTCTAACACCTAGAACTTTAAAGATTTTTGACACAAGAATTGATTCAAAATTTCTACCCTGGTCAGTATGAATTTCTAGTGGGGTTCATTATCGGCAGATAAATTCTTTTATAAATACTCTGGCTACTGTTTCGGCTTCTTTATTGGGAATGGGAATCACTTCTGGCCATTCAGTAAAATAATCTGCTATAACCAAAGCATATCGATTACCGTTGCGTGAGAGAGGAAGTGGTCCTGAAATGTCCATGGCTATTCTCTCAAAAGGAGCCCCTACGTTGTAAATTTGAAGATTGCATGTTCCTCTCTCTCGAGGCCCTTTCTTAGCTTGGCAGACGTCACAAGTTCGACACCAGTTCTCAACGTCTTGACGACAGCAGGCCCAAAAATATCTCTCTCTAATCCTTCCAAGAGTCTTGTTGGTGGCGAAGTGTCCTCCTGAAGGCGAATTGTGATGTTCCAAAAGAATTGAGATTATTTTCTTCTTAGGAACTTGTTGTGTATATGCGGCTTGAGTAGTCTGGAGTAACGCGAACCTTGAAGACGCGGCTGCTTTTTCTGCTCCAGGCGAAATTGTGTGTGTGTGTAGTGTGTGCTGTCTGTACGCGCATGGTCGTGCTGGATGATAGGTTGTTAAATGTGCACCAATATCTAATTATATACATATTATAAATGCTGCATCCAAAGTTAATAATTAGTGATATCTATCCCACATCTTCTTCCTTACCCACGAACATAACAATTGGCGACGAGGACGTTGAAATGCAGTCATAAAAATTCAATTTCAAAAGACCATGCGGCATAACCTATAAAATTTACAACAGCACGTGGCTGTACGACAAGTGTGTTTTAAAATAAAAATTACGGTAAAATACAACACGCAGTGAAAATGAGTTCAACCATGCAATCTCAACTACAAATAGAAAAATTCAACCCGAGTACCATGAAATGGAAACGATGGATACAGCAGCTGGAGGGAGCTTTCAAAATTTTTGGCATTACAAACGAAGCAAGAGTAGGACATTTGTTACACTACATTGGCATTCCTATTTTCGAAGTCCTCTGTGATTACCTCAATGATGAGGACCCTTACGACAAAACCTATGCTGCACTTACAAATAAGTTCCAAGAATTATACCAACCGGAAGTAATAGAAGTAGCTGAATATTACAAATTTAACCAAAGAAGACAACAGCAAGATGAAAATGTGCAATCTTTTGCAACTGCATTAAAGAAGATGGGACAAACTTGCAATTTTGGTTCCCATCTGCAAAAAGCATTACGTAACCAATTTGTTTTCGGTTTCGAAAGTAACAGAATTCGTACACGCCTGTTAGAAACCAAGGATTCAACATTCGAAAAGGATCTACAAACGGCGATGGCAATGGAATTGTCAGAGAAAGAAACTTCACAAATAAATAGACCTTCAAATTCGGTAAATTACCTACATGCTTATAAAAAGAATTTCCAGAGGGAAAACAAATTCAACAGGAAGCCACAAGGACAAAATCACAACCAGCACACTAGTCACGAAAGAGCCTTCCGCCAACCACAAAATAAAAATCAATTTACAAAAAAAGCTCAATGTTACAGGTGCGGCAAAAATCATATGGCTTCACGTTGCGACATTATCAAAAACGCCAAATGCAATTTCTGCGGAGTGCCAGGTCACTTGGAGAAGGTATGTTTTAAGAAGGCGAGCAACGTTCATCAATTGGAGGAGATAAAACATCCAGAACAAGTATCACAGCTAGAAGAAATAGAAGACTGGGAAGAGGTACGCCAGTTGGAACACGAAAATCAGCGAGAGAAATTCGTCTCTCCGATCCAAGTAAATGAAAAAATAGTGAATTTCGAGATCGACAGTGGTGCTGCAGTTACAGTGATGTGGAAAGAACAAGCACGTAAGCTATTCAAAGGTGCGAAAGTTTATAAATCAAATTTAAAATTGTTCACTTTTTGCAAAAAGGAAGTAACAGTGGACGGTTTCGTACCGGTCAAGGTGGTATTTGCAAACCATACTTACAATTTCAATCTGTACCTAACGTCAATAGAAAGAACGCCATTAGTAGGGCGTGAGTAGATATGTAAAATTATCGAAACAACTGGAGCAGACAGTTTATTTTTACTAAGAGTACAAATTAATACGATAGATGAAAATGTAGACAGAAAGTTCGTATTAGATCGAATTTTGAAAAAGTACAAGGAGGTTACAGAACAAAGTACAGGAAAAATTAAAGATGTTAAAGCTAGTCTGACTTTAAAAGAAAATGTGAAACCAGTTTTCCTAAAAGCTCGTACAGTACCATTTAAGTTGTTAGAATTAGTTGAAAAAGAATTGAACCTTTTAGAGTCTGAAGGTATTCTAGAAAAAGTAAATACGTCAGAATATGCTACACCAATTGTACCAGTATTAAAAAAAAATAACAGAGTAAGAATTTGTGGAGATTTTAGTGTCACAATAAATCCCCAATTGGTAATCAATGAGCATCCTTTGCCGACGACAGATGAATTATTTGCATCAATGGCTAGGGGGGTTGTATTCTCTAAACTGGACTTACTCCAGGCTTACTTACAAATGGAAATGGACGAAGAAAGCTCTAAACTTCTTACTCTGAACACACATAAAGGTCTATATAAATGTAAACGTTTAATGTACGGAGTGGCTGCGGCCCCAGCCATTTGGCAACGTGGAATCGAAAGAATCCTTCAAGGCATCCTGGGAGTCGGAGTTTTCTAGACGATATTAAAATCATGGGTACGACAGAACGGGAGCACATAGATAGGGTGGAAGCAGTTTTTCAAAGATTCAAAGAATATAATATACGCATTAATTTGGATAAGTGTGAATTTTTCCAAGACAGGATAAGCTATTGTGGTTACGTGGTTGATAAGTCGGGCATTCATAAAGATGAAAAAAAAACTGAGGCAATTGAGAATATGCCCAGACCTTCCAACAAATCAGAAATCGGGGCTTTTACAGGCATGATAAATTACTATGGGAGATTTATTCCAAACGTCAGTTCAATTTTACAGCCACTAAACGATTTACTACGTAACGACAGTATGTTTATCTGGACGGATAGGTGTGAAAAAGCGTTTGTACAAGCAAAACGTGCTTTTCAGAGCGACGTATGCCTAGTCCATTACAACCCTAAGTTACCTTTAGTTTTAGCAACCGATGCTTGTCCGTACGGCGTGGGTGCAGTTTTGTCGCATAGATTCCCAGATGGTACAGAAAAGCCAATACAATAAATCTCAAAAAGTTTTTCAGACATACAAAAGAAATACGCACAAATCGATAAGGAAGCGTATGCAATTGTCTATGCGATAAAAAGGCTCCACCAATACTTATATGGAAATAAATTCATATTAATCACAGCTCATCGCCCTCTTACACAAATCTTTTCACAAACAAGAAGTTTACCATTATATAGCGCAATGAGAATGTAACATTACGCCATATTTTTACAAGGTTTCAACTATGATGTGCAATATAGAAAATCAGAACTACATGCAAACGCAGATTGTTTATCCAGATTACCAATCGAAAAACATAGTGATACTATGGATGTAATAGATGCATTCTACATTGACATGATAGATACCTTGCCAGTTACAGCAAAAGAAATAGAAATGGAGACAAAGAAAGAGCGAGATCTAGATGGAATACAAAAAGCGTTAGAATTAGGAAAGAAATTATCGACTAAAGATACTTGGAACATAAACCCGAACGAGTTTAGTACTGAGTTAGGTGTAATTGTAAGAGGACACCGTGCAGTCATTTCAAATAGTTTAAGAAAAAGAGTACTCGCAGAATTACACGTAGGACACTTTGGTATAGTAAAAATTAAGAGTTTAGCCAGAGGCCATTGTTGGTGGCCAGGGTTAGATAATGATATTAAAAGTATGATTAAAAATTGTGTAGAATGCAACACATACAAAAATAATCCGGTCAAAGTTAAAAAGCATATCTGGGAACCAGTGACAACACCTTTTGAAAGTGTGCACGTCGATTTCGCTGGGCCATTTTTAAGCAAAATGTTTCTCATCCTGGTAGATTCCTACACTAAGTGACCTGAAGTACACATTGTAAACAACATTACTGCAAACACAACAATTCAAAAGTGCAGAGAAATATTCTCATGTTTCGGTTTACCACAAGTTTTTGTTTCCGACAACGGCAGAACCTTCACCTCAGTCGAATTCAAAGACTTTTTAAAAAACAATGGCATTGAACAAAAACTGACAGCCCCATATAATCCACCGACAAATGGGCAGGCTGAGAGATATGTACAGATAATTGAAAATTCTTTACTTAAGAGGATGCTATAGTCCTACTTTACCAGCCAAAAAATAAATCTGCAAATAACTCTGAACCGGTGGTCAAAAATGATTTATAATGGTTTTATTCGATGATTAACGATGAATAGGATCGATTTAGCACGCGGAATTCATCAAAGTAGAGAAAAATTGATTTTTTTTGTTTGTCAACCGTGGGCGTGTCACTTATTCGGTTCCCAAAACGCTCGAAAGATGGCTCCATGCGTAAATCCACGCGAAATATAGAGGGGGCGAGACAGAGCTATTGGCACAATCCTGCAGTACGAAGCAGATAAAAGATTTGGTGACAGCAATGGCATGTGTAGAGCCATCTGTCGAGGGTCTCTGGGACCTAGTCGTAGCGTCTCACAGCTGTCAACAATTAACAATTTACACTATTTACCACTAATCTGCAGGGTTCGGTCTCTCAGGCCTATTATTGCGCGAATCAACAATGTTTTTAGATAAAAATTTTCGGAATTGCATGTAGAATGGCGCTACAACGCCAGATTTTGTGTTTTTGTCGCATAGGTTTCGATATTGATCAGAATAAGTGACACGTCCACACTTGACGAATAAAAGAAATTAATTTTTCTCTACTTCGATAAATTCCGCGTGCTGGATCGATCTTATTCATCGTTAATCGTCGAATAGAACCATTGTAAACCTTCTTTGACCACTGGATCAGAGTTTTTTGAGGCTTTATTTTTTGGCCGGTAAGGTAGGACTATAGCATCCTCAGTAGATAGGCAAGGCGGGTTCTGGACCAACGCCTGTTAGCGCTAGGCAAACCCCCCACCCATGCGCACCCTTCCGTGTGAGGGTGGTGGAGGAAGGGTTTGATTGGTTGGAATCTAGGTCACCCGTTAGTCGGACCACCCCCTAGCGGTACTCTGTCGAATACCTGATTGGATAGAATGTGGGTCACCCGTTAGACGGGCCACCTCCTAGCGGTGTTGGGTCTAATGCCTGATTGATTGGAATCTGAGTCACCCGTAAGACGGGCCAAACGGTGAGTCCGCGATCTCGTCTCTGACCGCCGCGGTCCCCCCTCTGACGTTGCAACCCCCCTCCGACGTCAGACTGTTGCGATCTCCTCTCTGACCGCCGCGATCCCCCCTCTGACCGCCGCGATCTCCTCTCTGACCGCCGCGATTCTCCCCCCTGACGCGACCCTACCCCTAAATCGGCTCGAACAGCGGGACTTGATACTTTCAATAATAATCAGGTGCTGTCGCCAGCCTCTGATCACACACAATTATGCTGATTACTGGAGCCAGCATAGTCACCAAGCTATAGCTTACAGTTAGATAATCGAAGGTAAAATAATTGTTGGAGCCACCAAGCTCTACAACGCTCCGAATATCTTGAACAGTACGATAAGACGTTAAAGATATCCAGAGTGGGGAAGGATTCAGCGAATCATCATAATTTAGATATACGCAGGATGGAATAAAAACACGTTAATTACATTTGAATAATTTTTATTTTTCGTTGAGAGATTTTTCAAAGTTAGTACATAATTGATTCCGTTGACATTTCGAACAATTTTTAATCATGGGGGTAGATCCATCGTCACCGTAATGTATTCGGCATTTTCGACAACCCGCGATGTCCGTATCCTTCTGCATAGCCTCCGACAGCTTGTCCCACACCTCATCGATGATGTCCGAAGCGTAAATGAGGATGAAATCTTTCGGTAAAAAGGCCACGTCTTCTGCCTTCATTCGCCTCAAACTACCCACTTGAAGGTACGTATACATAGATTTACGACGAGAGCCAGGACACTCCGTCAAGTACCAATGTTTCAATCGCTGTACGTTTTCGAAAGCACACTGATATCTAGGAATGTGTCCGTGATGGTCCTCGTGCCAATGAGCCACCTCGATATGTTGCAGCATTTGAAGATTCGGACACCCCAATTCCCCCAATTCGATCACCGGCTTCGACTCGTCGTTGATAATTTTTTCGAGCCACTTGTTCTTCTCCTCTCCTTTCACGTAGATGTAATTTGCATGCTCGACAACCTTTTTGATCACCTTCTGCACGTCTTCGTACGGTATGTTACCATCGTCCCAGGGTATCCCGTGATAATTCCGGATCAACCAGGCGTTGGTAGCCTTAGATTTGGCTGACAAGGCTCCCCAAGCACACGGTGGTTTAAAAAGAAGACGAGCCAGGCTTTGCGTGCCTGTATCGTCCCCTTGAACGCTAATTACGGCGAGCTCCTTCAATATAAATTTGTTGTCAAATCGTTGAAAGCCTTGCACGTCCAATATCATATCCATTGTGACGATGTGGATTTCGAGAACGTTAGAAGTTGACTAATTTCAGCAGTGTTCTTCCTCACTTTTATATCAAACGCCTCACCCTAAATTAGACTACGCTTATGAAAAATCGATGAACTACTTTTGTATAGTTATGGGGAAAATAACGGTTCGTAAAAAGTTTCTCTTTACATTTTTTTATTATTCAAAGGGAAACGTGGAAGGTACAGCTTACGAATCTAACTGTAAAATTACGTATTAGACTAATTTCTTAACCCCACCACTTATGGGATTGTATTCAATTACACGATCGTGTAAAATCAAACAGTGGGCCGCCGTGTCGGTAGGAAAGTTATTTTTTGCTTCGAATTCAAGACGAACGTCCACCGGTCCAAACTTGAGCGACTCGTTTTGTTTTGAACAGTCAACGACAAAGAGGGGGGCATATTGTAGAAATTCACTCTTTTTTAACAACGGTTCAGGTTCCTTGCCGTAATAGGAGGTTTGAAAGTTTGCGAACATCTCGTACAACAAAGCATACTGATTAAGACTCATGTCCAGATTCAGGTTCCCGTAGGGATAACATTGAGAATTCAAGAAGAGTTTAACATCGGTGATGTTACAGTGATCGAAATGGCTAGCGTTCTTATTCAGCTTGTTCTTCCGACTTGTCTGGAATCCCAGTATAACGTAGCGAGGTTTCTCCAGCTGCGTCGACGTCTTGACAGTCCAAACGTGATTCGAGGTGGTGGGCAGTACAGGATACTCGTACAATTCCCAATTACGAAAACTCATTGAGACCGGTGCATCTCTCTCGATGAAATTCAACAGTTGTATTTTTCGCTGATCCGAGAGCTTGACATATGGTAACAACCATTCTACTTTATCGATCAGGATTTTGAATTCCTCATCTTGAGATTGCAAAACTGCGTTCGTATCGGTCTTTGAACGGGTCAAGATCAATTCATGTTTGGCGTTGACGATTATCTTCCGGTAGTCTTCCGCGAACCTTAGCAGCATCTTCAACGGTATGCATACCTCAAAGTTACCATCGGCATCCACATGGTTTGCATTAATATTGAGCCAACCGGCATTCTCCATCATCCAATTCTGTCCAGGTCGCAGGGAGGGGTAACCTTTCATAAGACTGGTGAGACCGACGTTCTTGCTCCTGTCGATCTCAATGGCGTTCATCTCGTACCGCATTTCTTCAAACAGGTGACAAACACCGTTGTTGACCAGTGTTGTGTTGGTCGACGGATCCCCATCAGCCTTGATTATCTTTTCGCATACATGCAACGAACTCTTGCACGGTAACACGCACAGGTCTTGGTGTTGAACAGCGATACGAATCTCGTCACTGTTATTGAAACTCGACGAGGCATAAGGTTTGTGTGCGTGAACCTCGTAGTGTGCGATAGACTCGTCGAAGGCGACGGGTGTTTGAATGTCTAAGATTTCCTCCTCCATGGCCTATGGCAGATGACGCAGATACAAACGAATCGTAGTCTTATTTTGCGGAAATTCCTCTTCCAGAAGATGTCACCTTGAGACCTAAGCTTTTCAGAAGCAGCACGTTCTGAGGTGTCAGCTCTTTGAGAACCGGTCGACGACTGACCTGTTCGGGGCATTTTACCTCACTAATATAACTATTTCTGTTATAAACTATTCCCATTATTGAGCCTTGACATGCAACCTTATAGTTATAACTTCTCCACGGAAATTGACCAAATCGCAGTCTTGATCGACTATACGGAGTTGGATATGATCTATTGTCCTTACGGTGACTGGTAGGTAAATGACGTGAGACGGTACTTCAACGATCTTATATCCAGGCGGAACGACGGGAAAAAACTCATGAATGGTGTGTACTTTACGTTCATTGACGTAGGCACCCGGTGTAATGTTACACTCCACTCGCAGTGAGTTTACTTTAAGAATAGTCACCGGAAGGCCGGACTCGTGAACCTTATCGGCTTGCAGCACGCGTGGAGTGAAACCTAATAGGCTACCTATAAAATCGTCCGGCATAAAATTCACCGGCTGACTGTATTTAATTTCGCTACACAGTGTATTATTATTCGGTTTGATATTGATGACGATACCTTTATTCAATAATACACCCTGTACATAGTTTTCGATATCCTCTATTTCATAGCTACCGGTAGGTATAGTTACTATTTCTTCGCCTACGTAAATCTTGTTGTGACCAACATCTACATTAGGAATCGAATTAAAAGTCAGTAATTCAACGAGACCTAGAGAGTAATTTTTGAGAGGGGAAAGTTCAACGGGGGGAAAGTATTGAGTCTCGAGCACCGAGGAGTTCCCCGATACGGTCAGTGTAACCGAATCGTCCATGCCTACTGCGAAAGTCAGACTGAATTCAGAGAATTACGCTGTATGTTTATATAGAAACTCGAGACACAAGTGACCACAGTTGAACGTGCCGTAGTCTTGATATCTTTCGTGGTTATATTTGACGCTACCAACACCAAGGTACCCGATGAGGTCCGACGGTGGACGAAGATTGCCGAAACTGTCAAAGTCAACGACTTCGTTGCCGTTCTTTCGGTACGCGACCCAATGTGTACCGGGACCGTCTTTATCATCTAGATTAACGATCGCTGATTCACGCCTACGCGGTCCGTCCTTAGGCAAATCGTTGCGCATAAAGACACCGCGGAAATGTGGAATATCAAGGGTCGTTGCGTACTTTAACAGGTGAACTCCTAAGCCCTTCCTGTACGGTTTCAGGTGAAGCCCCTTGCCTAGAGCGATAGCTTCCATGGTTTTGTTGTGTCGTTGTTTCTCTTCCAGCTGCCTCTTGGCGGAGTTTGCGTCATTCACCGCTTTTGCAATACCTGCTGCACCACCCGCTATCGCGCCCGTAGCACTGAGTCCAGCAAATAGGGGTATGAGAAACGGTAAAAAACCGCCAACTTTAGACGGAACAGGTAGAATCCGTGGGGAACGCACGTTGCATTTACCACCAGCCTTTCTAACAGCCTCTCGCGCACCCTTCAATGCAGACTTGATGGCTACTTTCGCAGTTTTGCCGGGAACCATAGACCGTTTAGCGGCATCGATAACCTTCCTCAATACCACCGGCTTCCCGATTCCCATGCCAAGCTTACTTTTCGCCTTCATCGTGTTCGCTACTGCCCAGGCGGCTGCTTTCTCACCGATATTTGCGTCTGTGGCAAGAACCCGTTTCCAGGCTCTTTCGGCTAAAATCTTATCTGCCGCACTTCTAGCTTCCAGATTCTCGCGATTCTTCGAGTAGGCGATATCGTGTTCCTTGCAGGCTGCGTCGAGAGGATTTATTCCTGGATCACCTCGTGCGAGTCTTTTCGCTAGTTTGGTACCGGGTCCGCAGTATTGATAACCGGGTAGATGTAACTCCACCGGGAGACTGTTGATAATCCTGTTGACTAGACCTTGCCCGCGACGCTTACGAGTGGCTGCCTTGGCTTTGTGCACGATCATATCGACGATCCGTACGCGAATGAGGAATCATCTTTATAAACCTGATATTTATAGTGTTTGGCTTCAGTCAGAGTCGAGATGAGGTTCGAGAAACAGCCCATCAAACTACCTGTAATGAATTTCGACAGAGTCGTGCAGCGGGATGTCGAGACTGAAAACCGACACGGTGATTTACTACCAAACAGCGTTCGCGCAGTATTTTGCGGACCGTCCAACTGTGGCAAGACCAATGCACTGCTCACCCTAATAACACATCCTAACGGACTGCGATTTGAAAATATCTATATTTACTCAAAATCGTTGAATCAGCCCAAGTACAAGTTCCTGCAGCGGCTGATCGAGGACGTAGATGGCGTCGAGTACTTTTCGTTTGACGAGCATAAACAGGTGGTTGTACCGAACGACGCTCTACCTAATTCAATCATCGTCTTTGACGACGTGGTATGTGAGAAGCAGGATAACATTAGAGCTTTCTTCTGTATGGGGAGACATGAGAATGTGGATTGCTTCTATCTTTGTCAGACCTACGCTCGCATTCCCAAGCATCTAGTGCGTGACAATACGAATCTTTTAGTCCTATTTAAGCAAGATGAGATGAATTTGAGACACGTATACGACGATCATGTGAACACTGATATGACTTACGCGCAATTCAAAGACTTGTGCTTGACGTGTTGAAACAACGATAAGTACGGATTCATCGTCATAGACAAGGATAGTGATATGAATGAGGGTAGATATAGAAAAGGGTTCGACTGTTTTGTGAGCATAAATGGGGAAAATCTCGGAGAGTAGAATCAGTAGCGTTTGGGATACAGCTTAGTCAACATGCCAGGCATTCACGAACAAAAAGAAGTGTTGCGTCATATCGCTAAAGCCAGCGCAGCGATTCGACGTAAACACCGAATGCTAAAATCGGGCAAAGAGATCGCTGAACAGGCTATGAGCAATGTTTTCAAACCGGTGGTCACTCCGTTGAAAGAACTGGTGAAGGTTTCTCAGACGGCTGCTAAATCCGTCAAACAAGAGTCGATCAAAGCTGAACCCGTCAAAGAAGAGGTGAACCCGTTTAAAGAAGAACCTGGAGTGGATGATTCCTATTCGACAGCAGATGAGGGGGAGGAAATGGATATGACTTTACAACCAATGGATGAGCAATCGGAATCATTAGGACACGAGGCTTCCAATCCCTATCTTGAATTGTTTCGAGATGAGAATATAAAAAGAAGTGATCTAGATAACGTGTACGGTGTACGCGTGCTCGCTCACCAGAAGTTAATGGTGGGTGACTCACCGATAAGCTTCGACAATGACGTTATTCATATCGGAGACATGAGTTTTAAAAAGTGCAAAGGCTTGTTGGAGTTGTTATTTAAAAAGATACCCGATGAGACCTACGTGAGCTCCGATGATATCCAAAATTATAAACAAATCGTACTTGGCACAAATGCACATCGAAAATTCTACAAGGCTGGTCAACCTGTTCGAGAGCTGAACAACCACAAGTTCAAGAAATTCATCGCACCGCCGTTTACCGTACCCCTACCGCGCACGGGTAAAGGTGTGCTACCCGAGTTTATGGTTGCTCGAGAAGGTAGAGGAACGGATTACGTTCACTGGGACGACCCCAACGAGCTGGTGGAACGTCTTCGTTTGCTCCTGGCTTCCCAAGCGGCCGGTAATTCGAGTCACTCCAATGAAATTGTATCGGTAATCGAAGAATTGGGCGAAGCTGACATCATTTATTAATCAACCCCTCATCGCCTCCATCCTCATTTCCACGATGAGCGTCGATGTGTTTGGACGACAGTTGGACAAGGGTACAGCTGCCAGCAGCCGTGGTCCTCCCGGGGTTGGATTCAAATTCACCGCTGACGGACACTACGATATAGATAATAAGAGATTGTGCAACGTTGCCGATCCCGTGCAGCAAAATGATGCTGTTACCATGAATCTTGTGGGTCGGGAAATCAGCGCTGTCAGAGACGAAATTCGCTCAACGATAACCATCCTGGACTCCCGTACGACGGATGCTCTACAAAAGCTCACCGATGACGTTGAATCGGTACAAGACTTGTCGATTCGCAACTCCGAAACCATTCTCAACTTGGACAACAGATTGATCGCATTGGAGAGAAAAACGAGCGCTGTACAAACCGGCTAGCTACGAGCATGGGGGACAAGAAGGCGGCTTTGGTCGAGGAACTTCACAGACCTGCGCGAAGAAATTATCCGCGTCGTCGCGTTGTCGTGCGAGGTCTGGACGAGACCTGGCAAGCTGATCTCGTGGATATGATTGCTTATGCGAAATACAACAATGACTACAAATATCTTCTCACGATCATAGACATTTTTTCGAAATTCGCTTGGGTAGTGGCGATCAAGACAAAGAGTGGGAAGGATGTTACGAACGCTATGAACTCTGTCTTCAAGGAGGGTCGCGTACCGAAGAAATTACACGTTGACCGTGGTAAAGAAATTTATAACTCTGAGTTCAAGGCTATCATGCAACGACATGGTATAACCTTATACTCAACCTTTAGCAATCTAAAAGCATCGATCTGCGAACGTTTCAATCGCACGCTTAAAAATAAAATGTGGAAGCAGTTTTCCCTCCGAGGAAATTACAAGTGGATAGATATCGCATCAGATCTGGTGTCGACTTACAACAACACCAAACACCGTACAATCGGTATGAAGCCGAAAGATGTTACAGCTGGCAACGAGAAGACTTTGCTCCGGAATGTGTACGGGAAATTTCAGATCAATCGGACGCGGAGCAAAAAGTTTAAAGTCAATGATAAAGTTAGCATCAGCATGAACAAACATACGTTTGAGAAAGGCTACACGCCCAACTGGACAACTGAAATATTTACTATAAGTAAGATAGAAAACACCGATCCCGTGACCTACAAACTCGTCGACTATCAAGATCAACCCATCGAAGGTGGCTTCTACGAGGAGGAACTCTCCAAAGTCAAACACTCTGATGTTTACCTAGTGGAGAAAGTACTGCGGAAGCGTGGAAATAAACTGTTTGTAAAATGGTTAGGTTTCGACAATTCACACAACAGCTGGATTGATAAAGCGGATATGTAATTTTTTATTCAATAAAGATACATAAAATATACATACAATAGTTTATTTATTATAACCCCATGGTACAGTATCGGTTGTATTGGGTAGAATCACCCTCTTATCATCACACCAACTGAGTGCTATTTTTTTCTGCAACACCGTATGAACCTCATGCTTTTTACTTCGAATTAGATACTGAGATTTTGTCAAGTTTTGATGTTGAAAAAGACACTTTTTGTAATCATCGAACGTGATTGTTCGCAATGTCGCTGCCTTGATACCTTTTGCTCGCTTGAGTGTTTTTCGATCCTCACCGAAAATTTCAAAAGTATACAGTTTTGCTCGTAGTCCTACAAATTCTCTCATAATCTTTCCATTACACTCATCCTTCATTAAGCCTAATACTTTCTTATTCGCTAATGGTATGCCATAGATGTTATCGGTCGGGTAATCGGATGTATCAAATTTATGCAAATCACGTTTAATGTATTCGTATATATCGGGGACAGTGAAGTGATACAAAAGACTGTCCGTGTCGGTGTACATCAACTTTGATCGATCACCAAACGTATTTTTCACGTAATTGTAATGAAAATCATAAATGAAGATCTTTGACAAATCGAGAATAGAAAATCCAGCGTAAATTGGTTTATTAAAGTGTACCTTGACGCGATTCAGCTCAACAATCACCATATCATTGTCAAATATGGTGCAGCTGTGAAAATTTGGTTTCGCGATGAGTGCTTTTGCCCCGTACCTCCCATCCCATTTTGTTACTAATTTGACATCCTTCTGCTTTCTGACGTTCTCCATAGTCTTACCGAATACCGCATTATTCATCAATTCAAAGAAATTCTTCTCAAACTCATTGCTAGATTTTTTCCTCAAGTCGGTGTTCAGATCAATATACAATTTGAGCCACGGAGTTTGTTCGAATCGTAAGATTCTATGAACTTTCGATAATTTCAAACCTAGACTCAGATACAGTTTCAAATTCTGATAGTGAACAACGTACTTGGATTTGGGTAAAAGAGTCGTCATTAATTTACAATTTTTACCATGCGAGGGTGTATAGTGTTCTGGGCATAAGGGTAAATCTTTGTGTGTTTCGTGAAGTGC
Organism: Macrophya annulata; assembly: GCA_963924015.1. Classification (NCBI taxonomy): domain Eukaryota; kingdom Metazoa; phylum Arthropoda; class Insecta; order Hymenoptera; family Tenthredinidae; genus Macrophya; species Macrophya annulata. Next base: position 8,427,238 of record OZ001263.1, read on the forward strand.
TACAGGATACTCTAAGTCTACTTCAAGAATATATCCTATAGGAGAATCGTCAGGAACGTTGCAAACCTCGATCGACTCGTGTTCCCACTCGAAAGATCCACGCGGTAGGTACTGACTCATCGCTCCACCGTACAAATTGTTCACGTCAAAGTACATGAGGTAAGATTCCTCTTTGCTCGGATCAAAATCTGCCCCCATATACCTATTATTGCTCACGGCATGTCGATTTGAACACTGAGCTACACCACCTCTAATACCTATCTCGATAAATAGCAGCATCTCTACGTCGGTGAGAAGCTCGAGCGTGACGCGCGTACACTTGAGCATTGCGTCGAATGCGAGTCCAGGGACGGTGTAATAGTGCAGAGGATCCAGGTTATACGCAGAGCGACAGTTGCGTCGAAAATTTTCGAATACATCCGATAGGAGCAATACGTCTGTTTTTAAATATAAATCCGAATATTCACCCAACGTATTAACATTGAAAGTCCTCCAAACTCTGATCGCGTGTCGGTAATTCTCCTCTGAAACATTTGTATTGCTTAATCTTGAATAGAATTTTTCTGCGGGAGATAACTCCGTTTCGTCAAGTTTTACCCAGCTATCCACATATTTGTAAGGAAATATCCCCTTCCTTGTCAGTAATTCGAATTCCTCTGCACTATTACAATGTCTGCGTGTAGTTACTTTATCCTTATCATCCAGATACGAGGCTAATTTGTCCAAACTGCTTGCCATAAATCGGAACGAATCGATAAATCGTAAGGCTACCTTCGTACCAGTGATTTTCTTTGTGAAAGAAATGTACCGTTCTTTGTTGACAGGGAGGATGCTCATTTCACCGTCGAGTAACGTAGCCAGAGCTTTGATTAAAAAGTGTGAATCGTAACCGGAAAGATTATGAAAAACTACTGGGACAACTTTATAATTTAAATTACAACTTGGATGAGCGGCACCGCGGTACTTGCCCGTAAAATGACAATGATCGCGGTGCTTCTCATCCGTCTGTGTGAACTTTTTCTCACAAATATGACATATTTCAGCATTATGAAAATCCTGTGTTTGCTCGCTGGTGAGCGGCATCGGTACATTTCTTTCCAGATAAAAATCAACCAATTCAGACAATTTTCGCAATTCATTGACAAACCAGTTGATGCAATCAGAGCCACGGTTTATTTCAAAATTTGAGAGAGAGTTGTCAAAGCTACAATGCAAATAATAAGCTGCACTATGTGGAACATGCTTTTCACACAAGACCTCGCTACCCGTCGGCTCGAGGATAGACTCTAGATCGGCATATACCACAAACGGTACAGACTCTTTGAATCTATAATTTCGAAAACTCAAAATCTTATCTTGTTCCCCGGGTAGGATTATTTTGCATTTATTTATATTCGCACAGTCTAGCTTATGCTTTTCAAAGGACGTTTTAATTTGAAAATGACATAAACACCTATCGCACAGAAATATAGTACCTTTATGCTTTGATATTTGAGAAGCTAATAACCTTGAGAGATTTTTGATCCAAGCAAAGTGAAAAACATCGGACTCTGCTTCACTGTTCACGGCAAGAAGGTGAATTGTAGGTTTGTCTGATTCGTTTTTACTCAAATAAAGGGGTACTATTTCATCAGACATATTCCGATCAGGCTCCAGACCGTAGACATTTATTGCTAGACCGTTTATTTTCTCAAATTTTGAAACATCTTTCAAGGCTATAGGGAAATTAATACCCTCACAATTGAGTACCGAACTATAATGAGGATAAGAGTTAGTTCGATCAAGGTTGCTGTACGCAGGATGAAGAGCTGCAGTGATGGCCCACAGGAAGCAGTATTCATCGTTATTCTTGATGTTCACTACAGCTTTTTTCTTCTGTATACTCGGTGGTAATTGTACGTAGGTGGATAATCCTCCTCGTAGTGGCTCGTACCGATTAATGTTGATCATCAAGTTGACAATTTCGATCAACGTCCAACCCGAGTCTCGCTCCTGGAAATCCTCAACCTTCACCAGCAAGCGATCAATCAGATTCTCATCGAACCACCTTTTAATATCCGTTTCCGGGAGGATAACTTCATTTTTTGTATTAAAAAATTTTGTCTCTTCGATGGTTTCACCGTTTTTCAGAATAGAAAACTTGCAAGCTAGTACACCATTCACTTTCAAATTCCCCGCTTTGAGTAGGGAATTTTTTAATCGAACGTTCGTAATACTTTTCGAATCCTGTAGAAAAGATCTTAGATCCTTATGACGAAGATTTACGATAATACCAGTGCGTATTCGACCTTCAAATATAGATTCCAAATCCTTCCACTGAACTCTATCTTTTATCCTTCTCCTTGATGTTCCAATACCTTTACCACTTCGTTGTCTGTTTTTGAATATTTCACCCAACGATTGGAGTAGGGAAAGTGTTGTAACAATTCTATGTCTTTCACCGACTGAAAGACTAACTGTTCTCAAGATTTTATTCAAGAGTCTGATATTACGATTACACAATTTTTTCCATCGCTCGATTTGATGAGACGATGCAGCGTCTAGCAACTTGTAAGCACTTTCGACGATGTTTATTAACTTCAAACACGATTCACTATCCATTTCTCAGTTTATATCCCCCACGTCGCAGTAAACGAATCAAAAGTTCAGGGGAAGATAACTTTTATGAACCAAAAATAACACATATACTTCGAACACACTAACTTTTCACTTAATTCGATATAGCAAGACGTACTAGCTGGCTTTAGATGTATAAAAATTCGCACTGGTTATATTGTCCACCGAGGTATCGCAGACGTAGACGATCTTCCGCAGCGGTAGATTCATACAGTTTCAACTGATCCTTGTCATCGTTGAAAGCCTTTGATATTCTGGCCGGTAGAAACATTGTAAAATCATTTTCGATCGCAACCATGGTTCTCGGTCCGAATTTGGTGGTAACAGATTTAAACGATGTGACTTTGTAATCTTTTCCGACTTCAAGCTCGGATATTTTCTTCGTAGGTAAGATGTCGTCCATGCGGCAGACTTTATTAATTTTTTCGCAATCCATTTTTGACGATAAATTCTTCAACAGGGTACACGAAAGTTTCTCTCCTGTCAGGGTACCTTCTTGTACGAATAAAATCATGCAGAATGAGGAAACGGAACGAAAACGCGGTTTTTTATAGAAGGTGAAATCGAGTCAACGTGTCGTTAACTTCCCCCTCCCCTATAATAGGGAGCTTTCTGTTGTAAAATTTGTTGTGAAATTTTTTTCTAGCTATACATTCGTTCTGGTACATAGCGGTTGTTGGTGACGGAATCAGTTTTGTATAGATTTTTAATAGCGTTAACAAAATAAAAATGTTCCGTACCGGTCAGTCAGATATCATTTGCTTTATCTCTATAATTTAACGTCTTCTACTGAACTATAAACTTATTGTGGTTCACAGAATCGTTGATCATTCCAGTACAGTGCGTTATCGCATTGTTTTAGAATCTTCAGTATGCTATATAGCTTGAGCAATGTTATCGCACTGTGTGTTATTCGATACGTTATAATAAACATGCAACCAAAATTGCTACCGGGTTGGGTGTTTAGATGACGAAGACTTCGAGGGTAAGTGTGTGTTACATTTTTCGTTGTACATGATCTTCGGGAGTCTGCACACTAATGAAGGGATCGCTTACTGGTCTCATTAGCCACTCAGATCTCGAAAGTGTAGCTCAGTACTCAAAAAATATCAACTTGTGAAAAAAAATGTGTAAGTTTATGAATTTGCTGTGATTTAGTGCGAATGATTTTTGTGTCATTGCGGTTCTATTGATTTTTCATATTCCATTGCAGCGCTTCCAAATCTTTTTATTACACCGCCGGTGAGAATGCTCATAAGCCTAGTTGAGGGATGGGCGATCCCTCACGAGCCCGAATGGCAGGCTCGTGAGGGATCGCTTCGGGAGGCGTTCAAAACAAGCGCACGGTGCTACACCACCGTGCGTTTTAAACAGGAGAACGGTAACGGAGGTGTATACTGCGAGTCATGTGTACTGAAACTTCAGGGCCCATGGCTCGTAGATATGGACCATCATCTACTGCACAGTACCATCTTGCCTCCAGTGTATTTCTGCGAGAGTTGTGGGGTACCTCTCATCAAAGTTAATTGGAAGAAATGCAGTCGCTGCACGGCAGCTTTGAGAATCTACCTACACGCAGACCGGGAATTCAACTATGACTCTGATAACCACTACAAACATAAAATTACTAGTCAAGAAACAGCAGCTAATGCAGAACCAGCGATTGAGGCGGCTCCCGAAGCGGCAACTGGTAAAATGTTCAACTAATAAGATAACAGTAAATTCCATTGATTGAGTCATCCGAATACTTCGATTAATCATGTTTTTCTAGAAAAAACATTTCATAATTCCATCAACCATTAACGATTTTTCTGTCTTTTTTTGTTCAGAGGCTCCAGATTCATGTATGTTATTCGAACTGTAAAAACTTCGTGAGTTTATTTCCATTTGTTGTTAACTTTTTCATTTTTATATATAAATTTTTGTACAATCTTTCTGAACGTAAATTTATTTCAAAAACATTTCTGATCCTTATCCTGTATATGTAGAATATGTAGGTAGATAGTCAAATCGCTCTCGATGTTCATTCGTAGTCAGTACCGAAACGTTATCTTACATATGTCTCACACACTCCGCTTTATCAAACGATCGTTATAATCTTATGCATTTCTCAGACATTGAATTAACCCTCAGTGCTAAAAGAGGAGTGGTTGGATAACAGGTAAAAGTCTACCGGTTTTTGTTATTGATTCGTTCATTCGTTTGTTTCCTTGTTCTTACGATGCGTTAGTGCCGATTTAGGGGTAGGGTCGCGTCAGAGGGAGAATCGCGGCGGTCAGAGAGGAGATCGCGGCGGTCAGAGGGGGATCGCGGCGGTCAGAGAGGAGATCGCAACGGTCTGACGTCGGAGGGGGTCGCAACGTCAGAGGGGGGACCGCGGCGGTCAGAGAGGAGATCGCAACGGTCTGACGTCGGAGGGGGGTCGCAACGTCAGAGGGGGGACCGCGGCGGTCAGATACAAGATCGCGAACTCACCGTTAGGGGGTGGCCCGATTCCGACCAATCAGGCGTTAGATCGAGTACCGCTACGGGGCTGGCCCGTCTAACGGGTGACTCGAGCGGACAGAGTACCGCTAGAGGGGGTGGCCCGTCTAACGGGTGACCTACATTTAAGCAGACCCTCCCCGCGCACCCCACCTCACACGGACACGCGAGGCTGTGTGCGTACCGCCCACCAACTACCTCACACGGACACGCCAAGGTGCGCATGTGTGAGTGCGTGTCTGTGTGCACTAACACGCGTTGATCCAGAACCCGGTTGCCTATCTACTAGCGATCATTTAGTTGATGAAACTAAGTTTTTGAAATGGTGAATTTATCCTTGCTTCGTTTAGATGTCGTCGAGTTCTTCAGGTGTTCATCGTTATGCTCAGGTAGGTATTGTTGTTATGTCCAGGTAGGTATTGTTGTTATGTCCAGGTAGGTCAGTTGTTATGTCCGTTTATATATTTTTTTTCAGTCCAAGTGGATCAGTTGGGTCAAAATCGGTGAAATAAACGGGTAAGTTATTATTGCATAATGCTTCAAATTGCCTTACCAATTCTGGTGTCTCGCTCCCGCACATTTCATCGATTTGTAATATTATTTCTGGTGTTGTAGGTATTCTATCTTTCTCTTTAAGTGCATCTGTGGTCGGCGCTTCATCTTCTGATGTCTCAGGTAAATCTAGCGTACCAAAAATGTTTAATAATATTTGATCCCTTTCTTCTTTCTTCTCCTCCTTGGATTTTTTCTCTTCGTCTACCTTTAGTTTTCTTATTTTATACTTCTTTTTGGGTGTTTCTACCTTGAACGGTATCTTTTTCTTTGGTCTTGGTATAGTGACCTTTTCTAACGGAATGCTCACAATTATCTTTTCTCCGTTCTTTCTCTCGCAGGTACTTGATGTCGGCTCGGATGGTGCTGGTGTTGGTTCATCCCTCTTCCTCTTCGGTTTCCTTACTCTTTTTTTATTAAATGAGTTCGGAGTCTGCCATCCTTCCCCAGGCACAGGTGACCTCCTTCTTACTCCTCGGAATATTCCAGACGGTGCAACAACCCGCATAGGATTGTTTGATGCGTCGAATCCGTACCAGTCTGCCTCTTCCGTTTAGGTGTTCTTATCTTGTATACTCTTATAGCCATACTCAAAATTATAGAGATCCATTTCGAATATAACTGATAATAATTCTCTAGTTTCTATTCCTTAAATACTCTTTCCAGGTGATTATTCTTCTGTGGAGGGACTAATCCTTTTCCTCCCCTTGGATTTGGTTCTATTCAATATCCAGATATAACTTGAACATGTTGACATGAAACCTCCCCCTCTCTTTTCCAGTGATCGGGTGATCCAGTATGTAAGTCGCTTCTCCTACTTTTTCTTTTATTCTATATCGTCCTTCGTATAATTCGAAAAATTTAGCCATTTTTTTATTTTTTGTATCTGATACGTTGAGTGCTTTGACTAACACTAAATCGTCTAATTTAAATCTTGTCACTTTGTGTTTTGCATTGCAATATCCTGCGCGTCTCTTTCCGTGCTTTATTATGTTTTTCTTAACTAATCTTAATTTAATATTTACAGGTAAATCTACTCAGTTTTTTACCAGCCAATCCTCCCAGAATCTGGTAGGCTTCTGACCGAGATGAATTTCACAAGGTGTGAATCCCGTGGTGTCGTGATGCGACTCGTTAATGCACGTCTCTATTATTCGGATCCAGTTTATCCATGCGGTATGTTTATCACTAAGGAACGTTCTAAAAAATCTTACTAATTCGCGGTTTACGCGTTCTACTGCGTTTCCTTGGGGATGCCGGATAGATGAGTAAATGTTTTCTTCGTTTAGCTTATTTATCCATTCTACACAGGTAAATTGCGTCCCGTGATCACACTGAATGCGTTTAGGTTTACCGAACTCCGGAATATATTCGTTAAAAATGCTGTTGATGGTGGATCTCGCGTTAGCCGCCTTGAGTGGATATAAACGTACGAATTTGCTAAACACGTCTACCGTTACGAGAATCCATTTATAATTGCCCTTAGAAGCAGGTAGCGGTCCTAAATAGTCGATCGATAAAAGATCGCCTACTCCCCTTGGTAGGGGAGAGTGGGGTAATTGCGAACACTTAAGGGAGAACTGAAATAAAACAAAACCAGATTAGGTTACGAATGCTATTTATTACTTAAAGTTTACTTAAACTAATCAATCTTACGTTCTCATTAACAATGTTAATAAATTATCAAAATAAAATAAAATTTTAACAAAAAAACAAAACGTTAGTGCCCAGGATTGCCCCACAGTGCGTGGGGTAATTGCGGATGGTGCGTGGGGTAATCACGGACATAGTCTAAATAGTACAGGGATCACAAAGAAATCCCCTTGATGTACTAGCACCATTCGTACAGTTTTCGTGGGCCCATAAATTACATTTGCGGCATTTTATCCAATCTTCATTGGGAGGATCTTCATACTTTTCATCACAAATTAGGCAATAATACTCGTTCTCCTTCGTAGCTCTTTTATTGATTTTTTTTTTCTTGCGTGGTATGTTTTCATCCGCAAATACTTTAAGATTCTTCACACCTTTCTTCCGTTTACTTGTACTTACAGTCCTTTCACCTTCTTTCATCTGCTCCTTATTTTTCTTTCTTTGTTCTTTTTCTTCTAAACCATGTTTCATAGGAGTACTGGTTATTATAGCTGAATGTTTTTTTCTGCAAGTTTCTTTACTTTTCGGTTGTGGCAGTTTGGGAACATGAACAATATCTCCAAGTGAAATTGATTTGTTCAACACAGCTAGAGGGCTTACTGGTCTCTGCTGCACATTTGATGTCGGAACTATCCGCGAATCAGGTGTCACTGCTCTTTGCAAGTATCCAATGGGATTTTCAGGGAGTGATGTTGTATCTGCGAATTGCTCATCAAATTTACCTGTGTCTAATGGCCAAATACCAGCTGCCCGAAAACCGTTTGCCGCTTTCTCAATATTGCTGATGCGATTGAAAGCTTTCGTGAAAAGTTCAACAATTTCATATTGTGTAATTTTTCGCCCTACATTTGAAGCCATGTATAAGTCACATTCTCTGTGGTATGCAGTTTTGAGGGGTCCAAAATATGTCAAGTCCAGTGGTTGCATACGATGTGATGTATGAGGTGGAAGGGACAATAATATAATTCCATTCTGGCGGCAAAGCAGATAGCAAGCAAGGCTAACATGACTTTGTCTAGAATCAGCAGAATTGGTTCTTCAAGAGTTGGCTTAGCATAAGAGATGAAGTGATGTAACCAATCTACGAATAAGTTCTCGTTAATCCAACCTGAATCGCTAACTGCTGCTACCATATCAGCATTGCCTCCTCGCAGTAGTTGAGCATTCATTCGCTTCCTCTTAAAAATAAAAAACGGAGGAACATACTTTCCTGAAGCACTGAATGCGCAAACTACTGTTGTTGTAGTGCCTCTTTCACCACTTGTTGCCATGCCGACTTGTTTCAGGCCTTTTGGTGCTAAAATCTTTGAATTTCGTTGGACATTAGAAATACCTGTCTCGTCAATATTGTAAATATGATTAGCATCAAAATGGTATTTTGTTTGCAAGGCTTCCAAGTTATTGAAAAATATTTTCACTTCCGTTTCATTGAAAGCTGTTATTCTGTTGATAGAAGTAGACTCGGGCTTACGTAGCGAAATATTAGGATGCCTTTTTTTAAATCCATAGAACCATTCTTTTCCTGCCATTTGGAATGTTTTATTAAAATTATGCTTCAACTTATTTACTTCAGCAAATTTGAAAGCTATTTTCCGCACCATCTCTATGGTTAAACCATAAAATAGTTTACTGCATCTTATAATATGTTCTTCTAATTCCCTTTCTTGTTCCTTAGTAAATATAGCCTTCCTTCCGGTTTTTGGTTCATTTATAACTTCTTTTTTGAGATAGTCGTGTATAGTACTTTTTGGAACAGAATAAGTAGTAGCTGCTTTTCCTAATGACAGTGTTTTGTTCTCGACAGCCTGGATGGCTCTTTTCAAGTCTTCTAATTTGGATTTAGTCTGTGTCTTTCTTTGGTACTTTCGTGGCATCTGAAATAGGTGCATTTGAGTAAGAAGATAAATTTTGAATTAACAAACAAGTTCACGTACAGTACATGTTATTTGCAAGAACCGATTAAAACGATTGCTGGATATAAAATATAAATAAAAGATAGTATGATTGTTTGTAGTATGTAGTTTGATTGTTTAGGGGTAATTACGGACGTTCGAGATTACCCCATCCAAATCGTCCGCCATTAGCCGATACAGACAAAAACGCAAGACTATATTTATATTTGAGGTTAAAATCGCGTGATGCACTCGGTGAGTACGTGAAAACATTGTTGCATTAGACATTAATTTACTTAAAAAATACCGGATTTCTATATTATACCTAGAATATTATACACCTATTCAATTTTACTGTAAAATTAGATAAAGGTGTTGAAAAAAAATCAAGTTAACATACCTTGTACAGCGAGCACGACTTTACTTTACCACTCACTGTCCGGAACTACGTTCGGGGTCGACTAGTGATTGCGACATTGGGAATATCTCTATACTTTTGTAACACAGCTAAATTGGCGTGTCCGCCATTACCCGCCGTCCGTGATTACCCCACTCTCCCCTACTATGTTCTGCATTTCCGAATAACTCTAACGGTTAGGCACCTTGCATCTTTGACATCGGTCACATCTTGCAATTATCTGTCTAATCTTTTTAGCGAATTTCGGATAACAAAATCCCTCTTTTAATAGCTTGTAACATTTTGCTGCACCTAGATGCCCATACATTTCATGGCATTCTAATATTAGCTGTTTTACTACTTCGGTAGGCACGCATGCCTGCAGCTTTCCTTCTGAATCACGACGGTACAGAATGTTATCGACTATTTCAAATTTCGGATTATCAATGATCACTTCTGATTCTATCATGTCGTTTATCTTTTGATCAGTTCGCTGATAATTCGCGAATCCCTTTAACTTGTTCTTTAGATCGTTATCTATTCTTTTTGCTAACGGTGCTATCAGTTGAATGGTTTGCGCTAACGCTTCTTTTTCATTTGTTTCAGGTGGATACCGACTTATGATATCAGCTACTACATTGTCACTCCCTTTGATATATTCAATATCAAACTGATACGTTTGTATAAATAAAACCCATCTAGCTAGTCTAGAACTAACTAATTTGCATGATGAGATAGATGTTAGGGCTCTGTGATCCGTGCGGATCGTTAACTTTGCCCCTATAATAAACGTTCTGAACGTCTCTAAAGCAAAAACAATCGCTAATAATTCTTTTTCCGAAGTAAAATAGTTTAGTTCTGCTTTTTTCATGGTTCTACTAGCGAATCCTATTATCAACTCGTCACCCTCGTCTGATATTTGATAAAGTACTGCTCCTATCGCATAATTGCTCGCATCGCATTGTAAGAAATACCTTCTCTTTGGAGCTGGATGGTTTATAATCATAGATTCGCAAAATAAATTTTTTACTTTTGTGAACTGCTCATTCATTTCTTCGGTCCACTCCCACTTGGTGTCCTTCCTTACTAATTTCAATAACGGAAATGTTGCGTCTGAGTAAAGTCTTGTGAATTTACTATAGTAATTTGTTAACCCTAAAAATCCTTTTAACTGTTTTATATTCTTTGGAGTAGGGAAGTTTTGGATTGCCTCGATCTTTTCAGGCTGTGGCATTATTCCATTTTTAGTGATTCTATGTCTTAAAAAGTCTATTTCTTCCCTAAAGAATTTCGATTTTTTGAAGTTTATAGTTAAGTTATATTTCCGAAATGTTTCAAATAGTATTTGTAAGTGCACCAAATGAGTCTGAATCGAATCAGAAAGGCAAAGGATGTCGTCAACGAAGTTGACCGTAAATTGTTCTGTTTCTTTTAATATTATGTCTAATGTTCTAATTAATGCCGCAAGACTAGTATTCAATCCGTATGGTGTAACTGTAAATTGATACGTTTTGCCCTCATGCATAAATGCAGTGTATTTTCTGGAGTCTGGGTGTAGTGGAACCTGCCAGAAACTAGCCGTAAGATCTAAGCTTGACATGAACTGAGTTTTCCCACACTTTTGGAATAGAACTTCAGTAGATTGAGCGCAATCATGGTCAGGTATTATGATTTTATTTATGTGTCTTGCATCAAGCACTAATCTAATATCCCCTCCCTTTTTTGCAACTACTACTATTGAATTTACATATTCGCTAAATGATCGTTCAATAACTCCGAGGTTTAACATTTTCTCGATTTCCATTCTAACTTTTTCCCTCTGTGAAATAGGTATCGGATAAGGTCTTTTTACAAATGGTCTATCCTCATAGATTTTTATTTTATGTTCATAAGTTGATACTCTCCCTGGAACTTTGTAGAATACATCTCGGTAGTGTTTTAACAATTGTGAAAATGATTTTAAGTTGTTTCCGTCTAATACCTGACACTCTGATAGTTTCTCTGTTATCTCATCATCAGTTAAAACCAGTTCATTTATATCGCTTGTCATCTTTTCAGCGCCAGTTCTAATTGATGCGATGGTTTTCTGTTCGGTCTGGTCTCTAAGACTGTTCGAAACATACTCCGAGTTTGTTAAATCTACTGATGTGTCCCCAGAAGGCATTTTGAATTTTAATTTATTAGTTCGTAAATCAATATCGGATTTCCACCTTTGTAATGTGTCGATACCAATAATTATATCTTGTTTCAAATTCGGAACTATTAAAAAACATATTAAATCTGTGTAATTCCCTATAGTTGTTTGGATCGATATCTGCTCTTTTACTCGCGTGGCTTTATTACCAGTTACACCTACTATGTGAAAGTCTATCACAGGCAACTTTTCATGTTTTGTCAATTTACTGCTATGATTTGAATACCATTCTTCCGATAAACACGTGACTTGGCTACCGGTATCTAGCAAAGCTTTTACTTCTATATTTCCTATATTTAAAGCAATCATCGGACACTGTATCAATTCATAATCAGATTGGTCTCGTTCTTGAATCAAATACTCATACGGGTCCTCGAAAAAATGTTCTACGGATATCGGTTTTTGTATCTTTGCCGCTTGTATTTTGACTTCTCGCTGCGCCACGATCGTTGATGGCTCGATTGGCACAGCGCCTACTAGTTTTCCGAAGAACTCTCTTCGATTTCATTGGACTCGCCTGCGTCTATCTGCTGTTCTGCGATCGCTCTGATTTGCGGATTGTACTTCGGTATTGACCTATAGTATCGATCTTCTGATTGTCCTACTTTTTTTTGTATTTCGTGAGAATTCAGCTTTATCTCCTCCCGCTGTGTCGGCTGCTTCGCTGTGTTTATGTTATCCAACGCGTTTCGCCATGACAATGGTTTTGAGGTTACTTGATTATTTACTATATCTTTTGCTGTTTTATTGATTTGTTCAGTGAAAAATATTTTTTTCTTAGGAATGTTGGAACTACCGACCGCCTGCATTTCATCTAGGAATATTAAGAAACTGTCTAGAGTTTGTATGTTCCGACACCTAGCTGCTTCTATTACCCGTTCTTCGAAATGACGTATAAGGCATTTAATTATTTCTTCCTCAGGTATTCTTGGAGTTAATCCCGCATCGATCGTGAACTTACGGTTCGCGTATTCGGCCCATGTGATTTTTGAATCTTGTGAGTAAAAACCAAACTCTAAGTTTTTTCTAATTTCTCTTTGTATTTCCTCACCCCAGAACCTATCTCTAAAACGTTTTTTGAATTGTTCCCAGGTATCAATGACGTCTCGACGCGCGATCCACCATTCTTTAGCGTCGTTATTTAAATATTGCCCGATTAATCGGATGCGAGTGTCCTCGTCTACGTTAAAGAACTCAAAATATTCTTCGACTTCCCGAAGAAAATAGGTAGGTTTTTCACCGCTTTTTCCTGAATATGTCGACATTTTTATTTGTTTTGCCATTACGGCTAAACTAGAGTGCTCTATTGCTCCTGGTTGGTTTGGCTGGCGTTTTAACCTTCTTAATTCGGCTTCTACACCTAGTTTAAATCTATTATGACTAACCTCTACCTCCCTAACCTTCTCTGCTTGTGAGCTTTGTCCGTCGACAATTTGTTTATTTAATATTTCGAAATTTTCTCTAATATCTTCTCTTATTGTATTTTCAGATACTGCTATTTCGGAATGACATTCAGTAAGACTTTCGTTATACTTGTCTATTACTAGTTTATATTTCGAATCTAATTTGCTCGTTTGATGTTTTACTTCAATAATATGCTGTTCGACTTTTTCGTCGATAATAGTTATCGCGGTTTCACTTGATTTCTGTGACTCTAACCTTTTTTGTTCCATTTCTTTAGTACCTTTGTCTAATTTCTGTTCTAGACGTTTTAAAGCCTGGATAATTTCGTGAATCTTCCTGTTTGCTCGGATCTCGGAATTTCCACAGCTGATAATTCCTGAGCTACAATACCAGATGCTCTACTCGAATCTCCCGGTGACGGCCCCCTAGACCTCACACCGGTCCCTAATTTTTGGTTTCTTCCATTGCAGTGTTCTTTTTCTAATTCCCAATATTACGAATCCTTTCAAAAGTCCTTTGTACCCTTTTTGAAATTTTTATTGTCTCCAAGTGAGCAATAAAATTGAAAATTTTAATAAAAGATTTTAAAGAATGAATTTAAGTGTTGAAATTTCTTTTTAAGTTAAGCTAAGTTAAATGATTTGAATTTTTTAATGATTTTACTGTTTTTTCAGAAGTCCCTGTTCGGGCGCCAAATGTAACTTTTCGGTAATATCCCGGCACGATTTCTCGAGCCGGAGCAGTACCGAATTTTTACCTCAAGATTCTTAATCCTAATAGGGATAATATTAAGACTTCTGAAAGGGTGAGTCACTACCCGTCCCTTCAAATAACTCAACTTTTTAATTTCACGGATCCGGACAGGCTTTTGCCACGACAGGACCGTTTCCCTTTTTATCCCCCCAAACCTACGTCCCTATGGATCAGGATTAGCTTTCGCACCTCGTGACCGTTTCTGGCGTGGATCCGGGTCGACCTTGTTGATTTCTCAACCGATCAACCAGTACCACTGCTAGCTACTGATTCTAAGTTTCCTAATTTGTGAATATTAGCAATCTTTATATCACTAATATCACCCTACAGAACTGGACAGGCTTTCGCCACGACAGACCTGTTTCTGGCATAAGTACTAGCAACCCACTTAGTCTGCGAAGAATCGGGGAAGGCTTTCGCGCTACCGCTATCTTGCACCACCTGGTTCACCAGTACTCACTTCTATCTTGATTCTACTTACAACAATTTCCCCTTTTCGCGACCCACTGCAAGGAGAGAAAAGCACGCACAATATAATATAGTTATGTTAATGACGAAATGAATTTTATTTATAGTCTAACTTATTCTACTTTTCTATTTACAAGGTTCTTTGTGTTGGCATTTGCCGTGAAGTTTTGTATCGTTTGTTTAGTTTAATTTACCCGAGAGTGTGTGACTGTGATTTTGTTTCGTTTTGATTTTGTCCGTCTCAAACGTAACTAAACTATCTTTTGAACACTATCGCGCTTTGCGAATGATGCTACTTTTATAATTAACAGAATAAACTATGATCGCTTTGATCCTTAGTTTAGGCTATAACAATGGATTGATATTGAAACTACTTTTCGAATAAACGCTTTGCTTAGTTTGAATTGAAGTTATAATTTGGCTGTGAGTCGACTAAGCGCTTTGCTTATGTCGCTCGGTTTATTACTTTTGCGAAACAGCTGAAGACGCTCTGCTATCAGACTGAGTAATGTGTCTTAGCTGTTGCTGTTTATATAGCCGGTCTGACGCCCCAGTGACGTCAGACTGGCTATCGAAGCTGATAATTCGTACCCGTTGTCCGCTAGATGGTGTTGATCTTCACTGGGGTGGGGTCCAAAAGTTGGATATGTTACAATATATATATATATATATATATATATATATATATATATATATATATATATATATATATATATATATATATATATATATATATATATATATATATATATATATATATATATATATATATATATATATATATATATATATATATATATATATAATGTAACACTTCCAACTTTTAGACCCCACCCCGGTAAAGATCAACGCCATCTAACGAGTGATGGGTACGAATTGTCAACTTCGATAGCCAGTCTGACGTCACTGGGGCGTCAGACCGGCTATATAAACAGCAACAGCTTAGACAAACTCATTCAGTCTGATAGCAGAGCGTCTACAGCTGTCTCACACAAGTTACAACCCGAGCGACATAAGCAGAGCGCTTAGTCGACTCACAACCATCGTATCAATTCAATTCATTCAAGCAAAGCGCTTGTTCGGAGAAGAGTTAAATAAAATCATTACATAGCATAACTTAACGATCAAAGCGATCACAGTTATTCTAAAAAAGTATAAAGAGTAGCTTCATTCGCAAAGCGCGATAGTGCTCAAAAACAGTGTTAATTACGTTTGAGACCGGCAGAAATAGAATCAAAACAAAATCACAAGCCACACACTCTCAGTAATTTAAACTAGACAAAAATTATAAAACTTCGCGGCAATAGCCAACACAACAACCAACCTTGTAAATAGCAACTAGGATAAGTTAGGTTAAAATAAAAGTATTCATCATTAAGATTAACGAAAATATATTGTGCTTGCTTTTCTCTCCTTACAGTGGGTCGCGAAAAGGGGAATTTGTTGTAAGTAAAATCAAGCTAGAGTGAGTACTGGTGAACCAGGTGGTGCAAGATAGCGGTAGCGCGAAAGCCTTCCCCGAGTCTTCGCAGACTAATTGGGTTGCTAGTACTTACGCCAGAAACAGACCTGTCGTGGCGAAAGCCTGTCCGGTTCTGTAGGGTGATATTAGTGATAAAAAGATTGCTAATATTCACAACTTAGGAAACTTAGAATCAGTAGCTAGCAGTGGTACTGGTTGATCGGTTGAGAACTCAACAAGGTCGACCCGGATCCACGCCAGAAACGGTCACGAGGTGCGTAAGCTAATCCTGATCCGTAGGGACGTAGGTTTGGGGGAGTAATAAAGGGAAACGGTCCTGTCGTGGCGAAAGCCTGTCCGGATCCGTAAAATTAGAAAGTTAAGTTATTTGAAGGGACGGGTAGTGATTCACCCTTTCAGGAGTCTTAATATTATCCCTATTAGGATAAAGAATCTTAAAGTAAAAATTCGGTACTGCTCCGGCTCGAGAAATCGTGCCGGGATATTACCGAAAAGTTACAATATATATATATATATATATATATATATATATATATATATATATATATATATATATATATATATACATATATATATATATATACATATATATATATATATACATATATATATATATATATATATATATATATATATATATATATATATACATATATATATATATACATATATATATATATATATATATATATATATATATATATATATATATATATATATACATATATATATATACATATATATATATACATATATATATATATATATATATATATATATATATATATATACATATATATATATATATATATATATATATATATATACATATATATATACATATATACATATATATATATACATATATACATATATATATACATATATACATATATATATATATATACATATATATATATATATATATACATATATATATACATATATATATATATATATATACGTAAAGTGCAAGATTCCGAGACATTATACAACAGGCATATACAATTATGGAATTTTGATAAAAATTCTATTTCCTACTTCATCCCGTAACTAATTTTTGAGTAGACGCAGCCGTTTTGATTTCAGTCATATACTGCGTACTTCAGGGACATCTATATTTTCGAAATTACGTACCGGTATTGCACAATACTTCATTTAAAAAAAGTCCTGGAATTACACGATACTTGATGTTTATGTCTCGGAACTTGACAAAACTGGACATAAATGTCTCGGAACGTGATTATACATCACCGTGATGTCTCGGAATTCTACAACCCTTTCCGTATTTCCAGGATACCGATATACAGAATTCATGTCCCGGTATTTGACAATATTTCATTTCAAAAAAGTCCTGGAATTATACAGTATTGTGCAGGATCTCCTGGAACTCGACAAAACTGGATATGAAAGTCTCGGAACAATATAATACTTGACCTAATGTCTCGGAACTGTACAGTGTATTACGCATTGCCAGTAAATCAATTTTTGTAAATAGTACATTATGATACTCGTGCGGAAAATTGGTGATTCCCGATGAGTGTGAGGCTTGCAGCACGATAGCTGAAGGCGAGTGCTGCATCTCATACGAATGGGGAATCACTAACCCGCACGTGTATCATATACTATTTTCTTGTGACAACTGTGAATGAAAAGTTCGCAACACGGACCGGAGACGAGTGTTAAGCGAAGAAAATTGATGAAATTATGGTAAAATCACGAGTGGCGGCGAGAGGAAGTTGAGGGGGCGACCCCCTCTGCCCCATAGAAAGAAGGAACGAATATATCATACATAGGATTGTTAAGAGTTTAGTAATGTTACAGAAACAGTTATACTTATTCATTCCTTCGAAATATATTCAAAAACAGAATTATAATAAATTCAAAATAATGAATATCGAATAAATTGAAAAAATAATAATGAGTAAAAAAATAAATAAAATAAAATGAATACCTGTATGAAAAATATGAATAAATAATACAAAAATAATAAATAATAACAAAATAATAGATAATACAAAAACGAAAAAAATGGAAAATAAACAAATATACATAAACAAACAAATTATGATGATAATAAATTTATAATTCGTCCGTCCGATCCTAAATCCTGGTTGGTAATTGCGGGAACTCAGGCAGAGCTCTCGACGAATTAGAATGCGCTCGACGCAGAAAAACGTGCGAGAATCAACATCCTCGCACGGATAAATCGTGCGGGATCAATGGTGATTTCCGCAGACTTTTTAAGGTCATCAAGAATCGGCCACTTTGCGTATAATTTGGGGCATAAAGTGCGAATTTCCCATAAAGTGTTGCAGAAATGATGTTCCGGTATTTCACAATATTTCATTCGAAAAAAGTCCTGGATTTTTACAGTACTAGACGCGAATGTCTCAAAGATGGCCAAAGCCTAATATAATGTCCCGGAACGTGACAATGCTCGATGATGAAGTCTCGGAACTCTACAATCTTTTCCATGGGAAAAAATATTTCAGATGTAAGCAGCTCTACGCGTGCATCAATTTCCGATGAGAAATTGATTTACGTAAATCAAAATTTCATGAAAACGAAGCAACTTGGTCGCGTGACAGGGCAGACCGACAAAATAAAACAGGCTTCGGTAAATTTCCAAAAGTTGCTGTTAGTACTTGTGGTACTCTGTTGGCTGGAGGATTTAAAGACGGCTCAGCATGGGCATTCTCGTGAGCCGAGGAAGTGGGCTTGGGAACGAAACAGCGTCTGTACTTAACGACCGAAATAACATTGCAGTATAACTATAGTGTGCGAATATATAGATATACAGCTATGCTATTTTGGTCGGTAAATTTGGACGCTGTTCATATCCTCAAGCTCATTTTCCCGGCTCACACTTTCCCATCAAGCGAGCCGTCTTTATAAATCTCCAGTCAACGGGTACTGGAAGTATCAAAGAGCTCATATATACATAGAGTAGGTTACGCATAGGAACCTACGTCTTCACCCAATCCCGTCTGTAGAGATAATATTAAAGATAACGTCCCTACAGTTTTGACCATTTTTCGTCACTTGGGACGCTACATGTCTTGACGCACATAGCGGATATTTCGGAACACACGCTGTGGTGCCGTCCCATGTACGGCCGAATCGTAGTGGATTTCCGAGTCCGTTCCGAGTCTTGAAAAACCCTGCCCAAAACTGTATTCTGTAAAAAGTTTAATCTTCTGCGATGAAAGTCTAGACGAAAGCAACTCCGTAGCGACGTAAGACTGAAGTATACGATCGTAATTGTGCCATATAATCAAGACTGTCACTTCGACAGGCTATGCGCCTGGAACTCGTACACGTCGTCCGACAAATTCCGGCACTTTTTTTAAATGTATTGTTAACTTCCGATCCACTGCAAGTAAAAAAATTTATCTGCAAGATACGAACACGGTTTCTCGGATAATGCTGCTACGGAGATCGGTCATGCATCGGGATCGTGATATCTCGTACATGACTTGGTATACGAACCCCGAAGCAGCATTATCCGGAAACCGCGTGGGTATCCCACAGATGAAAAATCTTCTATTCGGAGTGGGCTGGAAGTTTACAGTACGTTCGGGGGAAGTCCCGGAACTTTTGAAATATCGGAGTGACCCTGCTGCAAAGACGCGACATAAAACGATTCTAACATATAGAAACACGATGGAATGTAGTTGTACAACTAATTCAGAATCATTTGCTAGCAGGGCTAATCGATCGATTGTGAATGTCGGTTTCAGATAATTTTTCTGAAAATCAACATTTCGAACGTGAACGATAGAGGAACAATCTAACCTTGAAACTATTTCGCCAATACCTAGATAATTGAAATTTCGTATACGAACTGAATAGATGTGCAACGAATTTTTATTTTCTTGAAATAACCCTCGGTCGATTTCGTTATTGTATCGAATCGGTAATTACACTTCTCACTGTTCGAACTCTAGATCCGAATGAATCTGAGAATGAAGTATACGATCGTGATTGTACTAATAATTAGGAATTTCACTTCGACAGGCAATGCGCCTCTAGCTCGTACACAACGTGCGATAAGTTCCGGCTTTTTTTCTAAATGTATTGTTGACTTCCGATCCACTGCAGGTCAAAAATTTTATTTGCTGGATACAAACACGGTTTCTCTGATAATGCTGATACGGAGATCGGTTATTACATGCCTTGGTATACGATCTTCGGAGCAGCATCGTCGGGAAACCGTGTGGGTATCCCGCAGAAGAAAAATCTTTTATTCGCAGTGGGCTGGAGTTCACAGTACGTTCAGGGAAAGACCCGGAACTTTTGACAGATTGAGGTTAACTTTTGCTGCAAAGACGCGACATAAAACGATTCTAACATACAGAAACACGATGAAACTTAGTTACACAATAAATTCAGAATCATTTGCTGGCAGGGCAATTCGATCCATCGTCAATGTCAGTTTCAAAGAAATTCTCTGAAATTCTACATTTAGAACGTAAGCGATAGAGGAAAAATCTAGCCTCGAAACTATTTCACCAACAGCTATAATTCAAAAATTCTTATACGAATTGAATTGATGGGCAACGAATTTTTCTTCTCTTCAAATAACTCTCGATCGATTCAGTTTTAGTATCGAATCGGTAATTATGCTTCTCACTGTTCGAACTCTGGACCAATATGAATCTGAGAATGGAGTGTACTTATAATTAGGAATTTAACTTCGACAGGCTATGCGCCTGGAACTCGTACGCGTCGTGCGACAAGTTCCGGCACTTTTTTTGGGTTGTATTGTTGACTTCCGATCCACTGCAGGTAAAAAAATTTATCTGCAGGATACGGACACGGTTTCTCGGATAATGCTGCTACGGAGATCGGTCATGCATCCAGATCGTGATGTTTCATGTAATGCCTTGGTATACGATCTTCAAAGCCGGCTTATCCGGAAACCGTGTGTGTATCCCACAGATGAAAAATCTTTTATTCGCAGTGGGCTGGAAGTTTACAGTACGTTCGGGGGAAGTCCCGGAACTTTTAAATATCGGAGTTACCCTGCTGCAAAGACGCGACATAAAATGTTTCTAACATACAGAAACACGATGAAATGTAGTTTGTACAAGTAATTCAGAATCATTTGCTGGCAGGGCAATTCGATCGATCGTGAACGTCGGTATCAGATAATTTTTCTGAAAATCAACATTTTGAACGTAAACGATAGAGAAAAAATCTAACCTCGAAACTATTTCACCAATACCTATACATATAATTGAAATTTCGTATACGAATTGAATGGATGGCCAACGAATTTTTTTTCTCTTCAAATAACTCTCGGTCGATTTCGTTATTGTATCGAATCGGTAATTACACTTCTCACTGTTCGAACTCTAGACGCGAATGAATCTGAGAATGAAGTATACGATCGTGATTGTACTAATAATTAGGAATTTCACTTCGACAGGCAATGCGCCTCTAGCTCGTACACAACGTGCGATAAGTTCCGGATTTTTTTCTAAATGTATTGTTGACTTCCGATCCACTGCAGGTCAAAAATTTTATTTGCAGGATACAAACACAGTTTCTCTGATAATGCTGATACGGAGATCGGTTATTACATGCCTTGGTATACGATCTTCGGAGCAGCATCATCGGGAAACCGTGTGGGTATCCTGCAGAAGAAAAATCTTTTATTCGCAGTGGGCTGGAGTTCACAGTACGTTCAGGGAAAGACCCGGAACTTTTGAGCGATTGAGCTTAACTTGCTCCAAAGACGCGACATAAAACGATTCCAGCATACAGAAACACGATGAAATGTAGTTATACAATGAATTCGGAATCATTCGCTGGCAGGGCAATTCGATCGATCGTCAATGTCAGTTTCAGAGAAATTCTCTGAAATTCAATACTTGGAACGTAAACGATAAACGAAAAATCTAACCTCGAAACTATTCCACCAACACCTATAATTCAAAAATTCTTATACGAATTGAATTGATGGGCAACGAGTTTTTCTTCTCTTTAAATAACTCTCGATCGATTCCGTTGTAGTATCGGATCGGTAATTATACTTCTCACTGTTCGAACTCCAAACCAGGATGAATCTGAGAATGAAGTGTACTTATAATTAGGAGTTTCACTTCGACGGGCTATGCGCCTGGAACTCGTACACGTCGTGCGACAAGTTCCGGCACTTGTTCTAGATGTATCGTTAACTTCCGATCCACTGCAGGTAAAAAATTTCATCTGCAGGATACGAACACGGTTTTTCGGATGATGCTGCTACAGAGATCCGTTATGCATCGGGATCGTGGTACCTGATGTAGCAGCATTATCCAAAAACCGTGTGAGTACCTATCCCGCAAATTAAAAATCTTCCATTTGCAGTGGGCTGGAAGTTGACAATGCGTTCAGGGAAAGTCCCGGAACTTTCCATGAAAAGTTAGTACATATAACATATGATATACCGGGTGTTCCTTCCAACCTGACTATCGCAAATAACTCGAAAAATAAAGTCTGTCGAACAAAATGTTTCAAACAAAAGCTTCTTCAATCTAAAGGTCCAATCGAGTGCCAATATTTGTTTCTTAAGTCGGGGAGGTTTTCAAGGAGGAAGCAAGGCTCATAATTTATTACTGTTTTTTTCTTATTTGACTCCTTGAAAATTTTCAGGGGCGTGTCTTTTGTTTGGAACATTTTGTTTGGGAGACTTTATTTTTTGAGTTATTCGCAATTGTCAGCTCGATAGAAACACCCAGTATATCTCCAAGCAGGAATAGTTATTTCCGAGACATTATTTTGTGGTTAAGTCTATATCCGAGACAGTTGAGAACTATTGTATACTTCCAAGACGATTCCGTATTATATAATCAATTTCCGGAACATTATACGAACCCTTGTACACGAATTTCCTGTGTACATATTTGAACCTGGAAACGGTTTCATCCGGGACTGTCCCGGAACTGATCGTAATTTGTAAAAAAGTTCCGGTCCTGTCCCGGAAAGTAGCAAGTGTCTTGGAAAATCGCATTGCAGCACGAAAATGGTCCCGGCATTTAGCGCTTCACGTATATATATACATATATATATATATATATACATATATATATATATATACATATATATATATATATATATATATATACATATATATATATATATATATATATATACATATATATATATATATATATATATATATATATATATACATATATATATATATATATATATACACATATTCACACACACACAAACACGCACACACACGCACGCACACACACGCACGCACACACACGCACGCACACACACGCGCGCACACACACGCGCGCACACACACGCGCGCACACACACGCGCGCACACACACGCGCGCGCACACACACGCGCGCGCACACACACGCGCGCGCACACACGCGCGCGCACACACGCGCGCGCACACGCGCGCGCACACATACGCACACACACATACGCACACACACATACGCACACACACATACGCACACACACATACGCACACACACATACACATACACATACACATACACATACACACATATATACACACATATATACACACATATATACACATATCCCAGACAGCACGGGATATCCGATGGATGTCCAATTCTCGTCCATCACACGTCCCAATGTCCATGGACATGAAATGAATATCCAGTGGACGTACGGTATCGGACATTCAACGGATATCCAATATGGGATGTACTATGGATGTCCATTTAATGTCCAAACTTGGATGGTCCGAAAAAGGATATCCCATGGACATACGGTATCGGACATCCAACGGATATTCAATATAGGATGTACTATGGATGTCCATTTAATGTCCAAACTTGGATGGTCCGAAAAAGGATCTCCCATGGACATACGGTATCGGACATCCAACGGATATTCAATATGGGATGTACTATGGATGTCCATTTAATGTCCAAACTTGGATGGTCCGAAAAAGGATATCCCATGGACATACGGTATCGGACATCCAACGGATATTCAATATGGGATGTACTATGGATGTCCATTTAATGTCCAAACTTGGATGGTCCGAAAAAGGATATCCCATGGACATACGGTATCGGACATCCAACGGATATTCAATATGGTATATACTATGGATGTCCATTCAATGTCCAAACTTGGATGGCTGATCCCGAAAAAATTATTTCTCACAAAAAAAAGTTTCATACTCAAGTCGTTTGATTTTTCGGGTAGAACGAAATGACAATTAAACCATAATATAGATATATAGTATATATTACTCTAAAAAGAAACAAAGCTGACCTTCTCCCGGCCTTGGCGTCTCCACCCACCAAAAATAATATATATATGTTCCTTCCCCCTCAATATCTTACAAGTTTTTTCCGAGATATTTTATTGTATTATCAGAATTATCCTCATTTCGCATTAGAATAACATACAATTTTTGGCATTTCGTGTCGTTGATATTTTTTTATTCTCGCAGTTAAATTATATTGCACCAAATCACTTGAGACTCCCCTATAAGGACATCTGCTTGACCGCCTTATTGTCTTATGTGCACGTCAGTCTAAAACGCCATCTCTCTCATTCGGCTTGCTTCAATGTGAACTAACGTTCCAATAGATACCAATGTCGGTAAAGTAACGAAGGCTCTATATATACATATATGTACCATTTGCACACCGTGCCGTCTCATACTTTTCTCATTATACGTAAATTTTCGCTCGGCTTGCATGTCGTTTGGTCATCCAATTACACAACAACCGCAGGGTTGAATTATGAAACATAATGAATGAGCAGGCCGAGGAGCAGGCTCAATAATATATTAGTTCCATGATTGATCAAATTGATGAAATGGATAATTAAATGACCTTTATACAGGGTGATTCACTTCCACCGGGCCATATTAGATGGGTAGGTTCCTGAGGTAATTCTAAGACCAAAAGTCCTTTACCAAAACTTCGAGAGATCCTTAGTTTCGGATCTACGGAGGATCTAGGTTCACCAATCACAGAGCTCACACGTAACTGAGACAGGGCCGTTAAATATCTAGAATTAATATCTTGATGAATGAGATGTGAGTTCTAATTAGTCGTGATCAATTTGGGTATATTTTGTGACTTGAAAATTTGCGATGTCCTGGAATTGCTACTGGCATCGTTTCCGTTGTCCAGGTCATTCAAGGTATTCTCCTCGTGATCCAGATCGTGCGCTTCGTAGTTTTCGTCGTCCAGGTCGTGCGCTTCGCAGTTATTGTCATCCAGGTCGTTCGCGTCATGGTTTCTATCGGCCAGGTCGTGCGCTTCGTGGTTCTCGTCGTCCAGGTTGTTCGGAACGTGTATTCTATCGTCTAGGTCGTTTGCGTCATGGTTTTTAGCGTCCAGGTCATGCGCTTCGTGGTTTTCGTCGTCTAGGTCTCTCACAATGTGGTTTTCACTATCCAGGTCATGCGCTCCGTAGTTTTTGTCGTCCAGGTCATGCACTTCGTAGATTTTGTAGCCTGAATCGTTTACGACGTGGTTTGCATCGTCCAGGTCGTGCGCTGCGTAGTTTTTATAGCCCAGGTCAAAATGATGGTAGAAACCGCAAATAACTTAGACGATAGAAACCTCGTTGCGAATGACCTGGATAGCGAAAACTACGAGCGCACGACCTGGACGACAAAAACTACGGAGCGCCCGATCTGGACGACGAAAACTACAAAGCACACGACCTGGACGACGAAAACTACGAAGCGCATGATCTGGACGACGAAAACTACGAAGCGCACGACCAACGAAAACGATGCCAGCAACAATTCCAAGACATCGTAAATGTTGGAGTCACAAAAAATGCCTAAATTCACCATGACTAAAGAGAACTCATATTTTAATCATTAAGATATCTATCCTAGATTTTAACGGCCCTGTCTCAGTTACGTGTGAGCTCTGTGATTGGTCAACCTAGATCCTCCGTAGATCGAAAACTGAAGATCTCTCGAACTTTTGGTAAAGGACTTTTGGTCTTAGAATTACCTCAGGAACCCACCTATCTAATATGGCCCGGTGGAAGTGAATCACCCTGTATATATATATATATATATATATATATATATATATATATATATATATATATATATATATATATATATATATATATATATATATATATATATATATATATATATATAATAGTGCATTTTCGCTAGATTTTTGACAAGTCATTCAGAGTAGTGCCTATACCTGGAAATTATTAGGGTCAACTATCATATTGTAATACAATTAGTCCTGTAGTGACTCAACTTAAATTTCAGTGTCAACCGCAATGACCGTTGGGCCTCACACCGGGGGAGGTTTACTCCCACTACCACCAAAGTTTTGCCCCCAGCCAGCTACATAAACCGGACCTCTTCTCGTCGGTTTACTCATTCAGACCTGTGCATTTTAGTAAACGCATCGTCAGTTACCTCGTGCTAACACAGTGCTGATTATACAACTATTTTAGTAAAATTCAGATTTTGAATAATTTCATCGAGAAATTATACACAGTTGTGAACCATAATCCTGCGAGATCATCCATCTAGTCAGCAGGTTTACCTTCAACAACCACCACGTCACTACAAATTACAAATCAAGGTAATAGATATGCCAAAAATCCAAAGAAAATACTATAGAAGGGCTCGTGCCGATACCGAATCTTCTCTAGATATCTTTAGGTATGTTCAGCATGTTGATTTTTCGGATCAAACAGACGATCGAGTTCCATCGATGCATGTCAGATTGAGGCATAACATAAATGCTAATTCGCCAACTGATAAAATCAATGACAATTCACGTGTTAGAAGTTGCGATGCGGGATCATCGAATGATATCATGTTCAATATTGTAGAACCTCTGAGTGATACAGTGATTGATTCGCAAAGTGATCTTAGCAATGATTCCGATTCGCATTTCATTCCGCCAGACAATTCAAATAATAATACTACGGAGCTTGCATCACAGTTAGCGCAGTGGGCTGTAGAAAATAAAATAACTCACGTAGCGTTAAATAAGTTATTAGCAATTTTGAAATCTAAGCACACAGAATTGCCTAGCGATGCCCGTACTCTATTAGGTACTCCTAGGCAAACGAAAATAACAATAGTTAATCCGGGGTATTACAGTCATTTTGGCGTGCGAAGTTGCATTGAAAAATTGTTAATACATCAAACTGTTCAAAATTTGAAGACAATAGAAGTTTATATAAACATTGATGGTTTGCCGCTTTCGAAAAGTACAAACTCCCAAGTGTACCCGATTTTGTGCAGTTTAGTTAAAAATCCTCATGTAGTTGATATTGTAGGCATATATCACGGATATGAAAAACCCGCGGATGCTAATTTGTTTTTGAAAGATTTTGTAGATGAAGTGATTGATTTGACAACCAATGGTCTCTCGCTTAACGAACGTGTCTACGTTTTTAAAATAAAGGCTTTCATTTGCGACACACCTGCTAAAGCGTTTATTAAATTTACAAAAGGTCATTCAGGGTATCATTCGTGTACCGAATGTTATATACGAGGAAAATATATTAATAATAGAGTCTGTTTTCCAAAGTTAAATAACTTACGATTAAGGACTGACGCTGATTTTCGCCTAAGATCACAAGAAAATCATCACACGGGGACATCCATACTCGAGCAAATTCCAGGTATTGATATGATCGATGATTTTCCGAAAGATGCATTGCATTTATTTTATTTGGGGGTGATGAGAAGACTAATTCTCCTTTGCTGGGTCAATGGTAAGCCACCAAACAAATTATCTGCTGACCAAATACAAAAAATATCACAGCTTTTGATTGAGTTGAGAAAAGACATACCGTGTGAGTTCAATAGGAAACCAAGGTCATTGAATGAATGTAGAAGATGGAAGGGGACAGAATTTCGACAGTTTTT
Source organism: Macrophya annulata (assembly GCA_963924015.1). Taxonomy (NCBI): domain Eukaryota; kingdom Metazoa; phylum Arthropoda; class Insecta; order Hymenoptera; family Tenthredinidae; genus Macrophya; species Macrophya annulata. The sequence continues at coordinate 8,455,016 of OZ001263.1, forward strand.
ACTTTACACGGGGCCTGTTGTGTTAAAGTCTGTGTTGAATAACGAACAATACGTTAATTTTCTGTCCTTACATGTAGCTTCCACTATTTTGTCTTGCTCGAAACACCTACAGGCACACTTACATTATGCAGATTCACTATTAAAATATTTTGTACAAACATTCATCCAGTTGTATGGCAGACAAAATGCTTCACAAAACGTTCATAATCTATTACACGTTTGTCAGGATGCACGAAAATTTGGAACTCTGGATGAATATAGTGCCTTTCCCTTCGAAAATTATATGCAAATATTAAAAAAGTTTGTTAGGAAACGAGAAACCATTGGAACAAATCATGCGACGTATAACTGAACAAAATGCTTTTGCACCTAATAAAAATCGATCCGAAGAACAGCATGAACCTGAACTATTAAACGAGCATTACACAGGTCCGGTAGTACATTTAGGCAATGTCAAGCAGTTTGAAAAAATGATATTTCGTAAATGCACTTTCACATTCCGCGAGCCGGATAACTGTTGTTCCTTAGATGATGGTAGTATTATTTTTATAAGAAACTTTGCTGCTGACACAGAGGGTACGGTTATATTAGGACATAAATATTTATCAGCGGAAGATTTTTACACCACCCCGTGCAGATCAGCTAAGTATGGGATTTTCAGAGTAGATAATGTAATTGGGCCCCTGAACAAATGGAGATGGAAGGACGTTTCGCAAAAGTGCCTTAAGCTCAGATTCAAAGATAAATTCGTAGTCTTCCCTTTATTACACGTCCAGTGACAATAACTCTGGTTTAGTGAGATTCACGTAGCTGCAATTGCAGATCAGACATGATATGCTCTCACAATGTTTAAATTTACAGAATTTTCGACGAGTCATATCATGGAGCGGACTTGGACGATTGTTAACTTTGTCGGAGAACGGTCGGTTGCGGCTGTTCCCTCGACATGGATAATTGGGAATGAATGTTATTGGCCCAATATGACCAAATCGAAAATCGAATCAGCGATTATATCGCATGCAACGCCGGACGCTACTTGGGAAAGACATCGAATCACGACTTTTAGAAATAGCAGCTATGGTAATTGGAAAATAAAACAGTTCATGTAATACAGTTATGGTTATGCCAAACGTATCATTTCAAATCGAATCTACAATTTAAAGCTTTAATCTGATAAAGATATAGCTGTATACGTTTTCTTCGCTGTCATATGTATGTATTATGTTTTGTAGACGATTACGCGACTGCTAAATACAAGACCAAAAAAGCGGAGTATACATCTGATTTAAACTCAGATGTAGAGCCCGCAAGGAAAAGTAGGCACGTTACCGTTAATCGGGGTCGGCTGCAAACGCCTGATTCCGAGAGTTCGGACGACGGCAATGATGCACCACGTGGCCGGCTACCTTCGCCACCGCCGTCGCCACCGCCTTCGACCCCACCGCCGATGCCGACAGGGGTGACTACTGTAAGCTCACAGTCTTCTACCACTAATCATCAAAAAATTACGATCATGGATCAGGCTACAACTCCAACGTCTAGTAGACTCCTGCCAAACCATGAACAACCGGAATGCTTGTGTATGAAATGTCCTCTGCACAAGCAGAATCAACTTTTCGGTATGCCACCTAATGGATCCAAAATCAATTACTCTGATCGAGATTAACGTTCTTACAAGCATAGCTCATTCAAACATATCGTCGCTGCATTCAACGTTATATGACACTAATGATTATGTTTCAGCTATTGGTTATGAGAAAATGCTACAGGAACAGGCATACATAAAATCACACATGTGGCAATTAACCACTGATTTGGCGAAATTAACTAAAGCGTTGGAGGGTGTAGACCTGGCGCCAAACCGATCCGGTGCTATAAAACCACGTGATTCTTTCTTCAATAAATTTCAATTTCCCCTGCGCGAAGAACAGCAGTTGGACCAGATTGTCGAACAGTACTTGGCTGACGAACAGCATTTGATGGCAGCGGTAATGTTTCAAATCATACCTATAACATATATAAGTTTGACGATGTTTATAATGTACTTTGAATAGAATTTTCATTTCAATTTGTTCGACGAATAGCATCTACATTTATAATCAAACCGAATGATACATTATTAGTGTTTCTGCACCGTAGGTAGAAGAAGTATCGAAAGTTGGTGGTAATTGCCCATATGATTTTATAAAAAGATCTATGAATCTAATGATGGACAACCAACTGGCGTCCAAGTATAGCTGGCATGGTGCTAAGAAGAAGAATGTCTTTGGGAAGTTAAAAATGGCTGATCTTTTGATACGTAAGTTTTCAATACATGCATCTGTACCTCGGAAACGTTGGAGAATTTGTTTTATGCTGTGTTAGAGCGGAGACTATTATACGATTGAAGCATTGTATTCGAGTTTGTTTGGTCATTGGAAGTAGTGTTTTTCCTTCATGAACCATTACACTAATGACTAATACTGAATCTATGCAATTATTATTGATAACTGTTATAAAGATACGCTGAAAATACTTCATCTTCATTATAGGAGCAGGTCGGGCGTGTAACCCCAAATACACAAATAAGGAGTGTGAAGAAGCGGTGAAAAAATGGCTGAGAAGAGCTAAGGAGAGGTGCGAAACAGAAAAAAAAAGCAAAATGCCGCCGGCAATCCACAACCGCCAACTGTAGCGGAAATTGATTGATTTTTTTATCGATCAAGGCGATGCATAGTGGTCCTACTCTGCAGACCATAATAACCTGATTAATAATTTGCCTCATAAACGGAATAACGAGCAGAATTGGATGGAATTTTGACAACACGCTATATTTGTGTTTTCGTAGACTGAAAAATCAATCGCTTCAATGAACAGTGAGGAAAAAATTAACAGATTTTTATCAACTGTTATCAAATGTTCCATAAAGTTACTTTCCAGTTTTCAACATCACTATATAGTGTGATGTCAAAAATGTTTGGTAAATCTGGTCATTAGTTCGTATATGGGACCGCTTACTAATAATGAAGTAGTTGTACCTGTCGGTATAGTAGGACCATTACATCGCCTAAAGTCAGCTGTTTTTAGTCGTCTTCATACATGTATATAGACAAGTTCACAAATGTATCGAGAAATGAACAGGACGTCAAAAATTTATTATTTGTTATTTGTTAATGGTATAACAAACCTGTCGACATTAATGTAGATATTATTTATCAAAGACAATTCTTTGTGAAAAGATTTTAGGTTTTTAAATATTGAGGGCATCAAATTTCTGAATATGATATTATGATATTATATAAGTTCTTAGAATTCTGAGAATTCTGAGAATTCTGTGTGATCTGACTTCACAGTCTAATATAAGAGCACACTATGAAACGTGAAAATTTAGGACAAATCGAATCTTTGACGTCCTGTTCATTCATTGATAATTTGCGGACTTGCCCATATATATTATTCGTGTAATACAATTTTTCCTCTATTCAATTTAAAATCAAAATGTTTGTAAATATTTAGGGCATCAGCTGTCCGGTTATGATATTATATGTTATTACTTCTATTTGTTAATGGTATAACAACGCTGTAGACATTAATGTATATATTATTTATCAAAAACAATTCGTTATGCAAAGATTTGAGGTTTTTAAATATTGAGGGCATCAAATTTCTGAATATGATGTTATATATGATATATAAGTTCTTACTTTGATTTTTCGATAATCTAATGAAGGAACCCTATTATAGACATTGAATGATAAGATTTTGTTTTCAATAATATTTCATGTATAATTGTTAATATTTTGAGCATTATCTATACATATAATAAGATACACGATTGCTTAAAGTCGTGTTGTAGTAGCCACGAGTTGAAAAATTATTACCTTTATTTGTTAATGGTATAAGCCTGTAGAGATCAATGTGTATATAAATATATATATATATATATATATATATATATATATATATATATATATATATATATATATATATATATATATATATATATATATATATATATATATATATATATATATATATATATATATATTGTAACGGTAATTTCCCTAAGTTCGGGCGACCCAGAGAAATTAATCCGAAAACAAACCTGGCTCCAACGTTGAGGATTTGGGGAAGGTGTTGGGCGCCAGACTCCAGGGACGGAGTCCTCTCTCTCTCTCGCTCTCGGCTAGCTTAGCTCTAGGGGTAGAGGGATGTGGTGGGGGCGATGAATAAAGACACCGAATACGAATTATGGTTTGAAAGAAATAAAGTTTATTGAAAAAAAAAGAAAAAAAAAGAAAAAGGTCGCGAATTACCGCCCGCTACCTGGCGTATCTTACAATACAATACCGTGACTCTACTCTACGATCAAAAGAAAACTAATAATTAATAATCAATAATAGATTAAATTAATAAAAGAATTGACTCTACTCGCAAAACAAAACTTAAATCTGAGCGTTGCTCAGCCGTCAGCTGTCAACTCGCTCTCTCTCTCTCACTCTCGTTGGGACGGGGTATCGGTGTTGACTCGCTCGCTGTAGACCGGAGTCTAGCGGCAGAGTCGGGGAGGGTGGTGGGGGACGGTACACTCTCTCGCTTGGGTGTCGGGGAGTGGGTGAGTCTCTGCCTCGCTGCAGCGCACTGCGACGCGTGACAGCAGACGACTCAACAATATGGCGGACGCGACTCGCTCGACGTTAGGTGCGCAGCGGGGACTCAACCGGCACTCTAACACGCAACTCGCCGATCACGTGGGACTGGGGACGTTTAAATCTCTGCCGTCTAACGGACAGGGATTCTCGCACGGGTCTGGGGGTTGTTTTAGGGACTCTCTGCACTCTCGGGGGTTGTTGGGGGTTTCGGGACGGGACTGGGAGGTTTCTCGGATACACGGAAAGATCTTACCTGGTACTGGCGACGTTTCCGGCGAAGCTGCGGCGTCGGTACTGTTCCGAAGAAACGCACGTGTCCGTAACGCTTACCGGGTCGTCGTGTAATCCAATTCCACGGCAAAACCAATCCGAAACACACCAAAGAATTCCGGGGTAGATTCAGGGAGGTTTTAGGGCACTCGCTCTCTCTCTCTCTCTCTCTCTCTCTCTCTCTCTCTCTCTCTCTCTCTCTCTCTCTCCCTCCCTCCCTCCCTCCCTCCCTCCCTCCCTCCCTCCCTCCCTCCCTCCCTCCCTCCCTCCCTCCCTCCCTCCCTCCCTCCCTCCCTCCCTCCCTCCCTCCCTCCCTCCCTCCCTCCCTCCCTCCCTCCCTCCCTCCCTCCCTCCCTCCCTCCCTCCCTCCCTCCCTCCCTCCCTCCCTCCCTCCCTCCCTCCCTCCCTCCCTCCCTCCCTCCCTCCCTCCCTCCCTCCCTCCCTCCCTCCCTCCCTCCCTCCCTCCCTCCCTCCCTCCCTCCCTCCCTCCCTCCCTCCCTCCCTCCCTCCCTCCCTCCCTCCCTCCCTCCCTCCCTCCCTCCCTCCCTCCCTCCCTCCCTCCCTCCCTCCCTCCCTCCCTCCCTCCCTCCCTCCCTCTCTCTCTCTCTCTCTCTCTCTCTCTCTCTCTCTCTCTCTCTCTGGATAGCACAACTTGTCACTCGCGTTCTCACTCGAGGTGATAATCGCGAGGTACGAAGATGGACTGAGGACCTTTTCCGCTATCAGTGATTCTTACCCTTGCCACCCGTCTTGCGAGCGCGGCTGACCACCGGTCGGCTGCTAACCGTGCCAGGTGACCAAGATGGCTCCGCGAGGCAAGGGCGGTAAGAATTTGAGTAGCGGAATCGGTACTCGGTACTCTCTCGGGTCTGGATACGTTCGTCAGGCTGGTTAGGAGGAGGTCCTAACGTTTTGCCACGTTACAACACCCCTCCGCCAAACGGAACGTACGGGTCTACTCGGACGCTTCCGCAACCTCCGACTCAACCAGTCTCGATCGGAAGCCGTTGCTTCCGGGGTCGCGACCGGGAGGAGTTCGCAGGCGTAGAGTCCGGACCGGGGCTGGGACCGGGACTGGGATCGCACCTCCCCCTCGTACACCCCTCCGCCAAACGGAACGTGCTGGTTGACTCGGACGCTTCCGCAACCTCCGACTCAACCAGTCTCGATCGGAAGCCGTTGCTTCCGGGGTCGCGACCGGAAGGAGTTCGCAGGCGTAGAGTCGGGACCGAGGCGGGGTGGCGGTGTTCAGAGGGTCGGGGGGCGGGGGTGGGGTTTGTCCATCAACCCCGCCAGGCGAGCCGGCGGGCGAGGTGGTCCGGGGCTCTCTCTCCCGGGGTGGGGACGGGACTCTGACCCAGGCCGTATCTCCCAGGTACCTCGCGCGTAATCCACCCGGAACCCGAACGCGGTGATAGCATCCAGGCCGAGGATACACGGGTATCCAAAGGAGGGCGCGACACGGATGGCGACGGGGCAGGTTCGACTGCCGATGCGCATGGGCATCTCCATCTCGCCGGTCACGGAATCGACGGCACCGTTGGGGTACACGACGTTGCTCACGGCGTCGGGGGTGAGTCGGGGAAGGAGGGTCCGAAACTCGGCTATGGCGGGTCCACCGATGTATGTTCGGCTAGACCCGGGGTCGAAGAGCGCGGTAACCCGTCTCCCGGCTATCTCCACCTGGATATAATACCGGGGATCGCTCTTGCCTTCTCGGAACCGAGAGTCGTGGGTCGACATCAGCGCGTTTTCCGGCGCGGATCCTGAGCATCGGCCACAGGTCGCGTCGGTGACTCCTGGGGTTTGGCACCGGGAGCACGCGATGTACGAGGGGGGGTGGGGGCACTCTCTCACGAAGTGGCCGGGGTTGTAGCACCGGAAGCAGCAGGCGGGGTACCTGATAGTCGCGGCGTGCACGGCGGGGACTACCGGTGGACCTCCAGCGGGCTGTTCGGGCACGTCATCCGGCGGGGGTGGGGTGGGGAGGGACGTCGGGACTGGGGTTTCTGGGTTGGGGCTACTCTCACTCTCTCTCACTCTCTCTCTCTCTCTCTCTCTCTTCCTGTACCTCCGGCGGCGCGTTCGGGACTTCGCGGGTGGCTCGTCTAGGGCTGCAGTCAGCGCTGCACCACTCGCCAGAGTCGGAACGGGGTAGCTCGCCGAGGTAGGGGGGGTGGGGCTGGCCGGGGCTGGGACTGGGGCCCACGCGGGGTCGGCCGCGGGGCTGTGGCTTGCGTACTCCGACGGCACGGCGCTCTCGGGGGCGGGTGGGGGTACGTAGTACTGGTCTAAAGCCCTTACGGCTTCTAACCTTCTCCCGGCGTACGCGAGGGCCTCAACGGAGTCATCCTCGGTACGGGGAATCGCGTACCTGTGCCGCGGGTGGAGATTCGCGTTAGCCACGTCGAGCTGCTCTCTCCTCGGCCAGGGTTGGGGGTGAAGGCTGGGACTCGGTTGGGGTTGAGGGTAGGGGCTCTGTGGGGGTTGGGGGTGGGTTTTCCGCCTCCGGGGGGTGGGGTGTGGTTGGGGACTCTCAACCAGGGGGAGGAAGGGGTTCACGGGCGCGGGGTGCACCGGCGGGAACGCACTTCGTCCCGGGAAACTCTCGGGTTCCACCGGGTAGGGAGGGTTGCCAGGGGTAGCTGGGGGGTAGCCAACGTACTCGGACGGGGTGGCGGGTACCCTTGGCGGTGCTCTAGGGTACCCCGGGAACCCCGGAGTGGGTGGTTCTCGCTCTAGTCCCTCCTGGAACGGTTCTCCTGATCGCGTGTTCGGCAGCACTCTACCCGTGGACTCATACTGCGGGGAGGGGGCGGCAGTATGACTTTGGGGGGTGCTGGCGTACGCGTGGGGTCCCGGGTTTGAACTCTCTCGCGGGGCTGGCTGGGGTTGCGGGGGGTGCAGAGGGAGGTGGTGGGGTTGTGGCGCTGCGAACTCTCGCTCGGTGGGCTCGAGATCGGGTAGTTCGTCTTTCTCGGCCACCCAGGTGACGTCACAGTGGCGGGAGAACAGGTGGTACCTCAAAAGGCGCCATCTTTGCTCATCCGGCGTGCCATCCGCGCGTAGTCGGTACCGGGTGAGGAGGGTGGTTACCGCGACCTCTGTCAAGCCACACAGGCAGAAGACCAGGGTATCGGTGTCCACGGGGGCGATCCCGTGGTGGGGGTGACTCTCTCTTTCCGGGGTCGTACTCGCGTTTCCCATATTCAAACTGCGGGGCTCCGCGTCTATTCTACGGGGTACGGACGACCGCTCGGAGGGGGGGGTTTGACAGCGACAACACTAAACACACTCTGATTTAAAAAAAAAATAAAACCGCGGCAGCTAGGTAGCGGGGTGGGTTCGGCCTGCCCGAGGTGTCTTTATTCGAGCCCCACGTTGGGCGCCACTTTTGTAACGGTAATTTCCCTAAGTTCGGGCGACCCAGAGAAATTAATCCGAAAACAAACCTGGCTCCAACGTTGAGGATTTGGGGAAGGTGTTGGGCGCCAGACTCCAGGGACGGAGTCCTCTCTCTCTCTCGCTCTCGGCTAGCTTAGCTCTAGGGGTAGAGGGATGTGGTGGGGGCGATGAATAAAGACACCGAATACGAATTATGGTTTGAAAGAAATAAAGTTTATTGAAAAAAAAAGAAAAAAAAAGAAAAAGGTCGCGAATTACCGCCCGCTACCTGGCGTATCTTACAATACAATACCGTGACTCTACTCTACGATCAAAAGAAAACTAATAATTAATAATCAATAATAGATTAAATTAATAAAAGAATTGACTCTACTCGCAAAACAAAACTTAAATCTGAGCGTTGCTCAGCCGTCAGCTGTCAACTCGCTCTCTCTCTCTCACTCTCGTTGGGACGGGGTATCGGTGTTGACTCGCTCGCTGTAGACCGGAGTCTAGCGGCAGAGTCGGGGAGGGTGGTGGGGGACGGTACACTCTCTCGCTTGGGTGTCGGGGAGTGGGTGAGTCTCTGCCTCGCTGCAGCGCACTGCGACGCGTGACAGCAGACGACTCAACAATATGGCGGACGCGACTCGCTCGACGTTAGGTGCGCAGCGGGGACTCAACCGGCACTCTAACACGCAACTCGCCGATCACGTGGGACTGGGGACGTTTAAATCTCTGCCGTCTAACGGACAGGGATTCTCGCACGGGTCTGGGGGTTGTTTTAGGGACTCTCTGCACTCTCGGGGGTTGTTGGGGGTTTCGGGACGGGACTGGGAGGTTTCTCGGATACACGGAAAGATCTTACCTGGTACTGGCGACGTTTCCGGCGAAGCTGCGGCGTCGGTACTGTTCCGAAGAAACGCACGTGTCCGTAACGCTTACCGGGTCGTCGTGTAATCCAATTCCACGGCAAAACCAATCCGAAACACACCAAAGAATTCCGGGGTAGATTCAGGGAGGTTTTAGGGCACTCGCTCTCTCTCTCTCTCTCTCTCTCTCTCTCTCTCTCTCTCTCTCTCTCTCTCTCTCTCTCTCTCTATCTCTCTCTCTCTCTCTCTCTCTCTCTCTCTCTCTCTCTCTCTCTCTCTCTCTCTCTCTCTCTCTCTCTCTCTCTCTCTCTCTCTCTCTCTCTCTCTCTCTCTCTCTCTCTCTCTCTCTGGATAGCACAACTTGTCACTCGCGTTCTCACTCGAGGTGATAATCGCGAGGTACGAAGATGGACTGAGGACCTTTTCCGCTATCAAAGATTCTTACCTTTGCCACCCGTCTTGCGAGCGCGGCTGACCACCGGTCGGCTGCTAACCGTGCCAGGTGACCAAGATGGCTCCGCGAGGCAAGGGCGGTAAGAATTTGAGTAGCGGAATCGGTACTCGGTACTCTCTCGGGTCTGGATACGTTCGTCAGGCTGGTTAGGAGGAGGTCCTAACGTTTTGCCACGTTACAATATATATATATGTGTGTGTGTGTGTGTGTGCGTGTGTGCGTGCGTGCGTGCGTGCGTGCGTGCGTGCGTGCGTGCGAGCGTGCGTGCGTGCGTGCGTGCGTGCGTGCGTGCGTGCGTGCGTGCGTGCGTGCGTGCGTGCGTGCGTGCGTGCGTGCGTGCGTGCGTGCGTGCGTGCGTGCGTGCGTGCGTGCGTGCGTGTGTGCGTGTGTGCGTGTGTGCGTGTGTGTGTGTATATATGTGTATATATATATGTGTATATATATGTGTATATATATGTGTATATATATATGTGTATATATATCCCAAACAGCACACGTACGTCCTATGGATGTCCAGTGGATATCCACGATGGACATTGCAGATGTCCGATGGATGTCCGTATGAAGTCCGCCGGATACCCCTCAGACGTCCATGGGACGTCCGTTTGACACAAATGTGGATGTCCGGTGGACGTCCGTGACATGTCCTCACTGGATTTCCAATGGATATCCGACGGATATCCATGGGATTATCCCTCAAACATGCTATGGACGTCCATGGGATGTTCAAAACGCATATGTATAGGATATCCGTCAGACGTTCGCTCGAAAGTATATATAGGACGTCCAGTGGATGTCCTAACCGGACGTCCATGGAATATCCACGGAACAATAACGCGGCTCAATCTTTATCCAAAATTATCAATATATCATGTACAAGAGAGAGGGTTTTCTTCAAAAGCGAATATTATCATATAATTACAGAATTTTTATTATCAGGTCATTATACATATATGTCAGTAGGTCTATGTACAGAATGTGAATTCTGATAACGTCCGATTACTGATCAGGATCGTGTTGAAGCGGCCACGAGCCGAATCAGCAATTGTTTTAGTGGTTACTGCAGCTAATCAAGTACTCGATAACCACTAAAATGATGGCCGATTTAGACTCGTGGCTGTCTCAACATGACTTTGAGCAATCGTATATCCGGTATCGATGATGCCTAAAATATTAACAATAACACATGAAATATTATTGACAACAAGATCTTATCGTTTAATGTTTATGAGGTTCCTATATTATACCACTGACAAATAAAAGTAATTACATGAAGAAAGTCTTATCAATCTCATTAAAAGTAATAACTCATAATGTCATAATATCACAATCAGAAAGCTGATGCCCTCAATATTTGAAAACGTAAAATTTTTGCACAAAAAAAAATATATATATATATATATATTGTAACGTTTCGGCGATCTAACGGCGCTCGAACGCGCACATCATTTTGCGCAAATACCTAATACCTGAGGATACGGTATCTGATAGTTTAAGACCGGGGTATGACGTCACAACACCTATATAAACGAGGCTCATCATAAGAGATCAGCGTATTAGAGGCAAAGCGCCTGTACGACTCGTCAACTCATTTTCATAATTTAGGCAAAGCGCCGATTTATCACATTTATAATAAAATCATTCAGCATTTAGCCAAAGCGGCATTTGACTCAATCTAAGTTCAAAACTCTCTCGGGATTGACTTACAATTAGCTTTCCACGATTTCTTCAAAATCAAAATTCTCTAAACTCGTAAATTATCAAACCATAATTATTATTAAATTTAAAGAAAACCAAGAATAACGAACTTGTATAAGTAACATAGAAATAGTTAGCTATCGAAGTAAATACAACTATTAACTTGTATTACTTGGACAATAGGTTATTATTGTTCAAGACGTAGCTTCATTTCAAAACAAATAGAGTCTGGACATCAGAGTTGACCATTGTATCATTTATTATTATGATTATTTTTTTTGTTAATTGTTTCATTATAGAGAGATAGAAATTTTCATTTATGTTATAATTTTTGTTAATTATTATTAGTTATTGGTTGCAACCAAACTTAAATTAAACTCAAATAAACTAACTTTGTTTAACGGAACAACGAATGTTTTCTTATCTGCTGCTATATATATATATATATATATATATATATATATACATATATATATATATATATATATATACATATACATATATATATATATATACATATACATATATATATATATACATATACATATATATATATATATATACATATACATATATATATATATACATATACATATATATATATATACATATACATATATATATATATACATATACATATATATATATACATATACATATATATATATACACACATATATATATATACACACATATATATATATACACACATATATATATATACACACTGCAACGGTGGTTTCGATTTTTAGGTGTTCAATCTCAAAAACCGTGCCCTTCGGCGTTTACTCTAATTAACAAAGAAATACTATAAAATTAATCAGTTGGGCGCCAGACGTTTTCACGTCGCTCAAACTATAGAAAAGCTAAAAATTTAGAGTTTACGGCGGAATGTGCCAGATAGCTCAGGACATAATAAAACAAGAAAGGTAGAGTGGCTGGATTCACCTAAATAATTTAGCAACCAGGGTTAGTTAAGCAAAATCATGACCGATTTATTAATAAATTCGGGAAAAACATCAAACAATCAGCATCAATGCGGGAATATCAAAATTTAACAAACAATAAATCAGAAAACAGAAGCTATACAATGCAAATTATAGTCAGAAAAGCTCGGATAATTCCGGGAAAGCAATAAATCATATACAAGAATTAGATTTTCGAAAAATAATACAACTAAATATAACAAAATTTACAGCAGTTCGGCTCGATACAATATTAGGCGTGAATTTACGGGAATTAGGCTATTTTAGCCTGAGGAAAGTACTTCCTCGCAAGAAAAGACTCTAAGTTATACAAAAATTAGGGCTAAAAATCGATCTTAACAAATAAACTACAAACTAAATAACAAAGGCTTGCTTCTACGCTCGCTAGCTCCGGGAGTTACGCTCGACAGATCAATCGATATCAGAAAAGAAGATAAATCAGATAGAACTTAACTAAAGATACTAAATCACATGCTCAAATTAGAGAAATTTACGCATTACACTACAAAAATAAGCAAAGAAAGGATTCTAGAGAAATTTATACTATAATCAAGCAAGAAAAGATCCACAAATAATTCGCTAACCGTGAGTCAATCCGGGATTCCGTTTTTAATCAGACAAAACTATACAAAGTAACCGGGACGAAGTCTAAGGACTTAACGTACCCTAATCGTGAACTACGTCACTCTAAATCTCAAATATTAACTAGAACATTAGCTAAAATGAACTAAACGGGAATCGGGATAGACTCGTGGTCGTACAAGAAAAAGGTCTTACCTTAAAGATGAATAAATTCGTGAACCTCACAAAAATATACTAAATAACTAATTAAATGTTCAAAGAAAAACTGACTCTATACAATACAATAATAATGAGAAAAAGAAGAAAAACACAATATATAATTAAACTCTCGGGAACTTTTCGGGATTCGGGAGAATTCGGGACGATGTTCTTGGCTTGTAGTCGCAATGACGGTTGAGCGTAGAAGTAGGCAGATTTCCTCGTTGTTCTTCCTTTTATAATTTCGGCGATCCTCAGTTTTTGAGTTGAGTTGAGACCCAAAACCGAGCGTAGAGCTTCCCGCCCCGGTAGGTTGGTGGCGGGTCGCGTCAGCTCGCTTCAACATAGCTTGAGTGGCGCTCGGGACTTTGGCGCGCTGTAACAACTCGGCGGGAGGATTCAAATGTTGTTAGCTGGCTCTTCTCTCTCGTCTCCCCTGGTTCTCGTCTTGGGGACTCCCCGGGAACATCATCTGGCGAAGTGCACTCTGGCTGCGTTCTAACGGGAAAAACGGACCAGACAGAGGATCTGGCGGAATCTTGATGCCCCACGAACCGGATCCGCATCCAAAGATTCCCCATGTGCGGTGTGGAAAGCTTACAGCCAGGCTTGCATCACACGGTTGCATCTTCTTCTACCGGGACCTTTCTTGGGTAACACAAGTAGTAGGATGACGCCGGGAAAGCCGATGGTGAAGTCTAGCTCGACACCAGGTCGATTGGTCATCGGCGACGGGGAGCATTTACGTGCTACTCAGTTCACACTGCTCTATTCGACCATCGCCGAGACGTCCAGAAGTGGTTGACGGTGGTGGTTCAGCCCCAGGCTGATGAGTCTTCGGGAACGGGAGGAGCTGGCTCAGGGAGCCACCCTTGTTCTACCGCTCCAGTGGCATCCACAACCGGGAGTAACGGAGTGATATCTTCCAGAAAAGGCTGAAGAACAACGGGAATCTCGATCCAAAACTCGATTCTTCGGGAAGAAACTTAATCCCAGACGTCGAAATCCCTCGACGTCCATGCGATGTCTTCTTCCCAAGTTCCGAGGTTTACAATATTCCATAAAACAAAACTCAGCAAAAAAGAAAATAATAAATAGTCTACTAATTGAGCGTACTTTAACCTAAGATCTGTCGCATACTCTCCGGAACCTTCCGCCCTCACGACTTTTAGCCGCGAATTACGACCCTTGTGACGTGTTGCGAAAATGCAACGTCACAACCCTACCCTCCTACAGGGGGGGGAGTGGTAGACTCTCCTTCCCGAGGTTGGTTAAGACTTGTTTCATGACAAACCTTAGCGATATATCTGTGGTTTTGGTTGGAGTGCGTAATTCCACTAAATTTGAGAACAGATTTTTACTAAGATACATGACTGACTCGAAACTAACAAAACGTCCTTGGAGCATGTGAGGTAGGCACTAACTAGAAATAGCTACGAAATTTATCTTTACGGTTTTTTAAAAATCTACGGAGTTGAGAATTGAGTTTGCTTAGGTGTTTTATCGTTCGGGATATTGAATCGTGTCGTTTCCGCTTTGGTTATTTTAATTCGGATTTAAATAATTCTCGGGACACCGTTTCGCAAAATTTATTTGACAAAGTTACCGAAGTAACAAGGTGAAGATGACGTTACCTTATAAACTAGAGGACCGATTACTAGAGTTTTACGCTGGTTCACAGGAGTTATGTTCTACGATTAGACAGTTCGGAATGATAGTTTCGCTAGGTAAACGATGTTCTGTTAACGGAGTGACTCTAAATAAACGGAATTTTGAAATACTGGCCGAAATAAAATTTTGAAAACTAAAAGCGACTATTGTCTCTCAACTTATGGTTGACGGGAATAATGGTTCATGAATAAAAAAAAATTCTCAGCTGAGCTGACGGGAATAACGTTAAATTTACAAAATTTTGAATATTGGTCCGAAAAGTGAAGTTAACAAATAAAAATAAAAAAAAAGAACGGGAATACAGAAAAAAAGAAAAGAAAAGATCGGGAATAACGAAAAGAACTGACTCAGTGACGCCTGTCCGGTGATCGAAATTGGAAGGCATCATCGGGAAGGTCGTAGGGATTCCTTCTCCTTGCCGCCTGCCTTAGCGCACGGTTTCTGGCGATCGACGGGATCACCTGGTCGGGAGAGTAGTTTGCCGAACAATTCGGGCACTCACTAACTTTTACGCCTTTGCGGCCGCAACGTTTGCAGACGATCCTCTTTGGATACGGGCATTCCGGGAGTAGGTGACCCGGTTTATCACAGTTCCAGCACGGCTTGGAAAATCCGCGCGTGCTGGAGGTGGTCGAAGTAGTGGTGGCCGGTCGTGAGGTGGTCGCAGACGTTGTCGTAGGACTCGAGGCCGTGGTTTTCCCGACGAGCGACGGTCGCATTGTTGGCATCGGTTGCCCTAAGCGTCGGGTGTTTGACGAGGTAGGAGCCGAGGAGGTCGACGTGGCTGCAGCGCGTACTGGTGGTGGTGCACGGCTGGTGGATGGCGTTGGCTCATGTTCGTGTGGCCTCAGGGTTGGAGATAGGTCTCTATCCTGAGGGGGTGGAGAGCCATAGCGCGACCTCTGTTCCCTGAAAGTCGGGGTGTCTGTCTGGGTCGACATTTCGACCGGCTCGTCGTCTTCCGGCGGGAAGAGCCCGACGTGATCGTTGAAACGGACGTTACGTCGGTTCACCTGCGTCTGCTTGTCGGCCCGGTTTCGGGTGATATCCACCTGAACCGCTTCATCGCATGTGCCCGGAATATACCGGCACTGGGTAGATTGATCCTGAGTTTGTGGTGGATCGGTCTGAGTTCCAACCTCTCGACCCTCTAAGATCTCGTGTACGACACCGTGTTCTGCGGCTCGTTGAGCTCGTAGCTCGCGGGCTTCCTTGACGGCGATTAGGCTGGCTTTCATGTCTCGCTCGAGGTCCGGATGTTGGTGGAGCAGTCGGCGGATGAGAAGTTCGTGCCGCTGGAGATATGGCCAGGCCACAGTTAGATCCTCGTCGGATCCAAAAAGCATGGTAGCGACGATGCTCGGGAATAGGGTAGACGGGAATAAAAAAAAAGAAAAGAAACGCCTATGCGGGGAAAATTAAGCAGAGTCATGATAATATTTCAAGTCTTTTACATGCGCTATCCCAACTACTTTTCTATTTCCCAATTCACCAAGTTCACAGACAACAGGAGATAGTAGTCGAATGATCTGGAACGGCCCGTGGAATTTCTTAGCCAGTTTTGCGGCAACATGTTGTGTCGCCGAGGACATGGTATGTTGTCGCTTCAGAACGATGTCCCCTTCCGCGAAGCGTTCAGGTCTTTTGCAAAGATTGTAATATCCAGCTTGTCTCGTGTGAGCGTTTTCCAGATTTTCCGTAACCCATTCGCGAAGTAATTGCATTCGCTGCATTCGTTCAGCCCAGAGTTGCGGGGGCTGTGGCACGATTTCGGGATCACCCTCGAGTTGCGTTCTCAAGGAGTTCACAGCTCGCGGGACTCGGCCTAGGTTTAGGAAAGCGGGACTGGTCTCTAGAGACGAATGATGCGCTGTATTGTAAGCAAACCGGAAGTCGGATAAATGTAAATCCCAGTCGCGATGATCGAATTCGAGAAAAGCGATTATCATTGTTTTTAGTACGCGATTTACCCGTTCGACGGGATTTGCCTGCGGGTGATACGGCGGTGTTGTGGTATGTTTGATACGTAAAGTTTCGCATAATTCTTTAACGGTCTTATTATTAAATTCGGTACCATTATCAGTTAATAATACTCGCGGGACACCCCATCGGTTAACGACGTTTTCCTCGAACGCATCGCGAATATTTTTGCCAGTGGCTTTTCTAAGGGCGCAACATTCAATCCACTTGGTGAATAAATCTTGAATAACAAGGATATACGTAAAACCGGATTTGCTAGATGGTAAGGGACCCATAATATCCATAGCTACTACTAGCCATGGTTCTTCAACAACGCGTCTACCCATGTGGCCGGTGGGAGCAGCTTGCTCCACCTTACTACGTTGGCAGACGTCACAGGACCTAACATAGCGGGTAACGTCACGGAACATTCCGGGCCAATAGTAAGTGATAGCGATTCTTTTATACGTTTTATCAATGCCTAAATGTCCGGATTGCGGTTCATCGTGTGCCTCGTTTAAGACTGGTGTGCGTTGATCATTCGGGATCACTAATTTCCACGCGTTTAGATCGTTTATTGTAGTTCCGATAACAGGATTAGGTCGATAAAAATACAAGTGGTCACCTTCGATTTTCCAATCCGGGAAGCGTTTTGGAAAATTCTCTACATCCGTCTTCCTTTTGTCGTACCACGGAATACGCTGCGGGATAATAGCTGCACTAGCTTCGATCTCATGTTCGGGAATCCGAGATAACGCATCTGGCACATGGTTAAGTGCACCTTTCCGATAAACTATGTCAAAATCATACCCTAGTAGCTCGAGCGACCATCTGGCTAATCGGCCAGTGGGATTTTTCTGGTTATGGAGCCACCTTAGACTATTGTGATCAGTAATAACAGTGAAGTGATAGCCTTCAATATACGGTCTAAATTTCTGGATTGACCAGATGACGGCAAGGCATTCGAGTTCCGTAACTGAATACTTGCGTTCCGCATCGGTCAAGGTTCTACTTGCGTAGGCAATCACGTGTTCTACATCACCGGGAGATTGGGTCAGCACGGCACCTAGACCTACGATACTCGCATCGGTTTGCAACACGAACTTTAGTGAAAAATCGGGACACGCGAGAGTTGGAGCTGTTGAGAGGCAACGACGAATTTCATCAAAAGCGTCGGCCTGCTCTTTCTCCCAAATCCACGCTTGATTTTTACGTAGGAGACGATTTAAGGGTTCAGTAGTAGTTGCAAAACTCGGGATGAATCTACGGTACCAGGAAGCCATACCTAAAAATCTCCGTATTTGTTTTACGGTCTTCGGGACCGGATAACTAATAACGGGAGCTACTTTATCGGGATCTACTTGTAAGCCATTTTGATTTACAACAAAGCCTAAATATTTAACCTCAGAACAGCAAAACTCGCACTTCTCTGGATTAATTGTCAAACCTGCCTGATAAATAACGCGTAAAACATGCCGTAGCCAATGGATGTGTTCGTCAAAAGTTTGCGTAGCAATAATTATATCGTCTAAATAGGCGAACGCATAGGGATCCATGGCCGGTCCAATTAATCGATCTAATAACCTTTGAAAGGTAGCAGGTGCTCCAGTTAATCCGTAAGGCATACGAGTGAAATGAAAGAGACCTTTAGCGGGAACGATAAAGGCAGTAACTTCTCTACTATCTTGAGCGAGAGGAATTTGAAAATAGGCTTGGCTTAAATCAATGGTGGAAATATATCGAGCTAATCTAAGTTTATCCAGGATATTATCCATTCGCGGGAGAGGGTACGCGTCTTTTTTGGATACGCTGTTGACTTTTCGGAAGTCAATGCAAAATCTATACGATCCATTGGGCTTCTTTACCATGACAATGGGACTAGCCCACGCGCTTCGCGATGGCTCAATAATTCCTGCTTTAAGCATTTTGTCTACCTCCTGATCTATTGCAGTTTGAATCGCGGGGGATACGCGGTACGATCGTTGCCTAATCGGAGGGTGATCACCTACATCGATACGATGAGTAGTCAGAGGAGTAACTCCGATAACATCCGTAGTAGGTGGAATTTCTTTGTTTAATAAAGATTTTAATTCGACCGACTGAGTATCCGTCAAGGTTACGATACCGTGACATTGCGAAGTAGGGGTAGGCAAGGAGGTCTCGAAATTAAATTGGTTAACAGAATTATCTCGAAAATACCAAGTTGAAGTAGGAAAATCGACCACTATTTGAAAAAGTTTAATAAAATCTAATCCGAGTATACATGGAAAACTTAAATCGGGAATGATCCGCGCGGAAATATCGCGAGTTATTCCTTGCAATTCTACGGGAATGGTTACTTCGCCAGTGACTTCGGCTTCTTGACCTGCAGCCATTAATACGGGAATAGATCGGGATTTGGTGATAATAAAACCCAGTCTTTTCAATAGACTTTCGGTTTCCGCGTTTAAAAAGGTGCGGGAAGAGCCACAGTCAAATAGAGATTTTATGGGAGTTCCGTGAATTTTTAAAGTTAGGAATAAGAGCGAAATTTTATCACGCGAATGTACTGGACTACAGAACGCAATGTCATAATCCGGCGACTGTACAGGGTTGTTATTGTCGCTGTCTTTGTTTCCGGGCATTTTATGGGAGTCCGCGATAGCCCGCGTTAACGGCTCCTTTGAGCGTTTCCCGAACAACGAGGACACGTTAGTTTAGTGACGTCATCTCGACCACATCTATAGCAGAAGATGCGTAGAGGTTCGGTGCACTCAGGCCAACGGTGACCGGGTTTTCGGCAATTGTAGCAACTATTATCACGCTCCGGTGTTCTAACTTCGGGAGTCGGTAAGAACGGATTACTAGCGGCACTCGGTGTAGCGCGGGAGCTAGACGGTAGCTCGGGATCGGTGATAGCTGCGGTAGCCGGTTGATCTTTCATAGATTTGCTTTTATTATTTTTATCTCTACGGGAGATATGGCGGGATTTATCCTTCGACGCGTTTTTATTTTTATCGTTTGGTGGTTGGACCGCGTTTAATAATTCGGGAGATTCGTCGGACGATTCGTCGTCATTGAGTTGGAGGTGAGCTAAGGCCAGACGGTTATGCCGAGCCGAAGTACGCTGACCGCGATACGCGAGCTCTGGCATCAATGACCGTTCAGGGGTTGGAGGTGGCTGATAATTATTAGCGGCTTGAAAACTAATTTCTAGCCGACGTGCAAGGTGTTCGAGCTCATCTAACGTCATGATATCGTCACGATTAATCATCACCTGATAGCGAGGAAGCAGGTTACGATAGGCGTAATCCAATTGCTCCTCTTCGGGCCAAACGGGGCTTAAACGATCAAAATACGCTCTCATGTAAGTGAGATAGTCGGCGACAAGTTCGTGTTCGCCTTGCGTGCGTCGTCTAATTTCTTCGCGTAAAGCAAATTGAAGATTAGGGTTACCGAATCTATCACGCCAAGCAAATTCAAAATCGCGAAAAGTAATCCACGTATTACGTTTAGATCGAAACCAATAAAGGGCAACACCAGACAAAAAGAAAGTAATACAATTAAGAAGATCGTTATCTCGAATATTAAACAATTGTTGACCTTCTTGTAACCGAAGAAGAAAAGCTTCCGAATCTTCGGTCCGGGAACCAGAAAATTTTAAATTCCATCGACGCATCACTTCGTAGACGGCATGCGGTGAGGTGTTATTATTTTGATTCGGCCGCGGCGAAAAATGAAAGGGTGCCGCGCGAGGATTAAAGCCATCGCGTGCGAAGCTTTGCTGACGAAAATTAAATCGGGACTGATCGTGATGTCTAAATTCGGGATCGGGTTCCGGAAAATTCGGGAACTCTGAATGATGGTTACTATAACGTTGTGGGGGTTCAGAATTAAACGTGTGATGACCAGGATTAATCGGTTGAAAATTAGCATTATTAGAATGAGAACCAGCATTATTCGGTTGAAAATTAACATTATTCGGTTGAGAACCATTATTTACAAATTGAAAACCGCTAGTGTTATTGTTAGGGGATCGCATAGTAGTATTATTAAAACGGGAAGTGTTGTTGACATGCTGTCGGCTGTCATCAAGCGGCGGCTGACCTTCGGGAGGTCTAGCGGTGTTTACTTCTTCCGTATGTGCTGTATTATTTCCCACGTTACCGGGTGGAATATTATTTGTTGATTGCGGACTGTCGTACGTAACGTCGTTAATTTGAATTCGGTTAGGTACTGCCGGTGCAGTAGGATCTTCCGCGGGAGAAAAGTTATCGTTTTCGGGACGATCTCCAGTAGGAGTTGGAGGCTTTTCAATATTTTCTCCTCTCTGAGACATTATATACCGTAATAACCGATCTCTTAAAGTAGGTACTGTTCCTAGCTGCGACAGTAAACGTTCGCCGAGTTCAAAGCGTAGCTGTTCCGCCGAAAGTAAATAAATCCACGCGTCTTCCGAGGAAGGGCGTCCCATATAACGGTTAGGTTTGAATTTGAATTAAACGTTAGCTAACTTAATAACACGATACCACAACACACGGAAAAAAATAACGTTCGATCGCAGGGTTACGCTTGTTGTTATCCGCTAATCCCTATTCAGATCGTTAATACTTTGTTTATCGTTTACCGCAGCGCGTCGTTCGATGCTGTCTATTGTTTAATGTAACGTATTATCGATAACTATTGTGAACCTAAGCGAAAATCTCAAAAAAAAAAAAAATTTTAAACTCTATTCTCAACGGATCGGTGTTTTTATTCTAAATATATCGAGACTGCAATAATAACTGAAATACCTGAATTTCGCTAATTATTTGTATCACTGATTTTTGATTTTTCCCAGGATTGTTGCTGATAATGCTTTTTACAGGTGATATTACTTTTTAGGCAAAATTATTTTGGCGTGGCCCCACGTTGGGCGCCATTTGCAACGGTGGTTTCGATTTTTAGGTGTTCAATCTCAAAAACCGTGCCCTTCGGCGTTTACTCTAATTAACAAAGAAATACTATAAAATTAATCAGTTGGGCGCCAGACGTTTTCACGTCGCTCAAACTATAGAAAAGCTAAAAATTTAGAGTTTACGGCGGAATGTGCCAGATAGCTCAGGACATAATAAAACAAGAAAGGTAGAGTGGCTGGATTCACCTAAATAATTTAGCAACCAGGGTTAGTTAAGCAAAATCATGACCGATTTATTAATAAATTCGGGAAAAACATCAAACAATCAGCATCAATGCGGGAATATCAAAATTTAACAAACAATAAATCAGAAAACAGAAGCTATACAATGCAAATTATAGTCAGAAAAGCTCGGATAATTCCGGGAAAGCAATAAATCATATACAAGAATTAGATTTTCGAAAAATAATACAACTAAATATAACAAAATTTACAGCAGTTCGGCTCGATACAATATTAGGCGTGAATTTACGGGAATTAGGCTATTTTAGCCTGAGGAAAGTACTTCCTCGCAAGAAAAGACTCTAAGTTATACAAAAATTAGGGCTAAAAATCGATCTTAACAAATAAACTACAAACTAAATAACAAAGGCTTGCTTCTACGCTCGCTAGCTCCGGGAGTTACGCTCGACAGATCAATCGATATCAGAAAAGAAGATAAATCAGATAGAACTTAACTAAAGATACTAAATCACATGCTCAAATTAGAGAAATTTACGCATTACACTACAAAAATAAGCAAAGAAAGGATTCTAGAGAAATTTATACTATAATCAAGCAAGAAAAGATCCACAAATAATTCGCTAACCGTGAGTCAATCCGGGATTCCGTTTTTAATCAGACAAAACTATACAAAGTAACCGGGACGAAGTCTAAGGACTTAACGTACCCTAATCGTGAACTACGTCACTCTAAATCTCAAATATTAACTAGAACATTAGCTAAAATGAACTAAACGGGAATCGGGATAGACTCGTGGTCGTACAAGAAAAAGGTCTTACCTTAAAGATGAATAAATTCGTGAACCTCACAAAAATATACTAAATAACTAATTAAATGTTCAAAGAAAAACTGACTCTATACAATACAATAATAATGAGAAAAAGAAGAAAAACACAATATATAATTAAACTCTCGGGAACTTTTCGGGATTCGGGAGAATTCGGGACGATGTTCTTGGCTTGTAGTCGCAATGACGGTTGAGCGTAGAAGTAGGCAGATTTCCTCGTTGTTCTTCCTTTTATAATTTCGGCGATCCTCAGTTTTTGAGTTGAGTTGAGACCCAAAACCGAGCGTAGAGCTTCCCGCCCCGGTAGGTTGGTGGCGGGTCGCGTCAGCTCGCTTCAACATAGCTTGAGTGGCGCTCGGGACTTTGGCGCGCTGTAACAACTCGGCGGGAGGATTCAAATGTTGTTAGCTGGCTCTTCTCTCTCGTCTCCCCTGGTTCTCGTCTTGGGGACTCCCCGGGAACATCATCTGGCGAAGTGCACTCTGGCTGCGTTCTAACGGGAAAAACGGACCAGACAGAGGATCTGGCGGAATCTTGATGCCCCACGAACCGGATCCGCATCCAAAGATTCCCCATGTGCGGTGTGGAAAGCTTACAGCCAGGCTTGCATCACACGGTTGCATCTTCTTCTACCGGGACCTTTCTTGGGTAACACAAGTAGTAGGATGACGCCGGGAAAGCCGATGGTGAAGTCTAGCTCGACACCAGGTCGATTGGTCATCGGCGACGGGGAGCATTTACGTGCTACTCAGTTCACACTGCTCTATTCGACCATCGCCGAGACGTCCAGAAGTGGTTGACGGTGGTGGTTCAGCCCCAGGCTGATGAGTCTTCGGGAACGGGAGGAGCTGGCTCAGGGAGCCACCCTTGTTCTACCGCTCCAGTGGCATCCACAACCGGGAGTAACGGAGTGATATCTTCCAGAAAAGGCTGAAGAACAACGGGAATCTCGATCCAAAACTCGATTCTTCGGGAAGAAACTTAATCCCAGACGTCGAAATCCCTCGACGTCCATGCGATGTCTTCTTCCCAAGTTCCGAGGTTTACAATATTCCATAAAACAAAACTCAGCAAAAAAGAAAATAATAAATAGTCTACTAATTGAGCGTACTTTAACCTAAGATCTGTCGCATACTCTCCGGAACCTTCCGCCCTCACGACTTTTAGCCGCGAATTACGACCCTTGTGACGTGTTGCGAAAATGCAACGTCACAACACATATATATATACACACATATATATATATACACACATATATATATACACACATATATATATACACACATATATATATACACATATATATATACACATATATATATACACATATATATATATACATATATATATATATATATATACATATATATATATATACATATATATATATATACATATATATATATATACATATATATATATATATATATATATATATATATATATATATATATATATATATATATATATATATATATATATATATATATATATATATATATATATATATATATATATATATATATATATATATATATATATATATATATATACCCAGGTAACAATTTGATCTGTTGACATGATTGCGACGTTGACATTATGATGATCCCAAAACGATTCACTGTAAACGTAATCTTTATGTAATGAAAATGGCATTCACATATCTGTGACGTTTAGTCCATATAACGACACTATGTCACAGCCATGTAAGCATGTTACATAAATTATATGCCATAGTGTATCCGTGATAATACTCTTTATACAAATGATGTAAGTGGTACGAAGCCTTGTGTACATAATGTCTATGCAGCGGCGTAATATAAACTATACAGATTTTAGGATGCAACTGTGACGTAACGAGCATCAGATGTGCGTGCCGTCACCGAAATTTGCCGTATCTACGTTCCAGCCATAGAACTTATATTACAGGAAGGAGAATAGCCCGTTCGAGTAACGCGTGGAAAGTGACGGTAACATGTTGAGACAGAGGCATACCTCTCTCTCTCCGTAAGGTTCCATAGCAGACCGCCTCAAGTACGGGCTCGGGGCGAGGGGAACGGATGTTACGAAGAAAGATAGATGTATACAAAGAAGTATAGCTCTTTCTCAACATTTTGCAGTCAAGTCGACGGCGCTATTCACCATCCAGTAGTATAAGTTCTATGGTTTCAACGCATCCATTCTTGTGTCTTCCATGAAATTTACAGCACTGAAACATAACCTATGTTCGCATAAGTGAAATGTTTACTGAGGTTCACGGCACTTATATGTTCCAGCGTATCTATTATTGTAGTATCTTTTAAAATTACAGCACGGTAACATAATCTATGTTCGTGTAAGTTAAACATATCCTGGTGGCATCATTTACACGTGACGTGCGTTTTATTAGTAATATCTTAGTATATTCAAGTGATATATCTCATACCTGCGACCACAATTAATTGGATTTAAATCACATTACACATAATATCAGGTAAGTTGAATTTTTATATAGGTTCATATAACATAAGGGCAAATGAGCCTCTTCAAATGTTGCAATGGCTCAATTTCAATAACCTCTCATTATTCTAAGAATTATATCGATCATTTCAAGTCATTCCAACTTTCCAGCGTATACAACACAAAATGCCCAAAATTAGAAAAGAAATTGTTTGTTTGTCGAAAAGGCAGCGAAGACGTTTAATTACAAAGGAAGTCAACAAATTAAGAAATGTACTGACAAAAGTAAAACCAAAAGGTAACCGTGCAAAATCTGAGCATAATTTGCAGGAAAATACCTTGGGTAATACAAATTCAAAATCCTGCATCATTGAGGCGGAATGTTCATATCACAATTTTTATGCGAGAGAACAGACCAGTCCTGATAGAGTCGAAAACTTTAATGCTGAGCCCGAAAGTAGTAATAGCAGTAGTTATTCGGCACTGAGTACAGAAGACTGTGAGCAGCATATAAAGGAAAACAATTATCTTGGCATATATACTGATATCCAGGATTGGGCCATCAAGTCATCGATAAGTCAAAACCACCTGACCGATTTGTTGAAGATCTTACACAAATATGGGCATGATTTACCATGTGACCCGAGGACCCTCCTGAAAACACCGAAGAATTTAAAAGTGACTACTATGCCGCCGGGTAATTATTACCATTTTGGATTAGCCAACGCTTTAACGAAGTCTATTCAAAAGCATTACTTGCCTAAAGATTTTCCATCAGAAATGAAATTCAATATTAATGTGGATGGTCTACCGCTGACCAAAAGCTCTGGAAGCCAATTTAGGCCAATTTTAACAGCTATCAAAGCACCTTCTCATACTGAGCCTTACGTCGTTGGCATATACCATGGTAATGAAAAACCTTTAGATTGTAATGACTTCTTGCAATATTTTGTGGAGGATGCTCTGACGATCTGCGAGTTGGGTATAGATATACAAGGCCATAAAATATCATGTAAGCTTAACGTCTTCATATGCGATGCGCCTGCAAAAGCCTACATCACTGGAACAAAGGGACATAATGCATACTTCGGGTGTAGCAAATGTATACACGAAGGTAAATTCAAGGCGAATCGTGTGACGTATCCCGAAATTGCTGCTACTTTGAGGACAGATGAGTCCTTCAAGTTAAAACTTAACGAAGAATATCATAAGAAGATATCAATTCTCGAAAAATTGGAAATAGGAATGGTTAGTCAGTTTCCACTGGATTACCTTCATCTCTTATGCCTCGGTATTATGAAAAAATTACTTCAATTTTGGATCGAAGGAAAAAAAGATGTTCGCATGACTAGTCTACAATTGAAGCTGGCCTCTGCTCACTTGGTATCATTAGCTGCATCAATATGCAAAGAATTTGCTAGAAAGCCACGGCCATTAGAACAAGTTGATCGGTTCAAGGCGACAGAGCTAAGACAACTTTTATTATATACTGGACCGCTAATATTCAGAGAACATTTGGATACAGACAAATATTTTCACTTTCTTAGCCTCAGTGTGGCTGTACGGATTTTAGCTAGCGAGGAATATTCTCTGACACTGATAGATTATGCACGCAGCTTTTTGATCTATTTTGTATCAAATTACTCACGGCTGTATGGTGCCGAACATATGTCTCATAATGTTCATAATTTGGTCCATATTTGTGATGATGTGCAGTCATTGGGTCCTCTTGATAGATACAGTGCTTTTAAATATGAAAATTTCATGCAAAATGCATTAAGAAAAAAGTGAGAACATCGAACAAACCTTTACAACAATTTATCAACAGGGCCCACGAAGAAGATTATTTGAGAATAAACTCTGAACAAAGAGAATATCCGATTATGAAAATTGCTAGCACCGGAGGAGATAGTGAGGGTAGACGATCCATAAAATCTCTAGAGTATAAAAACTTCTTCTTAGATACAAAAAAAAATAATAACTGTTTTCTTTCACTCGATGAAAACATCGTAGCTGTCAAGAATATTTTTCTGAAAAAGCGAAAAATTTTTCTCTACGGAAAAAAATATTTGGATCGTAAATTGTTATTTAACAAGCCTCGCGACTCTTCAGAAGTCGGAATAAGTACAGTAAGCGAAAAGTCGTACGAATTCGTTATCCTTGAGGCCGGACATATCAAACAAAAGTGTTTGAAGTTACCCATGAACGAGCGGGAAAGTGCTATATTTTCATTGGTTCACGAGATTTCAAATTCCAACTAGTAAACACTTGCGTGCGCGCGCATGTCGGCACCCTAGATCACGCTCGTATTAACCACGCTTCAGTAAGTCGCTCGTTCAAGGATTTCAACACGTGGCTTGCAAGGTACGTAGCGAATCAAGGATGCTTTATTATATTTATCTGTCTTCTTTCGAAATTTTATATTTAGCTAAAATTGGCTCAATTCGTATTTGCATCTACCTATGGTATTATGGTGTTTAATACCTGTATACTTATATACCACGGTGTAAGATACTGTGCTGTGTCCATTTTCATAACCTATACAACTTTGCAATCCTTGTGCAGCTTAGTCGTCTCGCATTTTTATTCTTTGCACATTCAAAGAAACTCAATCCGAAATTGAAGAAATTCCAGATACAGATCAAATTTTGTAAATATATGTACCCTCGTATAAGTATGTTCGCGTATGGGAAATAAATTGTATTATATTCTCGTATTTTGCGTATAAAACGATACGATTGTGCAGTTGAAAAGGCGTGGTGGCGATCTTTCAGAATTACCGAAAAAGAATCCGTTCGTCGTCTTTTTCAGTAACTATGAATTTTATATTTAAATACGAAGTTACAAATACATATTATGTCAGATGAAAAATCAAATATAGATATAAAATTATGAATATAAAATTTTGAATTTTTGAAGAAAACGACGAACCATGATATAAGAACGTTGGATGTATAATTTAGTTCTTTCATTACTGCTCTGACTTGTATAGATCGCGGTCACTAGCAAAATTCATACAACATTTTGAATGAGAAATTCATTGTTGATAATAACATCTTATTCTATTGTTACCTAGTGATTCAAAAAAAAAAAAAAAATGGCCCCGCCATACGCCGTTGTTACTTTTCTGGATGAAGCCGATTTCAGTGACGAGGATGATGACCTAACATCAGAAGTGCCCAGTACATGGCTCACACCTAATAAAACTCAGTGTTGGTGGCCAAAAACAACCAACGTAAAACCATATATCACAAAACAAAAACCCCCGATAGAAGGCAGAAAGTGGACCCTCTGCAATGTCAAATTTGAAGACTTCTATGGTAAACAAATTTATAATTGAATAGAAAGTGTTGTTAGACATACATATGCTTATACTGAGGATGATTTAGAGTAAGAGCAATAGACACAAGTCCATTAGTCATCGATTTGCTAATCCGGTAAAAAGGTCGTGGAATACATCTGTTTATGTCACATATCTTGCTGATCTTTTTGTTCTTCAATAATAAGAAGAAATTGAATAAGTTAAACATGGTCAGGTCAAAAGTTCGGTAAATTACCGTGGAATGCTTCGTACTTATGCCATGAAACTGGAATGCAAAGTACTTGATTCCACTGAATATGTCTAATTTCTCTAATCATGATAATTTAGCAGTTTTAATGATTTATCACATTTATCAACATGCAGCTTGCCATAGGTTAGACAGACAAAATTAAGTATGCACGATCCTCATATTTATAGAAAATTTGGAGAAAGCTAGGGCGGCGGCTGCGGATAAAAAATCTGAAGGTGAGAGTAGCTCGAGTCACAGTCAAAGTACTAAACCTTATCTTCGGAAAAGGAAAACACAGCTTTCTCACGTCAAGGAAGTTTCTTCTGCAAGGGAAGATTCGCCTGACAGCGACGATTCCATACCCATCTCTATCCCAGAGCCACCAAGGCTTCCAAAGAAAAATGTTAAAACTTCCACTGAGAGTTCATGCATTCGATCTAATAAA
This sequence comes from Macrophya annulata, assembly GCA_963924015.1. Taxonomy (NCBI): domain Eukaryota; kingdom Metazoa; phylum Arthropoda; class Insecta; order Hymenoptera; family Tenthredinidae; genus Macrophya; species Macrophya annulata. The sequence continues at coordinate 8,484,101 of OZ001263.1, forward strand.
CTTAGCGTACCGATGAGTGTCTCTGAATCACCAAAACCCAGCCAAAAGAAGAATAGTGTCCGCTTGTCAGACTCTCGGATAAGAATGGATATTGAGAGTGTACCTATTGATTTTGACATACCTGATCTACCTATCAGTGTAGCAGTATCACCGATGTGTACCCAAAAAAAAGATACCAACCTACCATCAATCTCTACAATTGAGAGTTTGCCTATCGACTTAGAAATACATGACTTCATCATTGACAGGGATATTGGAACTGCAGGTATATAAAAGATAATCCAGTTGTTGTTAGATACTACGAAAATAGCTTTGAAGATATGAAAAATTGAAAACTCAAAATCCTAGGCCACTACAGCTAATACCTTGAGTTTCCATGGTTCAAATGGTGTATGTAATAGTACTTTGACTCCCGTGAATCATCGTCTTAGATATAAATTGGTTCCGTAGTTAGGTGGGTATAAATTTTCTATTCCTTTTCTATGAAGGACTGCAACCTCTCCTTGCATAATCACACACTTACACGGATAAACTTACAATATTTCACATTTCATTTTGTTCGTATAGTGATCATGTTGACGATTTCTATTCTGATCACTCTTTGACTTCAAAAAATAAACTACCTATATAAAAAATTCTAGTGAAAAAATTCAATATTTTTGGAAATTAAATAGAGCTTTATATTAAAAATCCCCCTCGAGTTTTATTCATGGTAGATACACCTGAGGAGGAGTATTGAAAAATGTAAGTTCATGCAGTCAATGGTTCATCGTGAGAAGAATTTCTGCCCACTAGGGCAAGAACTCAATAACTCTAAAACTAATAGGAATTCTAGGATGTCCTTTCATGTCACAATATTTTTAATTTGATAACGAAGTGTATTTTTTGGATTTGCAGACACCTTAAATAATGTAAGAACAGTCCATGATTCTCGCTCAAAGGCTAATAGCACTGTACACCCCTTAAATCAGAGCTTAGGAGAGCCCTCCTTATTATTCGATGGTACACTCACCGACTTATGCGATAGTATGTATATGAAACATGTAACATGTACATTGTTACATAGAATATTTCCTTGATATGGTTCACAATGGCACTACATTGGTTCGTATGTCCATACAAAATAATTATTTTATTTACAGATGCTCAGGCAAAGACCAGAAAAATTATGGAAGGTAACTTTAATTCGATTTCCACAGAATTTTGAAATTACCAAGTCCTGGTTGAATTTTTGATTCAATTTCGCTTATTATGTGTGGTGCTCATTTTGATAACTCAATTTCCAGACAATTTTGCAAAACTAGCCACAATATTGGCTGATATGGTGATAACACAAAAATCAGTGGATCACCGTTTAAGTCAAATCGAAAGAAAAATGAATGTAAGTGGGACTGTATGTCACCGAGAAGATTTTAACAAAGTAACACGGGATCTTCCATTCCAAAATACTGCAGACATACAAATGTTCGAGATCAAGTTGGCAGATGCAGAATTGTACAGTACTTTGGTGAGTGATCAAATGTTATTATTACATCAAAACTAAGGGCGAAAGCATATTCAAATTTTGACGAAAGTGTTTGTTTTTCGTTTTTCGTTTTAAAAACGGCAACTCCACTGAATATGAGGATCAGGGGCAAAACGGGCACCGTTTTTCACTTACACAAAGAAAGTACGGAAGATAAGTCAAATTGTTCATGTGCTGGAGCTGGTGAGGATGATATTTGCCCCCAATTCTCATATTCAGCCGAGGTGCTCGTTTTGCCTCCAGGCCCATTTTACCCCACTCTCCCCTACATAGGTATAAGGCATTTGCAAAAAATGTCTGATATGAAAGCATTCCAAAAAAAAATAATTACCTATATGATGATGTACCTTTCAGGTGAAATTTTGTTGGACAAATAGGCGGTAATAGCGCCAAAGAAAATACATTAAGAATCCTGCGACGAGTATTCACCAACGAAGTTGCTAAAAATGCTTCATGGTGTGGTCTGCGTGCGAATTTTCAACTTTCGAACTTGAAAGTGACAGCAGCTATTAAAGGTGCGTGCTGCAGTCAATGAAATCTTTACTTAACAATGAATAGGCATAACAACAATACTAATTTTTGCCTCAATCTAACAGATGGAGTCCGATTGTCGTACACTTGTACAGACAAAGATTTTGAGGATACCGTATCGGAATGGTTCCGTCAAGCTAAACAGCGATTTAAAAGAGAGAACGAGAAAAAAAATCCTCAACGACGCGCTAATCCGAATGAATAAGTACCTGAAATAGGGTTTTGCATAAATTTTTGTATTCATCATTTAAAGATAATGAAAAAAATGGATATTTTCTGACTGCCGTTTCATATCAGTGTTTTTAGTTTTATAGCCAACCTACAGTAAATACGTACGCTACTCGTCTATCATCTACATATACCGTGAGGTTATGGGGAAGCCGTTCACTAGATGCAGGCAACCCAACAGTCAAATTTCCGAAGATTGCCGAAGGTGCAGAGTATTTGTCATTAAGAGGAAATGAACGTTGATTTAGCCATCTAGCGGATTTCTCACCGTACTACACACATGGACACATAATGATGAACGCGTATGTATGGATGTGTTGTGCCCATGTGTGTAATACGGTGAGAAATCCGCTAGATGGCTAGATCGACGACTAAACTGTCCGGCTGTTAGGTTAAAAACAATTGTCAGAGTGAAATTGAAGAATCTAATCGGAATAAAGTTAATTTGCAAGATTCATCAATATTAATTAGTAAAAAAGTTGCAACAGTTAATTAATGAATTATGGCCGGTTTCAACAACGACGAATAACTTTTAATTGTAGATTAAATTCTATTCACTAGAAACAGAAGATTATTTAACATTAAATTTTCGACTTTTATTCGACGATTAAAGGTATTTTACGAATGAAAGCTATTCGTCGTTGGTGAAACCGGTCATAATTCATTCATTAACTGTTGCAATTTTTTTGCAAATCAATATTGATGAATTTTGCTTATTAACTTTATTCTGATCAGATTTTTCAATTTCGCTCTGACAATTGTTTTTAACCTAACAAACTGACAGTTAAAATGTCTGCTGACAGAAATTTTCGCGTCCCCTTCCATTAATGACAAATACCCTGCCTTCGGCAATCTTCGGAAATTTGACTGTCGGGTTGCCTGCATTTAGTGAACGGCTTCCCTATAACCTCACGGTATACATGTAAAAAACAAATCAAACATAAAAATAGTAAGAAAGAAAGACAATATTCCTAAGTTTTATTTTCAATTACAAAGCAGTGATTTCCTAACTGTTGAGGAAACACGTACCTATGGGTCGTCGTTTTTATGTACTTATTCTTGCGCGCATACCCTACGAATATTAAAATGGAATTTTTAAATTTAATCTTAATGATTATTGTGCTATAACTATAAGCTTCCAAATGTTTGTTTATTAGTTAACGTTTTTTGAATAGATCATAATGATTGAAGGTTCCTATGATCTAGTTGTAACTAAGTCAAACGTGTAATATAGTTTAAAATAGAATATTACATTTATTTTGTATTAATATATTATATATACACATGCAAATCTATGTTTGTGCAGTGGATATAAAGATAGCTTCATGAAGATAAGCTTCATGAAGAATACAAATGTACTCAAAGGTTTCTATCTCGTATTTGTAAGAAAGTCTATGAAAGATACAATATGTAATAAGAATTCAATTAATACTACATATTTAATTTATATTACTATTTCTGATATAGAAATAAGTTTTCGAAGTTATATTTGTGCATTATATGAATATATATGTGATATAAAAAAGTACAAATGTACAAAGGTTTAAATATGTCCTGGTTAGGAGCAAGTAAAATATGTAATAAAAATCAGTACAATAAAGAAAGCTATATCTCACAAAAAAGCTGTTATATACTTGGTATGATTGTGGATCATTGATCGTGATGTATCTGATACCTACTCGTTAGCTCCCAAAACTTTCCAGCGATATGCGCGTTATGTAATGACGATTTTGAGAGATGCATGATTGCTATATAAGCACGAGGGAACATTGTGACGTCCCAGTTCTGTAAAACCACGCTTCTGCTACGTAGCTAGCACGAAGCCATGTTATGTGATTGTTACGGAACTGCCAAACGATATGTGGCGGACATTTTAGAGTGCCTGGACTATGACATACATGTTTCACATGACATGCCTGTGATATTCACAGAACCGGGAGTAACATAATTCTTACGTATTTGTAGCTAATCTGTGTTACCTGGGTATATATATATGTGTATATATATATATATATATATATATATATATATATATATATATATATATATATATATATATATATATATATATATACATACACACATATATATATACACATATATATATATATACAGGGTGAGGCACCTAAAGTGTTACACGCTGTTTTCTTCGAAGCTATTGCAGGTACGGAAAAATATTTCAGACCAAAGTTGTAGGGTTTATAGGCAGAAAGGAGTTCGCGTTATTGGGTTGTTCAGTGGAGGTGCCGCTGAGGTCAGGGAAAGGTCAACTTTGTTTTTTTAAATGGAAACCCATATTTTTCATTACGCAATTTTGTTCTACTTGAAAAATCAAACGACTTTGGTATGAAACATTTTTTTGTGAGACATCAATTTTTTATGATATTCAACTGAACATCTAGAGTTTTTACAACGTTTAGGAACATTTTACCTCTGAAATATCAAGTTTGAAGAAAAATTTGAGAAGACAAAAAGTGCGTAATTTCATGCGAAGATTCTTGGGAAATAATTGCAGATTTTTTGTTAACAATTCTATTTTTTTTTTAACAACTCAAAAAGCTGCAATCAAAAATTGTTAAAAAAATCTGCGATTATTCTTCAAGAACCTTTGCAAGAAATTACGCACTTTTTGTCTTTTGAAATTTTCCTCCAAACTTGATATCTTAGAAGTGAAATGTTCTTAAAAGTTGTAAGAACTCTAGTTGTTCTGTTGAATATCAAGAGAAATTGATGTCTCACAAAAAAATGTTTCATACCAAAGTCGTTTGATTTTTCAAGTAGAACAAAATTGCGTAATGGAAAATATGGGTTTCCATTTGAAAAAACAAAGTTGACCTTCCCCCGGCCTTGGCGTCTCCACCAACTGAAAATAATGCTGCACCATTTTGTTTCTCCTTCAATATCATAGAAGTTTTATGGGAAGTATTCTTTCGTATCATGATTAATTTCCGAGATATTGGTCTGTAACACTTTACGTGCCTCACCCTGTATACCGTGTGTTTGTGCAGAGGCGCTACAGTATGTCCAGTAGCGGATGTACAGTCGCCCACCGCGTGGGTACCCACGTTACGCAAATTTATCGGTATGGTATAGTAGATACAGTCTAAATTCGATCTACGTGATCATTAGCTGAAGCTAATACTTCAGTGCGCCGTTTGATGGAGCGCTTGGCCGTGCTCTTGGCTATAGCATGACAAAGATTGAATATTGTTAATGCAAACAATTATCACACATACAAAACGTTCTTCGTATGCCGAATATTTGGTACACAGAGGATCGCAGCTGACTGCCGTTTCGACGGATGAGTAAGCGAAACTATTTTTCATAAATACGAGTGCATCTCTAAGAACATAACCTGAAATCTGCATCGAGTGTCACACAATAATTCAGATCTGTGTGAAGTAGGTAGATGTACTCTTCACTTTTGCAGATGCACTCGTATTTATGAAGAGAAGTTTCACTTGCTCATCCGTCGGAACGCTAGTCAGCTGCGATCCTTCGTGTACCGAATATTCGGCGTACGAGGAACGTTTCGTAAGTATGATAATTGTTTTCAATAATAATATTCAACGTTTGTCATGCTATAGCCAAGAGCACGACCAAGCGCGCCATCAAACGGCGCACTGAAGTATTAGCTTCAGCTAATGATCACGTAGATCGAATTTAGTCTACATCTACTATACCATACCGATAAATTTGCGTAACGTGGGTACCCACGCAGTGGGCGACTGTACATCCGCTACTGGACATACTGTAGCGCCTCTGCACAAACACACGGTATACACACACACACACACACACACATATATATATATATATATATATATATATATATATATATATATATATATATATATATATATATATATATATATATATATATATATATATATATATATATATATATATATATATATATATATATATATATATATATATATATATATATATATATATATACAGGTGATTCACTACCCGCACGAAAGATTTCTGCTTTGGATACCGTGCTGAAATCTAAGAATAAAGTTCCTTATCGAAAATGTCGAGGGTCTAGCCGTTCTCGACTTACAGTAGGTTTTGTCCTCCCAATCAGAGGGCCGCGTTGTGCCTCGCTCAGTTACGTATCAAGCTTGTAAAACTAACGGTGCCCCCTGCATGCGAACTTTGCCTATGTAAATTCGATGTAAGCGATTTTGAGATATTTTCTAATGTCCATCGATAGTTTGATTGGTGATTGTCTTGCCTCACGACTCTTGCTCCGTAGATGACGTTGTCCAGGTGATCGGTCCAGCGATTCTTGTCCTCCGTTGTAGTCAGGTTGGCGATTCCCGTCATCCAGGTCCTTCGCTCCGTGGTTTTCGCTGTTTCGGTCATCACGTTTCTAATTTGCAGGCCCCACGCTTCTCAGGCTCCGTAGACGACGTTGTCCAGTTGATCAGGCTGACGATTCACGTCCTCCAGCTCGTTCGCTCCGTTGTTTACGCTATTTCGGTCGTTAGGCTGGGTAGTTCCCGAACCCCAACGTGTCTGACGTTTCCAGCGACGTGCGGATGTTGCGCTGCACCAGAAGATGAGAAAATTCCGAATCGAAATGGTGAAGCTTACCATGAAAGTATAAATTTTTGAAAGTCGCAATAAGTTTCTCGTTGCATTTTATTATTACTCAATTAAAATGAAATGATAACATGTAATTTATTGTTCGCGATCGTCTGATAACCGACGAATGATTGCGGAATTGAATTATAATAATTATCAACGGATTTATTAGTTCCGTAAATCGGTCGAGTCTCAGATCAGACGGCGTGATAATCGTGTAATTCAATTATGACACATCAATTGTCATAAATTTCAAAGTTGATATTCGAAGTAATTTTGAATCAAGTTTCATTAAATTAGTAAACGGTGGATTATATGATTAAATAAAATCAGCTTCAGAAGTTAACCTTACGTGCAAGGTATTATTTAAGTTAATTTGACAATATTGCGGCTAATAATTATGATTCAAATTCTCCCGGATGATTGATTACACTTATAAACGACCGATTGAAATTCACTATGCATTTTTCGTAAAATCAATTACTAATACGATTCTATTGAAAGAATAAATGTAAATTTGATAACATTAAAAATTTCAAAACGATTCAAATTCAAATTTTTATTAAGTGATCGCATTAGTCTGAAATATTAATTAACTACCAGTATGAAAAATAATAAAGTAACATCAATAACGATTTGAGTATTTATTCATTCGCATTTTGAATGTGTGGGCAAATAACATAAATAAATGATAAACTACTTGAAAGATTCAAAATTGAAAGTACAATATCTTCATCTATTATTTTTAAATTATCTTTGATAACATTATTAACATTTAACTTTTAATTAATATTTTAAATAACTTTTGATTAACATTTGATATCTTGCTGAATTGACTATGGATAAAAAATCGACTTTCTACATGGTGGCCTAGAAAATTTCATTTCATTATTTTTTTCAATGTATAAAATTAATTGAATGAAACTTAAACTTAACAAAATTAAATTAAACTTAAAATTTTTATGAAAATTATTTTTGGCTCAGATTCGTTCGTCAATACAACTATGGTGAAACATTTATTTTAAATTTGACTGCTACCCTCAAGTTTCCAGCAAATTTGGTTACGCAACAGTGCCGGTAGCCCTGTAACAGTGAAAGAATATTAATAATTTTGAGTGGTGTCAAGCACATAAATGTTAACATCGCGAAAAAATCATTTTTTCATATCAGCTGCCAATATCCCAAGCTGTTTACCTAGAGGAGGTGTTCGAAGGGTCCGCCTTGCATTTGTACACATCGCCTCGCGCGACGTATCAGACTATGCTGCGCCCGTTCCAGCATTCTGGGGGTTACGGTTGCGAGCGCCTCTTGAATTTTGGCTTCCAGGTCCTCCAGATCGCGTACTGGTTCTCTGTATACATATGCTTTTAGATGACCCCAGAGAAAGAAGTCCAGAATTGTGAGATCGGGAGATCTGGGCGGCCAAGCTACGGGACCTCCGCGACCGATCCACGCTCCATTAAAATTTTGATCCAGCAGATCCCTTGTCACCCTTGCAGCGTGGGCGGGGGCGCCGTCGTGCTGGAACCACATACCCATTCGAGCTTGCAGCGGCACGGTGTCCATCAGCTGGGGTAGTTCCTCTCTTAAAAATTGCCCATAATTTTGGCTGTTAAGACGGCCTGGTAAGACGAATGGGCCAACCTGTAACAGCGCTTTATTAATTATTTGTTCTGAGTTACCAACTTATTTTTATTGATTGATTTTGAAATTCATCTAATTACATTTTTTCTTTTAATATGTATGCGGTTTATCATACGAGTTAGCTTTTGTGAATAATTACTTATTGCTATGTACATGATAATGATTTTGCGATTTACCAAAACATTCTGAACTATTCCAGCCCATAGGTTTATCCTAAACCGCACTTGAAAATTGCGTTCTGAAGTCGCGTGCGGATTATCGAAATCCCAAACATGAGAGTTATGGTAGTTGAATGTATCTTCCTGGCCGAAGCTTGACTCGTCCGTAAATAAAATCTTTCGAGAAAATTGCGGATCTAACTGATTTTGCTGCAATAACCACTGGCAAAATTCTAGTCGACGTGGATAATCTTCCGGCATAAGTTTTTGGACCCTGGTATAATGATAAGCGTGTTTTCCCTCGTCAGCTACTCATCAATAACGGTGTTTGAATAAAAACTTGAATAAAGTACACAAATAAACAAAACACGGATAAAACGATGCCAAGCTCGTTGCGTAGCAACTGTATTGTTTGTTATGTCGTGTTTTATTCAAACACAATCAATCGAGACAATTAGCGAGTTGACGACACTTCGCAGGTTTCACTACAATGAATTATTCTATGCAAGAATACTGTAATATGTTTCTGTTATACGGTGAATGTGGGCTCAACGCGCTTGCAACGGTGAGGGAATATGCGATACGCCATCCCGCTCAACGGCAACCCAGTGTGAGTGTGATTTTAAGATTAATACATAGAGTCAGGACGACAGGATGTGTCATCCCGAATCCGAATGACGGCAATGCACCAGGACGGGACCGACATGCACGCAATCCAGCCACAGAAGAGCTGATATTGGAAACCATTGAGAATGAGAAAACGATAAGTCTCCGGAATGTTGCTCGAGTATGTGAAACGAGCTACTCGACTGTGCAGCGAGTAGTGGCTGACGAGGGAAAACACGCTTATCATTATACCAGGGTCCAAAAACTTATGCCGGAAGATTATCCACGTCGACTAGAATTTTGCCAGTGGTTATTGCAGCAAAATCAGTTAGATCCGCAATTTTCTCGAAAGATTTTATTTACGGACGAGTCAAGCTTCGGCCAGGAAGATACATTCAACTACCATAACTCTCATGTTTGGGATTTCGATAATCCGCACGCGACTTCAGAACGCAATTTTCAAGTGCGGTTTAGGATAAACCTATGGGCTGGAATAGTTCAGAATGTTTTGGTAAATCGCAAAATCATTATCATGTACATAGCAATAAGTAATTATTCACAAAAGCTAACTCGTATGATAAACCGCATACATATTAAAAGAAAAAATGTAATTAGATGAATTTCAAAATCAATCAATAAAAATAAGTTGGTAACTCAGAACAAATAATTAATAAAGCGCTGTTACAGGTTGGCCCATTCGTCTTACCAGGCCGTCTTAACAGCCAAAATTATGGGCAATTTTTAAGAGAGGAACTACCCCAGCTGATGGACACCGTGCCGCTGCAAGCTCGAATGGGTATGTGGTTCCAGCACGACGGCGCCCCCGCCCACGCTGCAAGGGTGACAAGGGATCTGCTGGATCAAAATTTTAATGGAGCGTGGATCGGTCGCGGAGGTCCCGTAGCTTGGCCGCCCAGATCTCCCGATCTCACAATTCTGGACTTCTTTCTCTGGGGTCATCTAAAAGCATATGTATACAGAGAACCAGTACGCGATCTGGAGGACCTGGAAGCCAAAATTCAAGAGGCGCTCGCAACCGTAACCCCCAGAATGCTGGAACGGGCGCAGCATAGTCTGATACGTCGCGCGAGGCGATGTGTACAAATGCAAGGCGGACCCTTCGAACACCTCCTCTAGGTAAACAGCTTGGGATATTGGCAGCTGATATGAAAAAATGATTTTTTCGCGATGTTAACATTTATGTGCTTGACACCACTCAAAATTATTAATATTCTTTCACTGTTACAGGGCTACCGGCACTGTTGCGTAACCAAATTTGCTGGAAACTTGAGGGTAGCAGTCAAATTTAAAATAAATGTTTCACCATAGTTGTATTGACGAACGAATCTGAGCCAAAAATAATTTTCATAAAAATTTTAAGTTTAATTTAATTTTGTTAAGTTTAAGTTTCATTCAATTAATTTTATACATTGAAAAAAATAATGAAATGAAATTTTCTAGGCCACCATGTAGAAAGTCGATTTTTTATCCATAGTCAATTCAGCAAGATATCAAATGTTAATCAAAAGTTATTTAAAATATTAATTAAAAGTTAAATGTTAATAATGTTATCAAAGATAATTTAAAAATAATAGATGAAGATATTGTACTTTCAATTTTGAATCTTTCAAGTAGTTTATCATTTATTTATGTTATTTGCCCACACATTCAAAATGCGAATGAATAAATACTCAAATCGTTATTGATGTTACTTTATTATTTTTCATACTGGTAGTTAATTAATATTTCAGACTAATGCGATCACTTAATAAAAATTTGAATTTGAATCGTTTTGAAATTTTTAATGTTATCAAATTTACATTTATTCTTTCAATAGAATCGTATTAGTAATTGATTTTACGAAAAATGCATAGTGAATTTCAATCGGTCGTTTATAAGTGTAATCAATCATCCGGGAGAATTTGAATCATAATTATTAGCCGCAATATTGTCAAATTAACTTAAATAATACCTTGCACGTAAGGTTAACTTCTGAAGCTGATTTTATTTAATCATATAATCCACCGTTTACTAATTTAATGAAACTTGATTCAAAATTACTTCGAATATCAACTTTGAAATTTATGACAATTGATGTGTCATAATTGAATTACACGATTATCACGCCGTCTGATCTGAGACTCGACCGATTTACGGAACTAATAAATCCGTTGATAATTATTATAATTCAATTCCGCAATCATTCGTCGGTTATCAGACGATCGCGAACAATAAATTACATGTTATCATTTCATTTTAATTGAGTAATAATAAAATGCAAC
>OZ001263.1:8498170-8538170 GCA_963924015.1 Macrophya annulata
CCCCCCCCCTAAGGAAAAGAGACGACCCGACTCGTGAAAAGTTAAAGTTGCAAGTGAAAATTAAATTTCAGAAGGAAAATGAAAAGCTCTAGTAATCAAATGTGTGTAAGCGTTTGATTTGGGAAAGCTTGTGTGGTAAGTAAGTTATAAAGTTATAGATTTGATGCTTTCCCTCTAAACTATCCGGCATTTGCCTTAACTTCCAAGGGAAAAAACCACACTAAAAGACCTTGGAAAGATAGGTGAGATTAAATTATCAAAATGTGAGCGTTTAGTATAAAAATGTTCTTGGAAGAATTCTTTCTTGAAAGAAGAATCCGGTAGGATGCAGGATTAGGATGAGGATCGCGAGCGGTGAGCGGTAGGATCCTGCAACAAGGAGGTGAAGGGAAGACGTAAGGGACAGGAGCTCTGGAATGAAGTCGATCCTGGGTCCCAAAATCGCTCCGATCAAACCTCTTCAACAAATCAGTCGGTAAACGACCTAGGTGGGAGGACAAATATTAGTGTTTGGGCATAAAAGACATGTAAAATCTTCTTCAAATTGATCAAGGATGAAGAATCATTTTTTTTTTAAATAATATTGATCACTTGTGAAAATGATATATTTTTTTTTTAATGAATAAAATCGGAACGATCTTATCTGCGGTCCGGAAAAAGGATGGAAAACGTCAGGATGGGAATTACGCCTTTTGTCCTTCAGATTGAAGATCTACGTTGAGGAAACCTGAAAATCTTGTTAAAAGTTAGTTTCTTAAAACTAACACATATATTTAAAATCCATTGGGATCTATTTAAAAGAAAAACAAATGAAAGTACTTCTTGTACAAGAGAGACCACGCCCCCAGAGAAAACGCTACCTCGAAAACAAATGCAAGTAATTACTCGACTGGGTTACGGTTACCAAGAAGAAGGATATTCAGTTGTTTTATAACAATCAATCGTAAAACAACATGACGAGTGTAACTACGACTTTTTACTTCTTACGAAGATATTGTTCTTTGAAAGAAGAAGAACAGGAAGAATCGGTAAACGCCGGAATCTTATCGAAGAATGTTAAATGGGGGGACGTGGCTCGCGACGGGTATGAGAAATTATGGAGATCTGTAGTATGCAAATACGGGGAAGCATACGTCTTCGGTACCCGTTCCGAAAATGGACTTGTATGTCGAAAATGCTTCGACATTTGGTGAGTCTCTTCCTTTTTTTTTTTTTTTTTTTTTTTTTTTTTTTTATTAGTTAGTCTATCGTTTATCCGAATTATCGAAAATGTTTTAGTTGGGTAACACTAATATCTTCTTTCTCTCGTTTTGTTCTTCAAAAGGATCAAGAAGAAGAAATATTTTCGATTGGCAAGACTCCATCGAATGGAACAGATGGACGAGAACGACGCAAGTCTAATTTGCCGGCTCTGCGAAGAAAATTTAATGGAAGTTCGAGACACGGAAGGATGTGCTCGTTGTGAAAACGTAAAAAGAGTAATAAAAAAAATCGGTGTACGTATCTTGGAGTAAAGAAAAATAGACATAATAATAATAAAAACGTATAAAAAAATAAAAATTTTGTTTGACTTTTATTATTTCGGAGCGAATGAATTCTATTAGACCCTGGATGAAAGAGACGCTTGCATGAAAATAAATGAAAGTGCGAGTTGAGCGGAATTAGTTTGTTTTGAATGGAAAGTTCAAGTGATAAACGATAAAGAATCTCGCCATTACCGACAGGGTAATTCAAAATTCCGATAGATGGCGATATGAAAAAGATAAAAATCTGTAATCGATAATGTCATGAGAAGAAGAATTGACTCCTCATTATCGATCAAGTGTCTATAACCTCGCAAAATTTTTTATAGACAGTATCAGCTGATGATTCTGCGTCAATGATTAGGACTGGTGCTGGAAGAAATTGAAAAGTTTTATTTATCAACCAGTCTTCATGAACTTGGTGAAGAATCCTAAGATAATCTAATGAAATAAGGTCTTCTTCGCTCCTGGAACGGGATACTATCCTAGAGTATGAGGTCTCTGGACTTAACCTCAAATACACAATTAGGTCTATCTTAAAATGGGGAGAACTGTCTACTAGGATTTGAGAATTTTTTATTAGGAGGTGAGCTTCGAAGTCTTCGAAATCTTTTTGCCTACGCCTAGCCTCTATGAAGCAGTTAGTACTAAAAATAGATCGTTCCATGATCTTATTTTGAAGTCTAGTCTGCAATAAATGTCTATCGAACATAACCATGGAAGCATGGTGTTGGAAGTGATAAGCATGGCGTGAAGGATTCTGATACATTCTTTCCAATAAATTTACTCCTAAAACATTCCTGTATTCTTCTAATGGTTCTAATACTGTTAAAATATCCTTATCTTTTAGGAACCTTTTTGTGAAGGTGGACTTTCCACATCCTATATTTCCTTCGACGACGATGATTAGGGGTCTGTCTGTAGGGCGAACAATTCCAAATGGTAGAGCGCCAGACCACCTAGAAGCAGATGAAAACAAATACCTAAGGGAATATTAGGAGAGAAAAGGATTCAAATTTGCCCAAATTAATCGTTTAGGGAAGGAAGCCTCTGCTCGTAAGGAGCTAGACGATCCAAATGAACGACTTTAGGTTTAGTACGAGTAGAACGTTGTATTCTATACACAACTTCATTGATTTTATCTTTAATTACATAAGGTCCCTCCCAATTAGATTGAAGCTTTGGACAACGTCCCTTCTCTCTCCTTGGCTGAAAAAGCCAAACTAAATCTCCAGGTCCGAATTGAAGATTTCGAGACCTGACGTCGTAACGAGCTTTTAATCGGTCAGAAACTACCTGAATCTTATTCCGAGCAAAGTTATGAATATTTTCTAACCTTTCTTGAAGGGTAATAACAAAATCAGAACGCAGAGGTTCCTGCGAAGGTAAAGGGCCTTTGTCTAAATCTGAAGGTAACCTAAGATCTTTTCCCATCAGCATTGAAGCAGGAGTATGACCTGTCGCTTCATGAACAGCTGATCTGTAAGACAACACAAAGAGTGGAATCCATTCATCCCAATCTCTTTGATCTCTATCTACATAAGAGGAAAGATATCGAAGAAGAGTTCTATTTAGGCGTTCTACCATACCATCTGACTGAGGATGCAGAGGGGTAGTACGAGTTTTCCTAACACCTAGAACTTTAAAGATCTCTGACACAAGAATTGATTCAAAATTTCTACCCTGATCAGTATGAATTTCTAGTGGGGTTCCATATCGGCAGATAAATTCTTTTATAAATTCTCTGGCTACTGTCTCAGCTTCTTGATTGGGAATGGGAATCACTTCTGGCCATTTAGTAAAATAATCTGCTATTACTAAAGCATAACGATTACCGTTGCGAGAGAGAGGTAGAGGTCCTAAAATGTCCATTGCTATTCTTTCGAAAGGAGCCCCTACGTTATATATTTGAAGTTTACTTGTTCCTCTCTCTCGAGGCCCTTTTTTAGCTTGGCAGACGTCGCAAGTACGACACCAGTTCTCAACGTCTTGACGACAGCAGGCCCAAAAATATCTTTCTCTAATCCTTCCAAGAGTCTTGTTGGTGGCGAAGTGTCCTCCTGAAGGCGAATTGTGGTGTTCCGAAAGGATTGAGATTATCTTCTTCTTTGGAACTAGAACCTGCCATCTGTAGAACTTGGAATCTGGTGATTCCCATTTTCTACATAATAGTTCTTCATTGAGGTAAATAGAATCCCATTGAGCCCAGTAGATTTTTAAATGCTGATGCAAAGACGAAATTTCTTGCCATTCTGGTTTAATCCCAGATTCCTTCCAGAATTTTATCTGAGATAATATTTCGTCTTCAGCTTGAAGAGTCTTCCAATCCTCTTTGTCTCCGTCTAAGGAAATCATTCTGATTTTGATTGACGGGATTTGTTGTTTTCCTAGACGAATACACTGTCTACATTCTGAAGAGTCTTCACAAGGTCTTCTAGATAAGGCGTCGGCGTTCCCATGTAGAGTCCCGGCGCGATGCTGAATGTCGAATTCATACTGACCTAAGGTCTCTATCCATCTAGCGACTTGGCCTTCTGGTGCTTTAAAAGAGAGTAACCATCTTAATGAAGCGTGGTCAGTACGAATTAAGAATTTCTTCCCATAAAGAAAATGATGAAAATGAGTAATGGATTTAACTACTGCTAGGAGTTCTCGACGGGTAACACAATAGTTTTTCTCAGTTTTACTAAGAACTCTGCTAAAATAACTAATTACTTTTTCCTGACCTCCCTGTACTTGAGATAGAACTCCGCCTATACCTGTTAAAGAAGCGTCAGAGTCTAAAATAAAAGGAAGATTTACTTCTGGATAAGCCAAAATCGGAGAGGAAGTTAGACAAGTCTTCAAACGAGAGAAAGCTTCTTCGCAGTCTTGATTCCAATCGAAGGGGGTCTTCAATCCAGTAAGGTGATGGAGAGGTCTAGCGAGAGTAGCAAATCCTTTAACGAACCTCCTGTAGTATGTACAAAGTCCGATGAAGCTCTGAATTTGTTCCTTATTTGTAGGTCGAGGCCAATTTAATACTCTTTCTATCTGTGAAGGATCAGTTTTTACTCCGGAGGCCGAGACTATGTGTCCCAGGAAGCTTACTTCTTTTTGAAAAAGGTGACATTTCTTCGGACTCATTTTCAGTCCTACTTGTTGAAGACGTTGGAAAACTTGTCGGAGGTTTTCGACTTGTTCTTTAAAAGTCTTCCCAAAAACAATAACGTCATCCAAGTATACCAAGCAAATCTTCCCAGACAATCCTTGAAGAGTAGTCTCCATAGCTCTCTCAAATGTTGCTGGTGCATTACAAAGTCCAAAAGGCATAACTTTGAATTGCCATAATCCCCCAAGACCAGGAACAAAAGCGGTCTTTTCTTTATCGGCAGGGTCCATTTCAATCTGCCAGTAACCACTCTGCAGATCTATAGTGCTGAACCATTGAGCTCCGGATAGAAGGTCCAGAGTTTCTTCGATCTTCGGCAGGGGGTAAGAGTCCTTCTTGGTTAGATCGTTGAGTTTTCGATAGTCTATGCAGAACCGTTTTGATCCGTCTTTTTTGTTTACTAAAACAATAGGGGATGCCCATGGACCGGAGGAAGGTTCTATTACATCGCTGGCGAGCATGTCTTCAACCAACTTGTTTACTTCTTCCCTCCCGTTGAGAGGAAGCCTCCTGGCTGCCTGCTTAAAAGGAACGTTGTCACCAGTGTCAATTTTATGTTTGACTAGGGTACAACGTCCGATATCGCCTGAATTCTTGGCGAAGCAGATCTCAAAGTCCTTCATAAGAGACAGGAAATTTTTTTTATCAGACCCTCGTAGATGTTTTGAAGATCTTCGTAAAAGGTCTTCGAAAGGAGATGGGGTTGAGTCTGTAGAGGCATTATCTGTAGAATTGTTTGTAGATAGTGGAGTTAAATTTGTAGAAACTCTCGTAGAGGAGTTTAAATTCGTAGAAATTCTCGTAGAGGGGTTTAAATTCGTTGAAATTCTCGTAGAGGGTACTAAATTCGTAGAAATTCTCGTAGAAGGGATTAAATTCGTTGAAATTCTCGTAGAGGGTACTAAATTCGTAGAATCACCTGTTATAGGTGAGGTTAAATTCGTTGAAATATTTTCTGTAAATGCGGTTAAATGTGAAGAATTATTTTCTCTCTGATGTTCGATGTTTAATGGAGTTTCTAGTAAAGTTTTAGGTTCTTTAAGAGATTCCGATAAATTGCGAAGTCTAGGAGCATCATCAAAAATAGTTGGAAAAGAACGACGAGTCGTTAAAAGAGGAATCTGATGACGACCAGATGATAATGTATTGGTGGCAGTGGAAATTATACACTCGTGTGTTGACAGAAAATCTAACCCTAAAATACCGTCATCCTCAATATCGGCTACATAAACCTGATGGGGAGAAGTAATAAAACCAGCTACACTGATTTGGACAGTGCGCTGTCCCAGAATTGGAGTAGTCTCTCCTGTAGCTGTACGTAAAGAGGTAGAATGGAAATCATCCTTTGTGGATTTTAAAAGATCCGAACGGACTACTGTAACCTCCGCCCCGGTGTCTATAACCCAGAGACAGTTAACACCATTTACGGTGCCCCAGGTGTATAGTCCGGTTTGACGGAGACCTCTTAATAAAAATTGTTTCGGGTTAGAATTATGCACACTTAAATTATTAGAGCCACCAATATAAAGATTCTTTGATGATCGAAGCTCCACTGAATCACCAAAGTTTAGTTTTTTGACGTAGAAGGTTGTGTGTTGGAAGAGGAGTCTTTGTTCCTCCAAGAGGTTTTATTAAGATTATCCTTTGAATTCAATTTAGAATTGGAATTTGAGGCAATTATGTTATCGCGCTCATTCTTCTTCTTTAAAAATAAACAAGTTTCTATCGTGTGATTTTGTCTTTTGCAGTATTTGCAAAACTTAGGTTCTTCGGTGGAACTCTGTTTTCGAGAATCTTTATTCTGGCTACGTTGCTGCCAGGGAGTGGTTTTTGATTGGTTTAAGATTTTATCGGATGGTTTTGAGGTCTGGATCTGTCTGATTTTTCCGACCCCTAAATACTGTTTATTGGCAGCTTCTATCTCTAAAGCTCTTATAATGGCTTGTTTTAGAGAAGAAGGTCCTGCTAGACTTAGAGCATGTTTTAATTCACTACTATAAATTGCGTCTATAAAATGTGCACGCCCAATTTGATCTCTAGTCTCGTCATCACAGGTTGGTAAAGCCAACCTGGTCATTCGTTCTATTTCATGTCCTAAGGTGACAAGACTTTCTTCCTTTAGTTGTTTTCTACTGCGTAATTGGGTTAAATGTAAGTTTCTCAAATGTTCATTACCATACCGAAGTCGGAGTGATTCCGTTAACTTATTGAAATCTTTTATTTCAGTTTTCGATAGGGTAGTCAAAACAGACAGAGCAGGGCCTCTTAAATTTAGAGCTAAGTTGGAAGCTTTGGCAAACGGACCCCAATCGTTTAATTCGGCGCAAAGTTCAAATTGGCACTCGTACTCAGCCCAGGGGGTTGAGCCGTCGTACGATGGAATTTTGAGGTTATTATTTCCGTTATTACGTAGGTTAGAATTGTTTCTAACTAAAGAATCTCTCTCACGAAGGGAATCCGTTCAATTCTGCGCGTTTTGATCGTTAATTTCGCGTATTTCGCGACCACTCTCGGCGCGAAAAGTGACATCTGAACATAATTTTCTAATTTCGGACAGAATATTTTCGCGGAAGTTTTCGTTAGAATTATTTAGATTATTAGTTTGAATGTGAGGCGAACTCGGATTTGCAGATCTCGAGAGGTGATCGCCGTACATTTGTCTCAGACCTCTCTCTGAAATTTCGTCCTGCGCCGTTAATTCGACGCAGTCGTTTTGGCTAATTGATTGAACGATCGGCACCATCGGAACCGTTTCGTTCAATCTTGGTCTGGACGAAGTAGGGGGAGTTCTTCCCCCATGATTAGGCACAGACCTTGACTCTTGTGAAGATCGCTCCTGAAGACGATCTCGGACCAGGGAGAGTCTTCGCGGGGTTGGGATCGGTGAAGGTCGGGTGTCTGTGATTCGGGTCCCCAGGGTTTCCAGGCTCTTCTGGATGGCGATCTGGGAGGTGAGGAGGGTGGAAAGGAGGGTCTCGGACTGCTGTCGGGCGGAAAGAACGGATGAAAGGAGGGCCTCAGACTGTTGTCGTTGGTCCTGTTGTGCTGTAACTAAAGAAGAAACTAGGATCTCTCGGTCCTGTCGTTGTTCCTGCATCAAGATGCGGAACATCTCCATCTGCAGAGCCATCGGGTCTTGCGGAGGAGGTTGGATGACGGGTTGGGTAGTCGGGATAGGAGATGCGGTTTCAGCCGCGGTCGAAGTAGATTCCGTAGTTCGAGTTTGACGCGTATTAGGCATCTTTTTCAGTCTAGTTTTTTACTTTTCTTAATCACCCAGAAATCCCACTTCTGACACCAAATGTTACGGACGGGGGTCTAGGAGGTCCGTAAATTAATTGAGGGGTTCTCTAGGTGAATAAACAAGAGTAAATAGACAATAAATGGAGTTTGGAGATATTTGGGTAAAGTTTGGGTTGTATTTTTAATACGTGTGTTCAGTTTTAGGTCTAGAACAAGACTGTTATTTACAATAAACGTCGTGATTAGTAACAGTGAACAAGGGAATGATGTTAACATCTTTTATTTAAGATGACTACTAGAGCGTGCGAAATATATATGTGAGGGGTGTATCACTTTCGTAACACTATATATATATATATATATATATATATATATATATATATATATATATATATATATATATATATATATATATGTAATAAACTCAAAAAGAAACGTTATTGTTTGAATATTTTGTACTCGTTAGGGCTTAAAGAAATCATCAATTCTTGTTTGTTTTTTGGCAATTTGGATTTTTTTAATAAAAAACTTTAAGGTTCGCTACCGGCAGAAGATTTTGAGACACCTTTTGGCAAAATTAAATGATCTCCAGTCATCGAGTGAACTTTCTAAAAGTGTCAACGTTTTGGACGCAATTTTATGGACCAAGTCAGCAGTAAAACAAATTACACCTCAAACCGTGCGTAACTGTTTCATAAAAGCTGGCTTTCTCGGGGGTGGTACTGATGCGATTGACACATCAAACGTGAATGCGAACGAAGCTCAATCTGAGCTAGAAGAACTATCACGGCAATTTGGATGCGCTAAGCATCTCAACGTCAGATATGAGATTCAGTCCATTGCCATCTTCTATGTGTAGAAAGTAACGTTTCAATTTTTGTACGTGGCCCAACGCAATCCTACTTGTGATAACGAGTTCAGGTTCATTGTGATCTTCTGATGCCCCATCCTCATCGTCATCTTCTGCAATGTCAGATGTGACTTCATCACTTGCAGATCGGAGTAAGTCACTGATGTCCGTGAAGGTATCCTCCGTTCGTAGAAGATCATCAAGCCCTGCGAAATCGCCGCCTCCAGCGCATCCAAATTGCCGTGATAGTTTTTCTAGCTCAGATTGAGCTTCGTTCGCATTCACGTTTGATGTGTCAATCGCATCAGTACCACCCCCGAGAAAGCCAGCTTTTATGAAACAGTTACGCACGGTTTGAGGTGTAATTTGTTTTACTGCTGACTTGGTCCATAAAATTGCGTCCAAAACGTTGACACTTTTAGAAAGTTCACTCGATGACTGGAGATCATTTAATTTTGCCAAAAGGTGTCTCAAAATCTTCTGCCTGTAGCGAACCTTAAAGTTTTTTATTATTCCTTGATCTAAAGGCTGACAAGCTGATGTCGTGTTTGGAGGCAAAAAAATAAGTTTAACATTTTGAAGTTTAACGTGAGGATGAGACGAAGCGTTGTCGAGAAATAAAAGAACCTTCCTCTTTTGTCTTCTCATATTATTGTCGAAAGCTAACAGCCATTCTGTCATGAGATCTCTCGTCATCCAGACTTTTTTGTTAGCTCGCCAACAAACGTTCGATGAGTTAATGTTAATATTTTTAAATCATCGTGGTTTCGCTGATTTGCCAATGATCAATGGCTGTTCGAATTCACCTGTCATATTCACACACAACATAACGGTGATTCTGTCCTTTGCCAATTTCCCTCTACTGCATGTTTCTCCTTTTAAACACATGGTTTTGTCCGGCAAGGCCTTGAAAAAAAGCCCGGTTTCGTTGCAATTGTAAATATCCTTCTCGTCGTACCCCCCACACATATTCGGTAGCTTATCAATCCATTCTGAAACCACACTTGCATCAACGGAGCCGGCTTCCCCGCACACATTTTAGGGAAATGTTGTAGGAAATGTTGTGTCGAACTCTAAATTTCTCCAGCCACCCATTAGAAGCTTTGAAATCATTCAATCCTAAGCCCGCCGCAATCTCCAAAGGTTTTTCTTGGATGAGTGGTTCAGAAACAGGAATTTTACTAGCCCTCGCTCGGCAAAACCAATCGTACATTAGATTATCGACTTCAAGTCCCTGGGTCTTGGGGAATGATCTCTTTTTTTCTTCATTTTCATTTGCTGCCCACCCTTTCAAAATCTCCGTTTTATTTTTGATAATTTCACTTATTTGTGTTTCTCCTACATCGAACTTGGTGGGCAAATCTCGAACACTTAGCTTTTCTTCTTGACTAACTCTAATAACCTCGACTTTGTCTTTTATGGTCAACCGTTTCCGTTTTTGTGACATTTTAACGCAT
Source organism: Macrophya annulata (assembly GCA_963924015.1). Taxonomy (NCBI): domain Eukaryota; kingdom Metazoa; phylum Arthropoda; class Insecta; order Hymenoptera; family Tenthredinidae; genus Macrophya; species Macrophya annulata. The sequence continues at coordinate 8,508,395 of OZ001263.1, forward strand.
ATGCAGAAAATATTAGACTGATCTGTTTGTTGACTCGCTCTATGCGCTGTCCAAGCCAATCGTGCGCGCAACAGCGAAAATTGCAGACAAGTCCCGACCAGTACGAACACACTTCATGAGCAGGCTCGAAAAAAAATCTGAGCCTTTGAGCTTATAAATAAATTAATTCTGAATAAAAAGCATACCTTGTTCTTTTAATTTGATTTATCTTTGTATTTTTTATGAATTTTCAAATATTAAGTGATTTGTCGCCGCATCAAGTCGAAATCGAAAATTCGTCCCCTAAACTTTGGACCCCTCCCACGCCCTATGCACAAAAGATAGATAAGGTCACTCGCAGACTTTTTTGTTGGGAATTTAGTACTCTTCAAAACTGTGTTTTGAGATTTTCGAAATTTTGAAATCTGTTCAAACCGCAAGCGAGGCACCGTTTTGGCGTCTCGATTTTTAACTGTTTTTGGCGGTTTTTAATTTTTTTCACCCCCTGAAAGCACTCGGATTTCAAAAATTTATTGAGAAAAGTTTCTCGGAATAATGTAATGCGTCTACCCTAAAAATCGCTAGGTGTAAATAATTTGTTGTCGGTTTTGATGAAAATTGAGCTACAGCCGTGCAATGAATGAACTGGAAATTTTGCCGCCGTGTTCACTATTAAGAGGTTTTTTCATGGAAAACTGCATTCCCGGCAGTGTCCGCGTCCGTTATTAAGAGTGTCCGTTATTAGGAGGTATATTGTCCATTAAAGACAATGCTTTTCTGCCGGGGATTTTTAACTTGTCCGTTATAAAGAGGTGTCCGTTAAGAGAGGTTTCACTGTAAAATATTTGTTACAAAAAAATATTTGATTGTTTCATAAAACAAAAAATTGTCGCAGTTGCTAATTCCGTTTTTCCATTCCAATTCCATTTTTTCCTTTATTTTTTTTGTCTTATTGGAAAAGATGTGTATTTCCCCTATCTTTCAATAATATGAACACATTTGTGGAGCGAATAAAGAAGCCCTAGCAATGTTTTCATTACAATTCTTCAATTGAGTGAAGGATAGAATAAGAATCAAAAAATTGATAAAATGAAAATAATTAGATGGAACATTCTGTGCACTCTTTGCAGAGCTGTTCTACGCCATTCGTAGTATTTTTGTGATTTCTTGGTTATTCTACAAAACGGTCCCGAATCTTTGAGTAAAAAAAATCATAAGTCAAAAGCGGTTGATCTAAAAAATGCGAGAAAATCAGAATAATGTCCCAGAACCTCGATTACAACATAAACCGAAATGAATCAATCGGAGATGGTGAGGCCCGGAGGCCAAGTGAATTGAGGTGGACAACACCATATTCATTCGGATTCATCGTTATCGGTACCTTGGCTGTAGAGCAGGGTACTATCGTCGTTCGGATTATGGTCCCGCTCGAATTGCTCCTTCGAGATTCACGTCCGCTAATTTCGGAGTGAACGTTCCACCACCGGTTTTGTAAAGTTCGATCTACCAGATGAATAATTTCATGATCAGCAGTTGCGAATAGACACTTTGAACCATATGATCGCAAATTATATTACGCCAGGCTGTTCAGGTACGATCACGAAGCATCAGATATACATGCATGCATAAAAGACAACCTACTCTGTCGCTGTGCAAATTTGCTTTCGAAGTTTGCTTCAATGATTTGTATAATTTCTTAACAGCTTCACCGTTTTCACACAATCTTTCCGTGTACTGTTGAATTTCACTGTCACCTCATCCCAAGCTTGATTTTTCAGTGCTGTTGTCGTCACGTCCGTCCGTTAATATTCTATAATATCCTTGTACTCTTTTACCAAATTTATTAGCATTCTCATTCTCCAGGATATTATTTTTATCACGGTTAACCGGTTTATCGGGCTTCATCAATAAATCGTTTTCATCAACTATTTTCCTAACAATATTACAAGTAGGATGTGGGTATATGTTGATTCAACGTTGTTTTTACAACATCCGCGCGTCAATCGTCAGGCGTGTGAACAATTGAACATAGGCGCAGTTCTGCTGCCATAGAGTGCACACAATTGTAATGAAAAATTTGACAGATAACTTTTAGGGCAGAATTTGCCCCATGGTCGATGGGCATCTTACGTTTATGCAACTGGGCATAACTTTGCCTTGGCAATAGGTCGAATCGACAAGGCCTCGAAACGACTCTATAGAACGTAAACAAAATTCAAAACTCCTCGTAAGGAAGAGACAGTAGCCGACTAGGCTCTCGCACTTACACTCATAGGCGTGCATGTAAGCTAACGCAAACCGAGAAAATGACTCAAAAATATCTTAAAAATAGCCCAAATAATTAGATTCCATTCCTTCGGGCCGACTCAAAGTTCGGATATATTCGGCCCACAAAAATTCTACTCGGCCTTGTGGCGCAGAGCTCAAGATGACCACTAGCCGTTAACAGTTTTTAGGTACAGTAGACTCCAGTTAAGTGTTCCCCCGTTAAGTGCTCGCTTTCGTGGAATTTCAACGTTTTCGGCATATTTCGTAGAATCGACAGATCCCCTCGTCCTTCTATGGGTGATGTGGTTGCAGCCGTATATTCTTTTGTTAGTTCGATCATACTGTGTAGTATTTCCGAGAACTAGTACGCGTAGTGGGGGCTTCATTTAAGTGCGCATTTCTCCAAATTTAGGTTGTCTACAGCCCCGAGCATGAGCACTTAACGGGAGTCTACTGTAATAATTTCGTCCGTGTTTGATCAGATAAGACATTTCGAGTTTTGTTTGAATGACGTTTCGACAATGCAAAGAACAGAAGGATTTTGATTCTGAAATATAGGCAAAAAGGGCTTATACTCAAGTTTTTGAGATTCAAGTTGAGTAACTTATCGCAATTATCATAATACAAATTTATATGCGCCATACGCAATCTACAAAGAATGGTTAAAAATTTAGAAATAGTTATCGCATACCAAAAGGTCGTGAAATTCGAAAAACTTCTAGATGGACAGATTGTTGATGAGTATATGTCAAAAATAAGTGGAAAAAGCCTTTCAGCTTCAGCGGCATCGTTCGAACTGTCACTGAAATCTTGGAGATCTACCTTGGACTGGTGAACGAATTTTCCAAATTTGAACTGTGTATAGCATTGTGCAACCAAGATTCAGTCGAACAACTGTTTTCACGATTCGTAGGACATAAGATTCAATCCAAATCCCATATGTTGAATGACAGTCAGATTCCGACGTCAGTGCTGTGGAATTTTTTGAAAACAGGTATTTTCACCGAATGATGAGTGCAATAAAGCTCTGGTCGATTATAGTGACAGTAACAGTGCTAATAGCACCGACGATGAGCAGTATGAGGACGTAGTAGTAAGTAAATCATTATTTGTAAATAAATATAACGACTCCCAGGTATCATATGGAATATAATGTGACTGGTGGATTCAAATGTGAAATTTACTATTAGGATTTACTTATTGTTAGTCGGATATTAAATGAATTAATACGATATACATTGTTTTATAATATGGCCTATTTTCTTAATATATAGATGTGCAACACGCCCACGATTTCTTCATTACGCTAGCTACACAAACCCGAGCCAGGTCTCAGCGGAGGCGTGTGCCGTTGCCACTTATAAATGAGTCGTTTCAACATAGTTCGCATCGGAGTTCCATTCTATAACCTTACAGTTTTGTAGAGAATTGATCAAGGAAAACACTCGTTTTTTTTTTTTGACATTTTACGCGTGGTTCTTGCCTTGAAAACCATGTTTGAATAATATATTTGCCAAAAGTAAATGGAATTGTTTGTCATCGCAGAATTCCATGAATATACAATAATGGTGTCATTCATTAGCTTCAAAATAGTTGTTTGATGAAGTTTTTAAGGATGAAAAGAACTAAAGATATGACCGTTTGAAGAAGAGTGTGATTTGGATTTGTGACTTTTTCCTGAATTTAGCCCCCGTATAACTTGGAAACTAGGGACGAAAAATTTTTTTGAAAAATTGTTTGATTGATTTCAAAGTTCCGTAGACCCGTTAAAAAAGTGATAGCGAAACCGGAAACATCGAATTTCGTTTTTATGATTAAATTTGTCCGATCTGATCCGGGATGACTCGTATATTTTGTCAATCAGTTTCCCCTCGAGCTCTGATTTTATACTTATAGTTCTCAGCAGCGTACGCTCAAACATCCGAAGATTCCGAAAACAACCACACATGTAGATCACTTATTATCTGGGTTGCGATTCTAGAAACTCCGCTAACTCCGCTAACTCCGCTAACTCCGCTAACTCAACGGAGACCGCTGGTTGGCTGAGGAGCGTTCAATCGTAGATCGTTTCGGGTAGGTCGGTACAGTCGGTAGGTGGCGCCGTGGGCTCTGCCCGGCCGCTAGTCGTAACAAACGCGAGGCCCACTTACACTTGATATACATGCATGTGTACCACATATACCATAAGGATAAACCGAGGAGATGAAAATAAATAAATAATACCAATAATTGAATCAAAATATTGGACTGCAGTGAAACTGCTTGTATAATATTATGAACTTAACGACAACTTTTGACTCGTATGCTCTCGATGATAATTTTCTCCGAGCGATTGAATATATTTAACGTCTCCTTAAATACAAAGCGGGCAAATCCGATTTTATCTTTGATGAATTGTTATCTCGCAGATTGCGAAGAATCGAAACGCAATTGACACGGGAGGATTGCACATGTACGGAAAAGAATAAAATTTTCATGATTTGTTGGTTGAAGATTTGCCATGTTTTCATTAACACGACGCATCGGTGTGAGGTGAGAAAATTAAAAATTTATATAAAAATAAACTGACAACGTAAATATACTTACGCGCGTACTGCGTACAGCATGTCAATTTCTCACCATAGTTTGGCAATCAAGTTCTCGTTTGTGATTACGAATCTTTGCGGGATACTAGTGTCATTTTGCATCATGACATGGAGTTATAGACAATTATAGACTTATACTTTTCGGATGACTGTTAACGTTTATACGTGTCGTTTTATAAGTTCCACACAGTGTTTACAATTGTGATGTTAAGCCGGTTACCATTTTACTTTACTTTACTTGACTTACCATGAAGTTACCGTTTATTTTTCAAATCTTACCCTAGTCTGATTCCGCTGGCAATTTTCTTAGCTGAGAAGTCTCATGACTCCAAGATTCCTTGATGACCCCTTGCATATGAGGTCAACGATTTGCGGTCGACAGTGTAAGACCTGGACTGAATCACGAATCATTGTTTTCGAGATGAAAAACGCTATCGAGCAGACTATCCAACAGGGCAAGTAGTAAGCAACTCTTTTCACTTTTATCCCCTTTTTTCAACTTTTTTGAAGAAACGATCACTCACATCACATTTTTTGTTAATAATTTAGACTCATGCTCCAACAATTAGATTCACATGCTTACAAAAAAATTTAAGTAAAGTAATTTTCAAAAAATATTCGTAATGCGATATCTCCAAATTTATGTAGCATTTACAAAGATGGTAAGTGACATTTATATTCGGTGCAGTTTACAAGGATTCACCGTGTGAAATTTGGCTCGCCAATTTTGATTTTTTGATTCTTTAGACAATGCATTATTATTATTCATCCAAATGTTTTTTCGAATATTCCACAGCTCCACCAGAGTTCACTTCGTTTCCAAAACTTGACCCGTAAAGTGTTCATCATGAAAAGCATTTTTCAAGCTGGTGACCAACCGTCACCGAGTAATTATTGCAGTAAAAAGAAATTCGACTCTGGGCTACGCTGCCCTCCAAGTCAACGACGGCTTATCCGCTGACCCTGAAGTACAGGCATGTGCGTGCGCGTGTCGTTGACACGTCGGATCTAAGGCAGGGTGAAATATAGCCGTTTTTAACGCATAGTGTGTTGTCACAGTGACTAACGTTGACTGTACTTTCAGGAGCCAATATCAGTGTGTCCTCACAAATAAACGTCCCAAGAGAATCGACAGCCTGCGAAGCCTTGTTGGAAACAGTCCGCGATCCGTGCCCCCGGCTTCCTGTGCAGTCGGAGGGAATCTTGTTCCGCTTTCGACAACTGATCAACATTGGCGCTGTGAAAATCCTCTACGTCTTGAATTTCAGCCGTCAGGACTGAAAACCCGAGCGTGTAGACAAAAGCGACAAGGCTCTCAATGGCCAACTTTTACAACTTTTTATCACAATCTTTCAATTCACTGTTTTCGACGAATCTACGCCACATAGATCGTCAAAATCGAAATTCACATTTTCCATTTTCCAATTGCTGTGACAATTATATTTTTAATTAAAATATCAATTTTTTTGGAAGTTGAACAATAGTATGCGATACTCCCGTGAAGTAAGGCGTTTAGGGTTGTCCGATATCTTCATCACTCGGTTGCCGCCTCTACTACGGTTCGTGCTGTAAACATCGGACACACCTGCAAACGCCTCACATTTAGCTCTCGTATCGAAATCTACTATTAATTTATGTCTAATTTTTTAAAAAATTGAGAATTTTTTCGGCAAAATTTATAATTGATCGAATAATGGCCCATTTCAATTCACAAAATATTGCATCACTCAAACAACTGAAATTATTGTATCCCAAAATATTAACTATCTGAAATTTGAAATCTAATTTCAGGAAAAATTCCAATGTTCATTGTAATATTAATGATAATAGTAAAGACAATATTGATAATAAATCAATTATTTTTAATAAATTGATATTCTTATTATGATTCTTACATCTGTCATATAGTATACACCTTGATTCCATGAATTTAGAAATAAATACGGGACGCCCCCGGGATACCTTGCAAATATACCCAAAAAAATCCACCTAAAATTTTAGCTCTTAATTTTAACATTTTAACAAAGTTACATTCGGAAAATGAATGTAATTTTTTTAACCAGTTATTTTTTGTTGTTGTAACTCCAACAAAACTCGATGAAATAATTTTAAATTTGGCACAGACGTTGCTTATACTGTTAGGAAGAAACCCAGAAAATTGCAAATTCATATATTAATTATTTTCTTACATATCACAGGTCAATAAATATTTTCGTAATATTACTCTGAATATTTGAAATATGAACTGATTGTTTTTTTTTTTTCTACAAGTTCTATCAAAAAATTTTCGTTTCAAGGTAATTGAAGATTAATTAAAAAATAATGTTTTAATTTTCCTAATTAATGAAAATCCGAAGAGTTTCTGATTTACAAATTTACTCAATTACCCGTAAAATAACATTTTTGGATAGAACTTGTATAAAGAAAATAATTAGTTCACAAATCAAATATTTAGAGTAATATTACGAAGATATTTATTTATCGGATGTGTAAGGAAATAATGAATACAAAAACTTAAAATTTTCAGGGTTTTTTCCTAACAGTATAAGCAACAAACGTGCCAAATTTGAAATTATTTCATCGAGTTTTGTCGGAGTGACAACAACAACGTCAAGGAACTGGTGGAAAAAATTACATTTATTTGACAAATTAAAATTTCGGAATTTTGAACCACGTGTTAATGTAAAAATGAGGAGTTTAAATTTAAGGTTTTTTTTTTCCAAACATTTGCAAGGTATCCAGGGCGTCCCGTATTTATTTCGAAATTCATCGAAACAAGGACCACCGTAATATACATATATGTATATGTTATATGTGGAATTCCACGCAAACTTTACCAATGAATTACCCCCACCATTTTCGATTTGCTTCAAAAAAATTTTTACAATTGTCCCAGTACTAAAACAGACCCCTGGAATTTTTTCAGATTTTTTAATCGACCTATAATAGATATAAGTTATTTTTAATTCCTGGAATTTTTTCAGATTTTTTAATCGACCTATAATAGATATAAGTTATTTTTAATTTATTGGCTGCTTCATTGTATGTAGAATTAATGATTTGTGAACGATGTAGATGAATTAATATTCGATGGTGAATCATACTTTTATGCTGTAAGTTCATAGAAGGTGAAATAAATATTATAATACATACCTTTGTGTGATCGGTTAAGAATTATTTACAGAACTGTAACACAGGGAAAAGCATATGCGAGATAACAATTCATCAAAGATAAAATCGGATTTGCCCGCTTTGTATTTAAGGAGACGTTAAATATATTCAATCGCTCGGAGAAAATTATCATCGAGAGCATACGAGTCAAAAGTTGTCGTTAAGTTCATAATATTATACAAGCAGTTTCACTGCAGTCCAATATTTTGATTCAATTATTGGTATTATTTATTTATTTTCATCTCCTCGGTTTATCCTTATGGTATATGTGGTACACATGCATGTATATCAAGTGTAAGTGGGCCTCGCGTTTGTTACGACTAGCGGCCGGGCAGAGCCCACGGCGCCACCTACCGACTGTACCGACCTACCCGAAACGATCTACGATTGAACGCTCCTCAGCCAACCAGCGGTCTCCGTTGAGTTAGCGGAGTTTCCAGAATCGCAACCCTGAGGTGCTCGAGTTGTCTCGCTTTGGTGCGCAGAAAGCCCGGATCTTACAGAAAACTTTTGTTACTCTTAAAGCGAGAAAGATTTTTCGAGGGACCCATTTTGGTGGCTACCGTAAAGGTTATTTGCTGCATCGTTAGATGACGCGAGCGTTCGATGCGATACCCAATTGCGCTCACAGACGGTGTGCGTAGTTGTGGCCTTATATGAGCTAATAATAGTATAAAGAGAATCAGAAGAGTCTCGCACAAAGTACATTGAAAAAAAAAAGTTTTTTTTTTTTTTTTTTATAAGCGCGACCCTACCGAGAGACAGCTCTGAGCGGAGTAGGGGGACAATGATTTTATATATTACACCGAATTGGTAATATATCGGGGATCGACGTTTCATTTGTGTAACAAGGGTCGAAAGAATTTCCATTTGAACCCAAAATCAAGGGAATCGATGCGCCGTAACTGAGAAATGATAATTTCTAAAATCGGATGGGTTTTTCACGATTCTTCGTCTTCTCCGTTGATCAGTCTTGTTTTATTCCCCAAAAGCACCCCAGGTGCAAAAACCTTGCGCTAAGTACATTAAAACGTAGTAGCTATCAACAAAATTCTGAAAAAAAAAATCGAAGAAGTATTTGATCTACAAAAGTATTGAAAAACGGACATTGCCGAGTACAATTAAATTTGATCCTAATTAATTTCTGAATGTGACCTGGGGTGCGATTCTGTAACTCTAGCGCTAACTTAGAGCAAGCGTTAACTTTTTCAGTAGATCCTACGCCACTGCATTGCCCCACTAGTACCCGTACACCCCCGCGAGCGCCTATATGCTTTGTTTGGCACGGCAACTGTCTGCGGTCGCCACGTTTATTAACGTTGATAAACAATCGAACCCAAGAAAATCCCGGCTCTGTGATAACGCTAACTAGGGATCTTGCTCTATCAAATTGATTTTTTTAACGCGAGCCGTCACGCTGCTCTAAGAGAAAACGCTAACTTAACGCTTGCGTTAACTAACCTATGAATACAGACGCTACCGAAGATGATTTTTAAACGCACGCTTTTAACGATATTATACTCTAATAAACATATTCATTCATTTTTTATCGGATGAGTATGACTATCAATTCATAAATACGTATATATATATATATATATATATATATATATATATATATATATATATATATATATATATATATATATATATATATATATATATATATATATATATATATATATATATATATATATATATATATATATATATATATATATATATATATTGTGACGTTGCATTTTCGCAACACGTCACAAGGGTCGTAATTCGCGGCTAAAAGTCGTGAGGGCGGAAGGTTCCGGAGAGTATGCGACAGATCTTAGGTTAAAGTACGCTCAATTAGTAGACTATTTATTATTTTCTTTTTGCTGAGTTTTGTTTTATGGAATATTGTAAACCTCGGAACTCGGGAAGAAGACATCGCATGGACGTCGAGGGATTTCGACGTCTGGGATTAAGGTTCTTCCCGAAGAATCGAGTTTTGGATCGAGATTCCCGTTGTTCTTCAGCCTTTTCTGGAAGATATCACTCCGTTACTCTCGGTTGTGGATGCCACTGGAGCGGTAGAACAAGGGTGGCTCCCTGAGCCAGCTCCTCCCGTTCCCGAAGACTCATCAGCCTGGGGCTGAACCACCACCGTAAACCACTTCTGGACGTCTCGGCGATGGTCGAATAGAGCAGTGTGAACTGAGTAGCACGTAAATGCTCCCCGTCGCCGATGACCAATCGACCTGGTGTCGAGCTAGACTTCACCATCGGCTTTCCCGGCGTCATCCTACTACTGGTGTTACCCAAGAAAGGTCCCGGTAGAAGAAGATGCAACCGTGTGATGCAAGCCTGGCTGTAAGCTTTCCACACCGCACATGGGGAATCTTTGGATGCGGATCCGGTTCGTGGGGCATCAAGATTCCGCCAGATCCTCTGTCTGGTCCGTTTTTCCCGTTAGAACGCAGCCAGAGTGCACTTCGCCAGATGATGTTCCCGGGGAGTCCCCAAGACGAGAACCAGGGGAGACGAGAGCGAAGAGCCAGCTAACAACATTTGAATCCTCCCGCCGAGTTGTTACAACGCGCCAAAGTCCCGAGCGCCACTCAAGCTATGTTGAAGCGAGCTGACGCGACCCGCCACCAACCTACCGGGGCGGGAAGCTCTACGCTCGGTTTTGGGTCTCAACTCAACTCAAAAACTGAGGATCGCCGAAATTATAAAAGGAAGAGCAACGAGGAAATCTGCCTACTTCTACGCTCAACCGTCATTGCGACAACTAGCTGCGAACATCGTCCCGAATTCTCCCGAATCCCGAAAAGTTCCCGAGAGTTTAGTTATATATTGTGTTTTTCTTCTTTTCTTAATCTTATTGTTGTATAGAGCCAGTTTTCTTTGAACATTTAATTAGTTATTTAGTATATTTTTGTGAGGTTCACGAATTTATTCATCTTTAAGGTAAGACCTTTTTCTTGTACGACCACGAGTCTATCCCGATTCCCGTTTAGTTCATTTTACCTAATGTTCTAGTTAATATTTGAGATTTAGAGTGACGTAGTTCACGATTAGGGTACGTTAAGTCCTTAGACTTCGTCCCGGTTACTTTGTATAGTTTTGTCTGATTAAAAACGGAATCCCGGATTGACTCACGGTTAGCGAATTATTTGTGGATCTTTTTTTGCTTGATTATAGTATAAATTTCTCTAGAATCCTTTCTTTGCTTATTTTTGTAGTGTAATGCGTAAATTTCTCTAATTTGAGCATGTGATTTAGTATCTTTAGTTAAGTTCTATCTGATTTATCTTCTTTTCTGATATCGATTGATCTGTCGAGCGTAACTCCCGGAGCTAGCGAGCGTAGAAGCAAGCCTTTGTTATTTAGTTTGTAGTTTATTTGTTAAGATCGATTTTTAGCCCTAATTTTTGTATAACTTAGAGTCTTTTCTTGCGAGGAAGTACTTTCCTCAGGCTAAAATAGCCTAATTCCCGTAAATTCACGCCTAATATTGTATCGAGCCGAACTGCTGTAAATTTTGTTATATTTAGTTGTATTATTTTTCGAAAATCTAATTCTTGTATATGATTTATTGCTTTCCCGGAATTATCCGAGCCTTTTTCTGAACTATAATTTGCATTGTATAGCTTCTGTTTTCTGGTTTATTGTTTGTTAACCGTTGATATTCCCGCATTGATGCTGATTGTTTGATGTTTTTCCCGAATTTATTAATAAATCGGTCATGATTTTGCTTAACTAACCCTGGTTGCTAAATTATTTAGGTGAATCCAGCCACTCTACCTTTCTTGTTTTATTATGTCCTGAGCTATCTGGCACATTCCGCCGTAAACTCTAAATTTTTAGTTTTTCTATAGTTTGAGCGACGTGAAAACGTCTGGCGCCCAACTGATTAATTTTATAGTATTTCTTTGCCAATTAGAGTAAACGCCGAAGGGCACGGTTTTTGAGATTGAACACCTAAAAATCGAAACCACCGTTGCAATATATATATATATATATATATATATATATATATATATATATATATATATATATATATATATATATATGTGTGTCAGGGGGTAGTTTTGGGGACGATTTTAGGTATCTATTGTATATTGCGAGGACACTTGGTGCTTTTCAGGACCGACCTCACAAGAGTTATATATCATTTGTATATTATCAGGACCGTCCTCACAAACATCGATACAAATTCAATACACTTTTCAGGACACGTCCTGAAAATATACATTGCGTCAAAGAAATTACCGTTTATATCTGATAATATATACGGCATAATAAAAATTAGTGATTAAAAATCTATCGTCAATTCCAGTATCAAGGACCTAAATTCTCGACATGATTGTAATAAAATAGCTGATATAGCTAAGAATAACTAAAATCAGAAGTGTGGCAGAATTCATCTCTAGACGGCAAAATTACATACAGTTAGATAATGAGTATAATTGAAAGTGAAGATCACATCCAGCACTTGATTTCTAGCTAACGAGACAATGAGGTATCGTTTGTGATTGCATGCAGTTACTGCTGGCGAAATTAACTAAATATTTGAGATACATAGTTAAGAATCATATTTGAATGAAGAAAATGTAGAATCATACAGGTCCTGAAATCTGCCGGTGGGCCGAAAATTGTTATTATTGGAGAACAGTGGATTTCAGGACACATCGGATCTTAGCTCATAACCGCAATTATTTCGATGATATCTTGGATACGGCTAAGGCACGCTGCTTCACACGATTCCTACTTGTCATAGAATATATTTCCAGCCGTTAATTACGGCTTCTGTTCTAGGTGTTACACTCATGAGGTTAAATGTGTGTAATTTTCGGCCTGTAGACGGATTCCAAGACACGATTGATTTCAACTATTTATCACAATTATTTTAAAAATATTTTCGAAACACGATGCATAATACGGCGATACCTGTTATCCGCAGCTATACATATCATTATCTCACTGCCCCGTTGACAAAAAATCTAGTTGCCCATACGTGTCTCATCAAAATCCTGCTAACTATCCGTCAAGCTTGATTTTCAGGCTATCGGTTGATTCCGGGCCGCTTTAAATTTTCGTTGTTTCGCAGGATTTAGAGGTTTAGAGGTTTATGGATCAAAATCTGTCAGCCGAGACATCTGACTTTAGAGATGCCATTAATATAACTATACATAACCGACAATCTTCGGACTGTAAATCCGGGACATGTTTGATTCCTGCTAATTTTCGATTTTATAGCGAGAAAAATTACGATAGTCACTACATGTAACTCTACACAAGCTCTACATTGATGTCGGTGATATTTTTTAAATAGATGTGATAAATAGCGAAAATTATCCGTGTCCTTAAATCTGCCAGAAGCCGAAATCTGTTATCATTTGCGCACATATGAATAGCAGGATACACCTGATTTCAGGTATTCATCACAATTTTTCCGATAATATCCTCGACAGCTATATGGGTTTGCATTTCTTATTCACAAGACTGAGGGCAAGTACACATATACATAGCCACACGGTCAACACTATCTGACTATGCTCGTTAATCCTGGGAAATTGTCAAGATGTAGGGTGTCCTGAAATACAATAGGGTGCAATACATGTAGTTACTGCCGGTGATATTTTTTAAATCGTTGTGATAAATAGAGAAAATTGACTGTGTCCTCAAATCTGCCAGTAGGCCAACACCTGTTATCATTTGAACACAGATAGATTGCAGAATATACACCTGATATCAGCTATCCTGGATAGCCACAGTATGCAACTTAATACGATTGTTGCTAGTTACAAGAATTAGGAACCGAGCCAATAATATTATTCTCGCTTTCAATTATACTCGTCAATCAATTAAATGGAATTTTGGGCCTACTGGTAGATTCCAGGACATAGATGAATTATGCTATTTATCATAAGTATTTCAATATTATCGCTGGCAGCAACTGCATGCGTTGCATGTACTGCATGCAACAGTCATGTACAACGACACCCAGTTCTTCTGGAGGATATTTGTAAAATAGGTGTTATAAAATAGGTGCGAACAATTGCGTCCTGGAATCCACCTATAGCTGTCGGAAATAATAGCTAAGAGTTCATTAAAATCTTGAATAATGAACGTATCCATAATCGGATTTGTAATTCACAAGTTTGAGAACAATTATCTCAAGCTAATCACGGAAGCTTTTTCCAGACTTCACATAATAGTTTTGAAAAATAGTTCAAATCAAATCAATCCTGGAGTGGACCGATAAGCTAAAAATGATAGTTAATTCAATATTTAGTGGCACATTTTATAAGAAACGTATTAGGAATTGAATTTATTATTTACAAGACTGAGGGCAAGTATACATATTATGTATTGCTTCATATGGTGAACACTATCTGACTATGTTCGGTAATCCTGGGAAGTCGTATGAATGTAAAGTGTCCTGAAAGCAACCGATCGGTCGACAATTATCAGATTTTGTAATGATGAACGTATGAGTGACCTACAATATTCTGACCCACAAAAATAAAGGAACAACATATGATTCTATACAGTAAATACCGTTAGACTGTGTATAATAATCCTGGGAGCGATCAAAAATTTGAGGGCTCCCAGAAATTTGGAGGTTATGTAGTTATTAACAGAATTTCCAATTTTGATAATGTCAGCTTGTAAATTTCTTATTTATGGAACTTGACTAAGCTAATCATATCCCTCATACGACAAATATCGTTCAATTTTTGATAGGATTCTTCAATAATAACGAAAGTGTCAGGTGGTACAGGGTACCTGAATTAACCGATACACCGAAAATAAAAGCTGACTGAATAATCGGCAACATTCTCAATAAAAAAAAGTATCAGCGATTGGATTTTCCATCCACCAGAATAGTAACAACCATATGTATGTACCTTGATACAGTCAATGTAATCAAACTTTGAAAGATTTTAAGAATAATCGCAAGAATCGATGGTGTCCTGCCAATAACCGATAAGCCAAGAATTACAGCTGATCGAGTTGTGATTAGCAGAATTCCGAATAAAGAGCATGAATAAATGTCCGTATTTTTTACTAGCGTGGCAGATCAAAATACGTCGATGCCTACTATATGCAGCTAAAAATATGATTATCTCATTGTCTCGTTGTCAAGAATTCTCGTGCGTAAGCTCAGACGTAAGCTCGTATATACGTCTCTTGTCAAAAATCCTGTTAATTATTTGTCGAGCTCTGATTTTTAGCCTATTGGTTGTTTACGGGCCGTTGTATACTTTCGCTGTTTCTCAGGATTAACATCAGAAGTCCAAAGTAATCCATCGCGTATAAAATATATGATTACCCCAATCGAGGTTCATGATTCAGAATCTGTACGCTGAGACATTTGTTTACAGCGATACCGTTAATAACTATACGTAACCTACAATTTTCGGACTATCTATAAGTCCTGGATACATTTAATTTTAGCTATTCCACAAGTTCATAGCGAGAAATTCGACGATAGTCTCTGCATGCAGCTTTACATTATCGCCCCATGCAGTATGTGCAACGCATGTAGTTGCAGCTGACAATATTTTTGAAATAGATGTGATGAATGGCGAAGATCATCTCTGTCCTGGAATCTACCAATAGGCCGAATTCTGTCATTCAAGCACGAATGGATTGCAGTTCACCTGATTTTAGCTATTCTTCACAATTTTTCCGATATTATCCTGGATAGCGATGGTACGCAACTTAATACAATTCTTTCCAGTTCCAAAAATCAAAAATCGAGCCATGATTATTATTTCCGTTTTCAATTATACTTGTTAAACAATTGTATGCAATTTTGGGTCTACCGGTAGATTGCAGGACACAGAAAATTTATGCTATCGATCATAATTTTTTCAATAATATCGCCAGCAGCTGCTGCATACGTTGCATGTACCGCATGCGGCAATTCTTTCTGATGATATTTTCAAAATAATTTCAATAAAATAATTCAACTCAACAGTAATCAGAAATCGACCAGCAGATCGGAAATCAGAGCCTTTTGTTCGAGATTCTCGAGATCTGGATAAACCATGTTCAGATCCCCTGGGCGGTCTTTATCAAACTATTCATTTACCAGCTACTATGTTAGAAGGTGTCACAACTTGTTTGACGGTATATTAAAAAACTTAAAATTGTTATCATGCTGCTTCTAGCGATGTCTTTATACGGTGTCCTGAAATCGACCATAAATTTTGAAGTCCTGAAAGCTACCAAAGTAAACTTTTTTAGTTTTTTATATATGATGTTCCGAAAACAACCGATAATCTGAGAGTCCCAAAAACTGACAATGCATACGCTTTTTTATGTATCTCTGCAAAAAATTCATAAAACGTCAAAAAATTTACAGAGTTAGTCTTAGAACGGATTAATTGATAAAACAAGCCTTAAAATGATATGGGTGAAAAAATGTCCCACAAACTGCCGCCTGACATATATATATATATATATATATATATATATATATATATGATGGATTTTACACAAAGTTGACCAAAAGAAAACCTCGATGTTGCAAATTTTTTAAATTTTCAAATATGTTCTAACACCATCGGAATCGGCAACTTTTGTGTATACATATAACTTATATCTCTCTAACTTCTTTTGCCTTTGGTGTCCGAGCTGTTCAACCTCCGGACTTTTAACGCCGTAAAAAACGAACGCCGTAAAACGAACGTAATTCTACAGGAAATTTCCCGATCCTTTCGGGAAAACAGAACGTTGAGAATACGTTTAGAATTACGTTCGTTTTTGAATCGGACAGCTCTTCGTTTCGAAGCTGTAATCTTTGATAATAGGCAAAAGGAACAACTTGTACGTCGGATTACATTTCACCGTAATATTATATGCGTTTTTAAATAGGCACATGTGGTAATGTGCATAATCAAGTACGTATTCTAGAAAAGGTATTAATTCAATTGCCCGTATGTGCAAATTGATGATTCCACCTTAGAACAAAGATAATATAGCTTCGAAACGATAAGCTGTCCCATTCGAAAACTAACGTAAGTAGATAGTAATTTTTTAGAGATTTTAGAAAAATCATAAGAGATTTTCTTTTAAATGATATAATGTGGAGTGAAATTGACTTTTAGTGTAGGATAGGATTTTTCGGGGTGTTCTACGATAGTTACGTACAAGATCAAAGACTGAGGTAAAAGAACGTAAAAAATGCAACAAATTACCACCCTAAAACTTTCATTTGCCATGATACTTCCGTTGAGAGGGATTAAACGGCGTTAAAAGTCCGGAGGTTGAACAGCTCGGACACCAAAGGCAAAAGAAGTTAGAGAGATATAAGTTATATGTATACACAAAAGTTGCCGATTCCGATGGTGTTAGAACATATTTGAAAATTTAAAAAATTTGCAACATCGAGGTTTTCTTTTGGTCAACTTTGTGTAAAATCCATCATATATATATATATATATATATATATATATATATATATATATATATATATATATATATATATATATATATATATATATATATATATATATATATATATATATATATATATATATATATATATATATATATCAGCGTCAGGTGAACCGGGTCAGTGAAACGACGATGGCGCTAGCTTTCTTGAAATTTATAAGGGGAACTAACTCACATCCCGAAAATACCCCTAGGCCTTTCGAAGCGTAGATGCGGACCGCCATTAAATATGTTAGACAGCTATCGAAATGTTTTTCGAGGTTATGTTTCACAGGTTACAAAGATTTGCAGTAGAATTTTTAGAATTTCCAGACATGTGTTTAAAATAACTAACGATTAACCAAAACGCTGTAGTTCGCTGATCTATTGTCTCGATCTAAAGCATTCATAACGTATTTTCACTATCTCGTGTACAACTCTACAATACTCTATAACCCTAAAAACACTCCTGATATCTGTCAACCAAATACAATGGCCGCCTCCACGGACCATGCAGTAAACATATGAAATCGCAACTGAACTAGGGATATTCTTGGTGTATTGGCTCTCCCTTTAAATTTCAAGAAAACTAGCGCCATCGTCGTTTCACTGACCCGGTTCACCAGACGCTCACGGTATATATATATATATATATATATATATATATATATATATATATATATATATATATATATATATATATATATATATATATATATATATATATATATATATATATATATATATATATATATATATATATATATATATATATATATATGTACGTATTTATGAATTGATAGTCATACTCATCCGATAAAAAATGAATGAATATGTTTATTAGAGTATAATATCGTTAAAAGCGTGCGTTTAAAAATCATCTTCGGTAGCGTCTGTATTCATAGGTTAGTTAACGCAAGCGTTAAGTTAGCGTTTTCTCTTAGAGCAGCGTGACGGCTCGCGTTAAAAAAATCAATTTGATAGAGCAAGATCCCTAGTTAGCGTTATCACAGAGCCGGGATTTTCTTGGGTTCGATTGTTTATCAACGTTAATAAACGTGGCGACCGCAGACAGTTGCCGTGCCAAACAAAGCATATAGGCGCTCGCGGGGGTGTACGGGTACTAGTGGGGCAATGCAGTGGCGTAGGATCTACTGAAAAAGTTAACGCTTGCTCTAAGTTAGCGCTAGAGTTACAGAATCGCACCCCTGGTCTTTATAGTTTTCCCTAGATATTTACTGGTGCTGTATGATTTGGCCGGCTTATGCATAGAGCATATAATTTTGGTCAAACCGTCCCGGGGAAAGAAAACCAATTCTTTTTTCTCAATTTCAATAATATAAAATACAGTTTATAAGCGTCACACGGATCATAATGTCTTCATTCGTTTCGGAGCAAATCTTGCTTATGGATAATAGTGAAGCAAAATGTCAATATTGTTCGGCTAGTTACAATACCAAAAAACCGATTACGACATTAAAATACCACGTTTCGGCAAATTCAGTGGTGGATTTACCAGCAGGCTGAATAGGCTGGAGCCTAGGGCGGCGGCAAATTTTGCTCAAAAATTTTTTTTGCCTGACAAAAATAAAAAAAACTTCATTATATACACGGAGAAAAGAAGTCTCGAACATTTAACAAAATTACAATATTTTAGTACGATACAATATACTGAATACTCCAACATCTGTATATGAAAAATTACTAAACGCTTTGTAAAGTATACTTTTGTGAATATGAATTTTTTAAATATTCCAATAGCGTTTAAATATTACAATTTAAATTTAGTAATTTTGGCCCATGTTTATTTATTAATTATGACAATGATTTTTTCTCTACGTGACTTTAATGCATTACACACATACTAAGATCAACTTCTAGTCATATGTAATGAAATGAAGTACAATCAACATATGCATTTTACGGTTTGCGCCAAACACACGGAATATTATATTCGACCAAGAAATCTGCTTCTGCGAATCATACGATAGCATGTACTGACGTCATAGTTGACGCTACCGAGCATGATTCCAATCCATTGAGACGCATCCACAGATTCAGATGTACAGATGCATGGAATATACACTGCGATAATTTCTCTAGATCTACACGAATTCCAAAGAAAACATTAATTCCTATACAATCATTGAAGTTCCGGGCTTATGGGTTGTGGTCCAACACTTCGTTCAATGTCTCACACCACCTCAACCGAAATCCATTTATACGTTCTTGAGATACTTACCCCCTAGTTTCCAATATTTTTTTTTCTCCCTGAGAATTATTATTTTCACTTAATATCATCTACTCGAACAATTAATTATATGAGAAAATAATCCCCGCAAATGATCGAATTTACAGCTCAACTCAGTCCCTCAATATATTTTTTCCGAATATTTCGTCAATATTAAATTTCTCTAAACCAATCTGATTCTGCAGGAATAATGGAACTAGTCCAGAAGTACACCTGCACCTACACAGACGATGGTGATAGTAATGATGAAATAACAATAATAACGATAATAGTGATAATAATGATGATAAGTATAAAATGATAATAACGATAATGACGATGATAACGATAATAACGATTATGAATATGATTATGATAATGATAATGACAATGATGATGATGATGATAATAATGATACTGATAATGATAATGATAATGATAACGATAATGATAATAATAATAATAATAATAATCCACAGTGGGAGGTGATACCCATACGTGGCGCGGCCTCGGGTGGTGGATAGAGGATGCTCGCTGTTTGTGGCGACACAGGCAGAGGGTAGGAGTGAAATAAAATAACTCCCGCGAGTCAAAACACTAGGGGAAGGAACCCCGAATAAAAACCAACTATGGGAGATGTGCATAAAAACAACGTACCCCAAGTGAGTACCCCTAACGAGGAGAATCTCACCACCGATTCTGATCGGGTGAAAGCCCCGGTGGTCGGTGCCGGCCTCATGGATTTTGGGGGAGGCCAATTGCACGATGAAACAACACCAACCAAGATATCGAAGGGACTAAGTAGCCTAGACAAGAGCACTCCCGACGGCTGCAAACAAGCGAAGGACCATCCCGGAACAGCCGGATACAACTTCAGCCCGTTCTCGAGGAGCGCGCGGACCCAAAGAACTACGCCGCACACCGTGAACAAACCAGAGAATACGGAGGAGACTGCCGCGAAAGGAAGAGCGCCCAGCCGTCCCGACGAAGCACCTAGCGCGGACGGAGACGCACCAACCAGCTCACCAAAGCGCGAGTACGTCACGCAGATGAGATTTGATGAGGAGGAAGCCTGGAAAAAAGCGACGCCGACTTACCGCAGACCCGGCTTCGGAGACTCCATACCGGACATTACGCTGGTATCGGAAAATTTGGCTCCCCGAGCTACAGACCAGAGGGTGATCGACGACTATACCGGCAGCGACCACAGCTACATCACCTTCCAGCTACGTGAGGAAAACACGACGCAACGCAACCAGCCCCAACGCCTACTCGGCTGGAATACAGCTAAGATGAACTCAGAAAAGCTCGCCGTGGCCCTTCGTGAAGGCGCCGGAGATATTCTATCGGCTCCAATTAACGGAGAGGACAGAGACAGCGCGAAGACCATCGTGAACTGCATCATGCAGCTAATCGAGAAGGCCTGCGACGCGTCGATGCCGAGAAGAAAGAAATGGAGTGGTAAACGCTGGCGTACTGATAGACCGAAGAAATCGCCGAACTAAAGACTAAGTGCCAAATGCTCAGGCGCAAGGCACAGCGCGCCCGAAACAGGCCCGAGGCCGCTGAAAGATCAGCGGAACACAAAGCCGCGAGAAAAAAAATTACGGAAGGCGATCCGGCGGAGCAAAGACCGCAGCTGGCGAACGCTCTGTAAGGAGGTCGACCAGGACCCGTGGGGTAAGGGCTACAAGCTCGTGACTGGGAAGCTCGGCACACCGAGCACAAACGGACCACTGGATGCATCTACGACGCGAAACATTGTGGACACTCTCTTTCCCACACACCCGGTAAGAGAGGTGACGCGCTCCCCCGGAAACGGCGGAAGAGATTCCGACCTTCAGCGAACAGGAGCTGAAAAGAGCCGCATGATCACTGAAAAACAGGAAAGCACCGGGACCAGACGGTATACCTGCGGAGGTGCTGAAAGCAGTCTGCGACCACAGCCCGCACCTCCTGCTCAACATGTACAACACGTGCCTACGGGCTGGGCTCTTTGCCGTGTGGTGGAAGGTTGCACGCTTGGTGCTGATAGGCAAGGGAAAAGTGGACCGTGACTCCCCGTCGTCCTCCAGACCGCTGTGTATGCTGGATACAGCAGGGAAACTGCTCGAAAAGCTGCTGAAACAGCGGCTAGAATCTGCCGTCAGAGCCGCCGGAGATCTGTCCAAACGACAGCACGACTTCCGAAGAGGACACTCCACTATCAGCGTCATAGCAGAAGTAGATGACGCTGTGGAGAAAGCAAACGAGACGTGCCATCAAGCCAGACCGATAGTCCTGCTCGTAACCCTGAACGTCAGGAATGCTTTCAACTCGGCCAGATGGAGCGACATGCTGGAGGTGCTAGAGCAGACCTTCGAGGTGCCGAGGTGCCGTGGTACCTCTCGACGATGGTGAGAGACTACCTGAAAAACCGCTGGCTCGAATACGAGACCGAAGAGGGACGAAGAAGCAAGATATCACCGCTGGGGCGGCCCAAGGCTCGGTGCTGGGACCCGACCTGTGGAACATCTCGTACGACGGCCTGCTCCGTATGGAAATGCTGGAAGACGTAAGTCTGGTTGGCTATGCCGACGACGTTGCCGCTATCATCACAGCCCATAACTCCGAACTGGCCCAGATGAAACTCAATCAAACTATGAGGAAAGTCGACCAGTAGATGGGAGAACACGGGTTTCAGCTCGCGATAGCCAAGACGGAGATCGTCATGCTCACGAGAAGAAGGATCCCCACCATCATGACCATGAGCGTGGGACCCTAGGAAGTCCGAACAAAGAACTCGGCCAAATACCTCGGTGTCACGCTGGACAACAAGCACACCTACTGGGAGCACATCCGCAAAGCTTCTGACAAGGCGGCGGCTGTGACGTCATCGTTGAGCCGGCTGATGGCCAACGTGGATATTATATATATATATATATATATATATATATATATATATATATATATATATATATATATATATATATATATATATATATATATATATATATATATATATATATATATATATATATATATATATATATATATATATATATATATATATATATATATATATATATATATATATATATATATATATATATATATATATATATATATATATATATATATATATATATATATATATATATATATATATATATATATATATATATATATATATATATATATATATATATATATATATGTATATATATATATATATATATGTATATATATATATATATATGTATATATATATATGTATATATATATATATATGTATATATATATATATATGTATATATATATATATATGTATATATATATATATATGTATATATATATATATATATATATATATATATATATATATATTAGGGTGTGTCAAAAAAATTCGATATTTTTTTTTCTTCGCTCTCCGCCCAAAATATCGTAGAATATGTTCAAACAAACATTCTGACCAAATAACAGCTCTTAATTCCAATTTTAAAAGGTCCATCATCGAATTTGAAGTTTTACCATTTAAATAACACAGAAAAATGATTTTTTTACCTTATTCATTCTTGCAACCCAGGAAGAATTTTTTTTTTCAAAAAACCCATGACTATGCCTTAAAATAGATTAAATTTGGAACAAAAAATTTTATTGAGCCGAGTATCTGTCTTCATTATTCGATTTCTTACAGAGCTTTGAAATCAAAATTTTCCATTTTTTGAATTTTTCAGCTAAACTATTGGAGTTAGACGAAAAAGTTACAGGACAATTTTGTAGTTTATCTGACGCACTACAAAAAAGTTTCAGGCAAGTTTTTTGTATCGTCAATATTCAAAAAGTTATACGCATGTTTTCTAAGTAAAATATCGATGTTTATACAAAAAAACAATAGAGAACCATAAAAAAATTAAATTTTAAGAGAAATTGCCCTAGTACAATTTTTTATATTGTCACCCATCAAAAGTTACTAACTTATTTAAGCTTATTTTGATGGTTTTTAAAAAAATGTATCAATACAAAAATAATGACTTTACACGCGTATAACTTTTTGAATATTGACGATACAAAAAATTTGCCTGAAACTTTTTTGTAGTGCGTCAGATAAACTACAAAATTGTCCTGTAACTTTTTCGTCTAACTCCAATAGTTTAGCTGAAAAATTCAAAAAATGGAAAATTTTGATTTCAAAGCTCTGTAAGAAATCGAATAATGAAGACAGATACTCGGCTCAATGAAATTGTTGGTTCCAAATTTAATCTATTTTAAGGCATAGTCATGGGTTTTTTGAAAAAAAAAAATTCTTCCTGGGTTACAAGAATAAATAAGGTAAAAAAATCATTTTTCTGTGTTATTTAAATGGTAAAACTTCAAATTCGATGATGGACCTTTTAAAATTGGAATTAAGAGCTGTTATTTGGTCAGAATGTTTGTTTGAACATATCCTACGATATTTTGGGCGGAGAGCGAAGAAAAAAAAATATCGAATTTTTTTGACACACCCTAATATATATATATATATATATATATATATATATATATATATATATATATATATATATATATATATATATATATATATATATATATATATATATATATATATATATATATATATATATATATATATATATATATATATATATATATATATATATATATATATATATATATATATATATATATATATATATATATATATATATATATATATATATATATATATATATATATATATATATATATATATATATATATATATATATATATATATATATATATATATATATATATATATATATATATATATATATATATATATATATACCGTGAGGTTATAGGGAAGCCGTTCACTAGATGCAGGCAACCCAACAGTCAAATTTCCGAAGATTGCCGAAGGTGCAGAGTATTTGTCATTAAGAGGAAATGAACGTTGATTTAGCCATCTAGCGGATTTCTCACCGTACTACACACATGGACACATAATGATGAACGCGTATGTATGGATGTGTTGTGCCCATGTGTGTAATACGGTGAGAAATCCGCTAGATGGCTAGATCGACGACTAAACTGTCCGGCTGTTAGGTTAAAAACAATTGTCAGAGTGAAATTGAAGAATCTAATCGGAATAAAGTTAATATGCAAGATTCATCAAT
Source organism: Macrophya annulata (assembly GCA_963924015.1). Classification (NCBI taxonomy): domain Eukaryota; kingdom Metazoa; phylum Arthropoda; class Insecta; order Hymenoptera; family Tenthredinidae; genus Macrophya; species Macrophya annulata. The sequence continues at coordinate 8,533,195 of OZ001263.1, forward strand.
ATTAATTAGTAAAAAAGTTGCAACAGTTAATTAATGAATTATGGCCGGTTTCAACAACGACGAATAACTTTTAATTGTAGATTAAATTCTATTCACTAGAAACAGAAGATTATTTAACATTAAATTTTCGACTTTTATTCGACGATTAAAGGTATTTTACGAATGAAAGCTATTCGTCGTTGGTGAAACCGATCATAATTCATTCATTAACTGTTGCAATTTTTTTGCAAATCAATATTGATGAATTTTGCTTATTAACTTTATTCTGATCAGATTTTTCAATTTCGCTCTGACAATTGTTTTTAACCTAACAAACTGACAGTTAAAATGTCTGCTGACAGAAATTTTCGCGTCCCCTTCCATTAATGACAAATACCCTGCCTTCGGCAATCTTCGGAAATTTGACTGTTGGGTTGCCTGCATTTAGTGAACGGCTTCCCTATAACCTCACGGTATATATATATATATATATATATATATATATATATATATATATATATATATATATATATATATATATATATATATATATATATATATATATATATATATATACCGTGAGGTTATAGGGAAGCCGTTCACTAAATGCATATATATATATATATATATATATATATATATATATATATATATATATATATATATATATATATATATATATATATATATATATATATATATATATATATATATATATATATATATATATATATATATATATATATATATATATATATATATATATATATATATATATATATACCGTGAGGTTATAGGGAAGCCGTTCACTAAATGCAGGCAACCCAACAGTCAAATTTCCGAAGATTGCCGAAGGCAGGGTATTTGTCATTAATGGAAGGGGACGCGAAAATTTCTGTCAGCAGACATTTTAACTGTCAGTTTGTTAGGCATATATATATATATATATATATATATATATATATATATATATATATATATATATATATATATATATATATATATATATATATATATATATATATATATATATATATATATATATATGCGTATATGTATAGGTATGTATGCGTATGTGTATATGTATGCGTATTAGAGTGTCCGTTATTTACCAAGTTGACCATTGACCATTTTTCTTGCGACGTCCCGTAAATTTTTAGTTCATAGCCTAAAAACAAAATATCGAAGCAATTCAAGCTCTTGATATTCATATTATACCTTGCTCCAAAGACAATACATTTTCCATTTAAATTACATGGGAATTTGTCACTTTTTACAAATAATTTTTTTTTTTTGTTTTAACAAGTTATTATACAGCAATGAAGAAGATATATTCTTATAGGAAATTGAATGCTTTACTAAAGAGGTCTCTTATAATGTTTCGATTAATCCACTCCTTCAGGAGTTATTCACGGTTAAAGTTGAACTTATTGTAATTTTCAAATTTTCTTACGTTTATTCAAATTTTCTTACGTTTACGGCAAAATAATTATTATTCAGATGAAATTCAGTGGTTTATTTTAAAAAAAGGATATAATTCTGACGATATTAAGGTGAAAAGTTGAGAAAAAGTAAAAAATTGTATCAGTCAAATGAAATTCGTACCACCCGAGTAATACTCAGTAGGGTGACCCATTTTGACCGACTATTTTTTGATTTTGATTCTCGTATGAAGATTTGTTAGCTTTTCACATTGAAGGAGCCTTTCTTGAATTTCAGATCAATTAAAAATTTTCCAGAGGTCGCTCACGAATTTGGAATATTGGAAAAATGGTCAATAATCAAATTTTTTTATTTTCAAATTTTTTTTTCTCGTGGCAGCAATTGTTTTGACAAAGAAAAAACATGACATCCTGAAAATTTCTGCACAAACTATGAATTTTTCAAGGTTACTGAAGAATTTTGAATATCTTAGAGGACTATACATTCGATGTTGTCGAGCGACCATTAAATATGAATATTCAGGCATGATATTTCTGTTACAATCAGTTAACATGATTATAAACCAAAATAGACAATGAGACGTTTATTTTTTCAAAACCTAAAAGTTTGAATTTTGAAAATTCCAAAAATAGTCGAAAACCGAATAATTTTATTTGTTTCAAATCTTTTTTCTCGTAGCAGCAATTGTTTTTACACTTGAACAAAATGACATCCGGAAAAATTCGACTGAAAATGTAAATTTTTAAAGGCCGCTCAAATATTTTATAGGTATAATAGTACTACTCCAAAACATTCAAAATTCTTGAGTGGCCTTTAAAAATGTTCATTTTGAGCTGAAATTTTTGAAATGTCATTTTGTTCAAGTGTCAGAGAAATTGCCTCAACGAGAGATAAAATTTGAAAAAATAATAATACGATTTTTAATCATTTTTGGAATTCTAAAAATTTGTGAGCGACCCCTAAAAATTTTTCAATTGATCTAGAATTTGGGGAGGGATCCTCAAATGCAAAATACTAACAAATCTTCATACGAGACTCAAAATCAAAAAATAGCCGGTCAAAATGGGACACTCTAATACTCAGGTGGTACAAATTTTATTTGACTTATATATTTTTGAACTTTTTCTCAATTTTTCACCTTAATATCATCATAATGATATATTTTTAGAAATAAACCACTAAATTTCATCTAAATAATGATAATTTTGCCGTAAAAGTATAAAAATCTGAATATTTACAATAAGTTCAACTTTAACCGTGAATAACTTTTGAAGGAGTGAATTAATCGAAAAATCATTAACCACCTTTTTTTGTAGAGCATTCAATTTTCTATAAGAATATGTATTTCTCATTGCTGTATATTAACTTGTCCAAGAAAACAAGAATTAATTGTAAAAAGTGACAAATTCCCATGTAATTTGAATGGAAAATGTATTGTCTTTAGGGCAAGGTTTAATATGAATATTAAGGTCTTATATTGCTCTGATATTTTGTTTTAGGCTATAAACTAAAAATTTACTGAGTGTCGCAAGAAAAATAATCAACTTTGTAAATAACGGATACCCTAATGCGTATGTGTTATGTATTCATTTTTAGGCAATATTTTTTTTGTTCTGTCCTACCTGAAAATCTGATTATTTATAAGGAAAAAGAAATATTCCCGTTGGAAAAAAAATTCCAAGTAAATTAGAGGCTTCACTCTTTCAAAAATTCGATTTCCCATATAAATAACACGGGAAAAATTTTTTTTCGGCTTCAACTCGATTTTTCGTTATTCAAAGAATTTTTTTGGAATAAATGAGTATACAGCTTTTGTAGGGCATTAAATTTGCTACAAAAAAGTTCCTCTGAGCAAACGCTGTCCGACCAACGGTTTTCGAGTTGTAGAGCTGGAAAGTTTAATGTTGATAATAGCTAACAACAAATTTCCTTCAAATTGAAATTCATTGATCCTACATTCAATATTATCTTACAATGGACGCTATAAAGCTATTACATCATTAATTTTAGGAACTACTTCTTGTATTTAGTCCATAAATATGAATTTTGAGCAATAATTACTATGAAATCATAATACCAATGTATTAAAATTAGTAGTTCAACTCGAAAACCGTTGGTCGGACAGCGTTTGCTCAGAGGAACTTTTTTTGGGCAAATTTAATGCCCTACAAAAGCTGTATACTCATTTATTCCAAAAAAATTCTTTGAATACCGAAAAATCGAGTTGAAGCCGAAAAAAAATTTTTCCCTTGTTATTTATATGAGAAATCGAATTTTTGATAGAGTGAAGCCTCTAATTTACTTAGAATTTTTTTTCCAACGGGAATATTTCTTTTTCCTTATAAATGATCAGATTTTCAGGTAGGACAGAACAAAAAAAAATGTTGCCTAAAAATGAAACACCCTAATATATATACCTATATATATATATATATATATATATATATATATATATATATATATATATATATATATATATATATATATATACATATATACACATATACATATATACACATATACATATATACACATATACATATATACACATATACATATATACACATATACATATATACACATATACATATATACACATATACCTATATACACATATACATATATACACATATACCTATATACACATATACATATATACACATATACATATATACACATATATACACATACGTATATATACACACATACGTATATATACACACATACGTATATATACACACATACGTATATATACACACATACGTATATATACACACATACGTATATATATACACACATACGTATATATATACACACATACGTATATATACACACATACGTATATATATACACACATACGTATATATATACACACATACGTATATATATACACACATACGTATATATACACACATACGTATATATACACACATACGTATATATACACACATACGTATATATATACACACATACGTATATATACACACATACGTATATATACACACATACGTATATATACACACATACGTATATATATACACACATACGTATATATACACACATACGTATATATATACACACATACGTATATATATACACACATACGTATATATATACACACATACGTATATATATACACACATACGTATATATATACACACATACGTATATATATACACACATACGTATATATATACACACATACGTATATATATACACACATACGTATATATATACACACATACGTATATATATACACACATACGTATATATATACACACATACGTATATATATACACACATACGTATAAATATACACACATACGTATATATATACACACATACGTATATATATACACACATACGTATATATATACACACATACGTATATATATACACACATACGTATATATATACACACATACGTATATATATACACACATACGTATATATATACACACATACGTATATATATACACACATACGTATATATATACACACATACGTATATATATACACACATACGTATATATATACACACATACGTATATATA
>OZ001263.1:8540670-8650670 GCA_963924015.1 Macrophya annulata
GATAATAATGCGTTCTTATAGAGTTATGAAAAGCTCAAAGAGTCAGCTTTCTAAATATATGATAGATATGTGCGAAAAATTTGAACGATTAGGTGTAATTTCAATTTGAATGAAAAAACAAAAATTCCCTTGTTAAATGATTGGCAACTAAAATGAAACTAGCGACCTCTTAGAGTTGAGCTACAGCGCTCCAATTAGGTAAGGATTTTTTTCTCATTGTACAAAAACATTTGGAAGTGTAAGAGTCGAAAAAAAAAAATTCAAAAATTTTTGTGAACCACCCTAATGTATATATGTGTGTATATGTATATTAGGGTGCTTCGTTTTAGACGAGTTTTTTTTTTTTTCACTCCATTCATGGAATAATGTTCTGAACATATAAAAACAAATTCTCATCGAATATGAGCTCTAAATTTTAATTCTAAGAACTCGCGAAATGAATTTGAAACTTTCCCATTTGATTAACACGTGAAATTTAATTTTTTTTTTCAATCATCTATAGCTTCGCAGCATTTTATGATATTTAATCGGCAATAGGTGGAAATGACAGAGGGATCTTTCCTCCTCAAAAGTATATGTAGCCAATTTTTTCTAAAATTTCATGTTTTTCTTCATTCTTCTGGTGAACCACTATTTTTACAACAAAATTGTATAGGACTCTTTTATAGGAAATTCGATATACTACAAAAAAAGTCATGTAAGCCATAACCGTAGAGCTAGTAGTTTTCACGATAAATCCAATTAAGCATTTCAAAATTTGAAAAATCGCTGTTCTATCCGAGATTTTAGTACTTTTTAATGATTACAAAACATAAATTGGCTACGTACACTTTTGAAGAGGAAAGATACCTCTGTCATTCTCACCTATTGCCGATCAAATATCATGAAATGCCACGAAGCTATAAATAATTGAAAACAAAAAATTAAAATTTACGTGTTAATCAAATGGGAAAATTTCAAATTCATTTCGCGAGTTCTTAGAATTATAATTAAGAGCTCATATTTGGTGAGAGTTTGATTTTATATGTTTAGAACATTATTCCATGGACTAAAAAAAAAAAAAACTCGTCTAAAACGAAGCACCCTAATGTATATAGGTGTGTATATTTATACAGGTATGTATGTGTATACAGGTATGTATATGTATATAGGTGTGCATATGTATATAGGTGTGCATATGTTTATAGGTGTCTATATGTATATAGGTGTGTATATGTATATATGTGTGTGTGTATGTATATATGTGAGTGTATGTAGGTATATGTATATATGTGTACCAACCCATCACGATTGGCGACGAGATGTAGACTTTTTCTTGCACATATGACATATCTCCGTATATTACATATACAACACATCCAACGTTGGCGTCAGGGGCACCCTTCTCCTCTCTTTTCCCCTCTTTTGAACGTTCACTTCACTGTGCGCCCCGCGGTGTCGTGGGCGTTGCTCTTGCGTCTTTTTAGCATTGAGCCTTCAGATGCCTACACGAGCTTTCCGCAATTTTTCCCTCGTACTACCCTCCCTGCTCGTACTTCAGTGGCTGGAGATCGGTGGTGGTCGGGATCGCTCGGGTTGCCATGGCAGCTACCCGGCCGGGCCAGAGCCCCACTAGAGTAGTCTTGCCGCGGCGATGGTGCGATCCGTACAAGTTACTCTGTACTATGTACTCTGTGATATTTACACTCTCCTAACTAATTTGTGACCGTTACCGTGGACAATACTCATTTCCCATCCATGTGAGGATAAAGATACACACTAAATATACCACACTTCCAAATCAATATACTTATATACATATACTGTATTGCATGTATATACATAAAAAAAAAAAAATAAAAAAAAAAAATATATATATATATATATATATATATATACATATATATATATATATATATATATATATATATATATATATATATATATATATATATATATATATATATATACATGCGCAGATATATAGGTATATGTATATGTCCATTTTTAGATGAATTATATGTAAACCATGAGTTCGAAAAACAAGTACATAAGATCAAAATACATACATCTTCTGTTTGCGATATCTACTCATCCTAAAATCCAGTAATATCTGAATACTTTGCGCGAAATTCTCATAATTCTCTAGTAAATCAAAGCATACGATCGAGGCCCTGAATTTTAGGAATAAAATACGCGTACAAAAAGCTTCATCGTACGCTAGAGCATAATCTAGTGCTGAAAATGTTCGTCCTTGATATATCCGTTTCTTCACTGGATGTGTAAACATATATAGACATATACCTACACCTTACATCTGTATATTACACGCATATATGTATGTGTCCAATGTATTCCTTTTTTTCATTTTCTCTTCCCAGTTCTGTCCCGGCATCCTCTCATCTCTTCGGATTTCTTTTGACGCATTTCTCTCAATCTTGCTACTGCTAGTCCCGAAGCCCCCAGCGCGACGCGCTTCTCAACAACCCGTCTCCTCTTTTTCGCGAATCTCGAGTGTCTCTTGGGAGCGTAATACAGTACCGCGTCCACGTTCTACGTACTACCCAGCGCCATGCTGTGGCACGTTTAACACGGAATTGTGGCCTTCTCTCGCCCGTATTGTTGCTAAAAGTTGAAAGTGTAAACCACGAACGAGAATATCTGTGCGGCATTTTGGTAAAATATAGTGATCACAATTTTTATCTCTGTAGCATATTTCTATTCCTTTGTATCATACGTAATACCTTATTGTAAACCTACAACATATTTTGGTTGTCGTTTATCGTAGTTGTACTTTTTGTTATAAGTTATTAACTTCATACTATGTTTGGGATATATATATATATGTATATATATATATATATATATATATATATATATATATATATATATATATATATATATATATATATATATATATATATATATATATATATATATATATATATATATATATATATATATATATATACATATATGTACATATATATTATACATATATGAATAATGTATATGCATATGCACTTATTGAGTTGATTTCTAATCCCGAAACAGTCTTAAAATTCCCAAATTATATTGTGTTATGATTTAGTAAAACTTACCAACGTATTTTAGTCAAAAAGTCAAAATTTTAAGTAGTGCTTTTTGAAACTGCATTGAAGTATATATTTTTGTGACGTCCACCGTATAATGCACCTTGTAAATAAATCATATGTATAAACAAAGATTGCAGAATAAATACAAAAGTAAAATAAAAAAAATTATAAATTAAACGCAGAAATCTGAATAATATAAGAAAATATCCTAACCCTTCGCCGTCCATAAGACATCTCGTTTACTCATAAGAAAGTATAAATCTGTCTTGAACTATATGATGTCAAAAAAATTAATACTACGAGTATTCAACGAGCACGCTTTTATTTGTTTAGTGTGTATCGACTGTCTAGTGGACTTGAAGATTGAAATGTATTTGAACAAAGAAAGTGGGCTACGCGTGTGGCACTGAGTGTCGTTTAGTTTCTGCTGCTGCGATCGAGATTCGAGGAAAGCAGTAGGAGAGCCAACGAACGGAGCTGCGATTGCGCTCGCATCGACTGTCTAGGAGAATAAAATTAAATAAATTTGAGAGTGACGTTATTGAGATTACGACCTACGGTTTTCGATTAATATCGAAAGCAAATAGGGCGTACAATCAGCGGCGTAACTATAAGAAACGCGCAGCAAATTATAATTATAGGATCCTTGGCGAATGGATGTAATTTGTTTTTTTCTCAAATGCAAAGAAACATACCAGAAATTATGATATAAGTAGAAAGGGAGTCACTTTTCATACGAAAATAAATATGGGTAGATCCATTTGTAACTTTTGGATGTATTCACAAATGAGACAATTCTTACGACTAGAAAATTTGGAAGATATTTACCAGTTCATTTACGGAAAAATTTGCATCATGTATCACTGGGAGCACATGATATTGCAGCTTAGGTAACATAAAAAGTGGTAGTTACACGAATGGAAATTGCTTCTCTAGCATTTCAAATCTTCTCGCTAGGTGAAAGATTATTTTCTTACCGGTAAACGACAGTGACCTAGCTTTGTTTCTCGCAAGTTTTCTTGACTCAAAGCGGATATACAAATCCAGAAGATTGTTTGTCCTAAGATAATGAAAGATATTTTAATGTGTTACTAAAAACGCTTGCTGAATAGAAATCAGAGCATACTTATCAACAATGTATGGCCGTGTTACATACTCTATTGAACTTCAAATGTAATATATGTATGGCTTCTCACAGAATTGATGAACCAGATGGGAATGGGTTTAAAAGTAGATTACATATCACAGAACTTCATAAATGAGAGAAACCAATGGGTGACTCACGCAAAAAAATTGATTCATGCTCATACCGTAGAACACCCATTTTCCGGTATTGTCGAAACCGAGTATGTCCCGGATAGTTCAAATGGCGGATAATCAGCTTATTATACAAATATATTTTCATATAAACGAGTGCCTTGATAACTAGTGATTTTTGATTACAACAGATTACAAATATTATAAATGCTCATTCATACATTAAGGTTTCTTCAAAAAGTATGTCAATCTTTATCGATTGAGTAATTTGATCTAAACTGCTAATTTAAAAAATAAAAATAAATACTCAGTAAATGAAACATAATCCACTCTCGGATAATCAAGATTCTATTACGCATTAACCAAACAATTGAGCTTTAAGAAATCGATGGTTAATTTGCGGAAATTCATATATTTCAATTTATAAATTTTGTGCCAGCATTTTTAAAAATGAATTTGAGAAATCATAAATATCTCTCCCAATTATTGCACAAGAACGTTTTCTACCAAAAAAAAAAAAAAACACGCAAAAATTCTTTTTAATTTCGTTGAATGTATGTTGGAAGTATTGTCTGTACAAAATCTCACATATGTAACTAGTCACACTTTTTTACACCAATTCTCGTTGCCGAATAACCGATTGAGGGGGCTGATACCCCTTGAAAATAATTATTTGCAAATCACTAGGCTTTGAAGAAGGACTTAATTGACTTAATTTTTTTCACTATCATGATTTTTTTTTTAATTTTATGTACATCGCCGCACATAGATTTAGTCTATCGAAGAAAAAGTTGTAAGCATTGGGTACAGGTCGCATCTTTCATCGAAACTTCACCAAATTTTGAGGGAGTATCCTACCTCGATGTAATTTTGGGGTGAACCCATAATATTTCATGAAATTAATTCCAATCTACGAAATTTTTCGAATTTTGTACATTTTTGTGTCAGCGACGAGCAAAAAAGTGCGTTGCGTGCTCACAGTAATAGAAGGCCGATCTTATCTCTATATGTTATTGGTTCGACCCCAAATGACATCATCTCAGAGCGTTGAGCGTTACCTCTAAATTTCAAATCGTTTCGATGAATGATGCGACCTGCACCGTACGACAACATCCAGTTGCAGGAAATTAAGCTCTAAGATTTGGCTGAGAGTTAAAGACGCTGGATTCGTAGCTGCTCTTGTACTGATATGTTATGAGTTGATTCTGGAAAAAAATGTATAAGCTAGAGGTTCGTAGTGGGGTTAGATCCTTTTTATCCAACAGTAGTGTGCAATGCTGCTGTTGAATTGAAAATAAATTACTTGAGGGAATATCTGATTAAAATTTTATGTAGCGTAAAACTTCACCAAAATTCGCGGTCTTTAAGATTTCCAAGATTCTGCAGATCCTACCATAATTTTTATCAATTTTCAGAAAATTTTCTTACTTTTCATCACACATATTTGGGTCGTATTTATCAAACTTTTGTCGCTGAAATATTTTAGAAATACTCATCCTTGCAGACGTCCAAGTGTGCAGTCCCTTAACGTCGATTTGAAACGCATCTTCTAGTAGATAATTCTCCCTCGATCCCGAAATCTTATTTCACATTCGTGTACATTGTTTATCTTGAGTAATGAAAATTGAGTTTGATTTGAAATCGTAATTGATACACAATGACGTCTAGCCTTGAAAAGATGCAAATCGAAACCAGTTGTTTTGTCAATGGCGGACTTGTAAAGCAAAACTTCCCACCAATGTATAATATAAAGTGAATCATAATATATTATATGGGAGCTTACAAGGTAACCGCAACTCAACGAGAGAGTCAATTATTATCTAAAAGCGATCACAATTCACAACGGAAATTGAAAAAAAAAAAAAATACATATCTGTAAAAATAATAATCACAAAAATTTTTGCAACTTTAGAATTAACCTGTCAAAGTGAGACGGCAGTGTTGATTGTATTGTAGTTCACTGATGGAGTCCCCAGTGGCTCACTATTTTTTTTCAACCAAAACTACAACGAGTTTACACTCTAACGAATTTCATGTGCCAATGCCCAACAAAACAGTAGCCAACAAACAATCGGGTGCGATTGTTTGTCAGCTACTGCTTTGTAAAGCACATGAGATTTGTGAGAGTGGAAACTCGTTTTAGTTTGGGTCCAAGAAAATAGTGAGCCACCGGAGACTCCATCAATGAACATTACTGACGAAGTTGTGAGCATTGCCCAACTTGAAGGCCGCCACCATTACATAATAGGTGGCAAGCGAGCGAAGCTCGTATTGCCATATTCGAAAGGCACAAACGATTCAAGATTACTCCGAAAATAACGTAATCTTTTTAGAGTGCTAAAAAGGTGATTTCGGTATATTCAAAAATTTGTTATAGCATTCAAGGTTTTTAGAAAGTTGAACAATTGATTCATTTATAGAACGAGCGTGGTGATAAGGGAATCAAGGCATAAGCAGTTTTTTTTTTTAAATGGAATCAATTCAACTTGTGACCTTCACAACAGTATCAATATATTAAAACATGAAATCAACTAACATTTATTCAATTCAATATCAAGGATGCTACATCAATAGATTTCAAATTACTATGATATATTGTCAGAGATGATGGGGGGGGGGGGGGGGGGGGGGAATTTAATGAATATTTTCCAATCTCTGGGGATTTTTTATTATAGTAGTTTGAATTCTGGTAATTTTTCCAAGCCATGTGAACAGTAATTGATGGGCTTAACCGCGACGTCCCACAGCAAGTCTTCATTCAAGTTGGCAATTTGCGTACACTATAATTCGGAAAATATTTGCCCGATCACTTTCAAAATTCATGTACGTTGACATTACCCTAACTACACAAAAAGTGAATCTACTGTTGAAATAATTGCATTATTTAAAGTACCCTTTTTGATTGCAAAAAGCTGTGAAAAAATGGTTAAGACACACTTCTTTTTCAAACACGTCTAAAGAATAAAATTTTCGGCTCTAATAGGTAACATTAGACTTATGTTCTTGGAAATCATCTAAGCATTGGAAAAAATTCAGTTACGTTGGTTTAAGATCGAAATTGCGACCTCCAGAGTGTACGCAAATCGTCACCTCGAATGAAGACCTGCAATGGGACGTAGTTGAAAACTCCATTAGTTACTGTGCAAGTGACTTGAAAAAATTACCAGATATAGTTCAAACTACTAATAAAAAATCACCAGAGTTTAGAAAATATCCATTGTAGCTTTCCTGTCGGGAAAATTCCAGAAACCCATTACATTTTCAGCCTCCCTATTCAGGGTCCCCTCTTAACGTTACTGTAGAATATACCTACATGAGCTTCACTCGCCACTGTCATCGTCACAGCCCTCAGGTCGGGCATTGCCAACTCAAAACGTGGTGTAACTTCAGGCGTATATTTCGGGTGTGACAGATTCAACATCGTTGGGTGAACAATATTTGCGAGAGCAATATTAGGGCGCACGCCGTACAGCGCCATTTTGAATCCAATGGTTGTAGTTTCTTGGATACTTCACACTTTCTGACGCTGATTCTTTTGCAGGCAAATTAGGTCAATTGCGTTGAAAAAAAACATATATCAACATATTTCATGTTTTGGGGGTATATTAGAGTAGCCGTTATTTAGGTCATCTTTGATTTTGTTTGATTGAATTGATCAATTCAAATTAGCAAATTAAATTAACAAACTATACGGTGCAATATTAGTTGAATAGATATGCTATTCGTTTAGAGCACTTAAAATTTGTATACGTGGATACAAAGTCAGAAAAATACAAAAAACCAAATTCACTGGAAGAAAAAAAAAAAAAAAACTCGGCGGCACGTGTTCTTGTTGAAATTAGGAGCCGAGATTTTAGGGGAAATTTTTCTCTTGATTAGGAAACAATTGGGAGGTGGGCCTAAAAAATTTTTAATATCACCCGCTTAACGACCATTCTAATATATGTATATCTATAAATACGTAGTTCGAAATGTGTCAAGTATAGATACTTACTTTACTCTTTTTACTGCATTTATCCACTTTTCACGTTGTAGTTTCTTATGTAAACAGTCGAAAATAAAGAAAAACTTGCATTCGTTGTATTTAATGAATTGTTTCGACAACCAACACCAGAAGAAATTGAATCACTAGATTTTCTAATGCCATAATAATAATTCATAGTGTACTTTACAATACAAGTACTAATAAAGTAATGATGAGAATGCTTACTAAAAATTTTCAAACCAACCACTAGGAGCGCTGTTACAGTGAATACTAAACGTACCCAAACAAATCACGAATCTAGAGCATGTGATGAGCAGCATATTGATTTTTTTTATATCTTGATTATGCTTTTGGGATAATATAAAAGAAATTAAAAAATGACCTAAATAACGATCACTCTAGTGTATACATATACCCCCTTGATCGCCTGAAAATACGTAATAGTTTCTGTCTGAAGAGCTGAAGCAAATATTTCCGTGCCACTGATTGGCATCGTACTCATGTACAGCTGGGCACTAAAGTTCATCCAGGGTAGAAATTTAGACTCTAGCATTTCAGTGTCTACGCTGTTGAGCAGGCCTCTCTCTCCGCATACCCTGCTCCCTGAGCCCATCGATGTGTTACGGCTGGTCGGTCGGTTAGCTTGCCCCGGCCTGTGGATATTTCCGAAATTAATTTTGATTTCTTTTTCGGACGTATTTTGTACTTCACTTTGAGTAGCTAGTCTGCCCGATTTGCCTTCTCGCCTACCGATTCGTCATACATCGTCGATAAATATACGTATAATGTATCGTAATGATCTCAAATTTCTATATTTTAGTGAAACAGAGTTGAATTTTGAACTTGATTTCAATGTTATACAGAATTAACTTATGTAATTAGTTTGGAAAACTTAATTCTAAAAATATAATGCCCAACTGATCGGAATTCGCATTTCAGATTCAGCATGTTACTAAATTTTTGATTACAGCAAATTCTAAATTTATTATAGTTATCATTTTATGCAAGTTTTGTAAATGTATATATCTACGGTGAAATAAACAAAAAATTGAGGCATAGGAAGAAGAATTAAGGTAACATCTCAGTTGGCTGCTTATAAATTTGGATAAGATTTTATATTTTTATTAAATAAAAAACCACACATCCAAAATCAGAACTCAATAGAAGATGATCAGAAAAAAATAACAACAGCAAAATAATATAGATGAAATTTATATCCACTACAAATACCAACAACTGATAAAATATAATAATATGACAACTAACAGATTTGTAAAAATATAATCGAGTTCAAATTTAACTCTTTTTCACTAAAATAAAGAAATTTCAGATTAGGTGACGATATATTATACGTATATTTATCGACGACGTATGAGGAGCCAGTAAGCGAGAAGGCAAATCGAGCAGACTACCTGCTTAAAGTAAAGTACGAAATACTTCCGGAAGAGAAAAGAAAATTAATTTAGGAAATATCCAGAGGCCGGAGCAAGCTAGCTGACTGTTCAGCCGTAACACATCAATGGGCTAAGGGAAAGGGGTATGCGGAGCGAGGGGTCTGCTCAACAGCGTAGACACTGAATCGCTAGAGCCCAAATTTCTACCCTTGATGAACTTTTGTGCCCAGCTGTACACATAGTAAAGATGATTCTGTCGACGATCGATATGGACAAATCTCAAATTGGTTGGCACGGTGGAAATGTCCAGAAAGCTGTCGACTGAAACAGGCACTGACGCTTACCACAAACGTTCAATGAACGAAAAATTCTTCTTTAAAACTTGACAAGAATCCTCAAAAAACCTTCTTTATGTTGATTTTCTCAATTTATCAACCTATTTTAGATCTGTTCTATTTCATCACCAATAGAATCAATAACGTCATTCGTCTATAACATCCAATCTATAACATCTATGAAATGTGCTGTTAGAAATGCAAACATCAGCTTTAGTAAAATAAGTTACAAAAGACGGAAATGAAGAATGGGAAAGAAGAATTTGAGACAAGAGATCTTAGATCCAAAGCTTCATCACCGACATTACCCTGTAGTTACGTCACTCCGTATGGGGACCACAGAATCGCGGTTTGAAGCGGATTAGGAATTGTTGTTGTATTTTCTTACTATTCCTTTATCTCTTGCAGTAGTGGAAGAATTCGAAACATGAAATATGATAAACCCTAGCATTATTTCTATAAATTCACATACAGTAAATTTATTTAATTTGTAATAATTTGTTCTTCGCCCCTAGGTTGGTTTTCATCAAAAAGCTCACAGTCGTACACTTGCATTTTCCACGTCTTTATTGGAACAGACGGTCGGCTGTCCTCATAGGCTCCGCTCGATCTTCGAGTCCCCCAGGGCTCCGTCCTTGGTCCCCTGCTATTTTCGCAAGTCTTATGACACACATCACACCTTCTTTATGCTTACGATCTCCAAATTTACTCTCACCGTAACACGGAAGGGCTCCGTGGTGCTATTGTGAAAGTGAATGAGAATTCTGAGGCGATCCTTGGCTGGTCCATGCCTTATAGTCTCCGCATAAACGCAACTAAGACTCAGGCCTCAGCTTTCGGAAGTTTCTCCAAGAACTGTCTGGCTCTCTTTCTGTCGGGGACTTGGCTATCTCTCGGTTCACGATCAGGGGTCTTACTCTTTACTCTTGCTTCTATTCTTAGTTACCCGCTCTGGCCGAACTTGATATCTCAGGGAGCTTTTTGTAGAAAGCGGCCCAGTAGTCTGTGGCTTCTCGGAGCTTCCTCGCGATGTTTCTCTCCTGCCACGTATTCGCAGCGAAACCTTCAAGAAGTCATTCATCGTGGCAGAAGCTTATCTTTAGAATGCATCGTCTCTCCAAGTGAGGAAGGTGTGCACCCTACCGGCCTTCAAGCATGGGGTCTACACCCACCTCTTCCTTGCCGGGACTGCTCGGGCTTGAGGGTGTGTTTCTTGATCTCTATGTTCTGCCGTCATTTATTTATTTCTTTTATTTTGTTTTCTACGTACATTACTATCTACCTTTACTCATTGTTGTTTCTCTTATTATTATCATTCTTTTTATGTTTATTTCTAATTTATTTCTATTATTACTATTATTATTGTTACTATTATGTTTATATTATAATTTTCATTTTTATTTCGTGTTTCTCTTACTCTTGCTTTTACTTTGTTTTCTATGCTTAGGTACTACTATTTTACTTTTACTTTTTGTATTTACCTACTTGAATTTCATGCTATCTTTGTTGTGTGTCATTATCTCTGTTTTTGATCTATATTACTCTACGTTTCGTTTACTTCACTTGCCTTTGTATTATTGCTCTACAGTTGTACTTTTGTTATCTATTTATCTATCTATCTATCTAGTTATCCATCCCTTCAAGTGTGTTTTTTTGACACGTAGTGATGATTGGATCAAGTGATTAGCCAAGTGACGATGGTTGAGGCTCTTGTGACAAGCGTTCCAGTTTCAATCTAGTATCAATTCAATCGTGCCAGTCAGCAGTAGAGAAATTCTGTATCTATTATGAATGGAGAATATCTATTCTTTATCTGTCGTGAAAATGAGCCAGATATTTATAATTTGGAACATTTAATCATCCCGCAAATGGGTTAATTGATCAGAAAATCAACCTTCATTAATCGAGAAAATACCTACACAGATTTATCAATTCATAATATTTCAAACACTCGATGAAATTGCAACTGAATCTGCAATCATACATTTTTATCAGAAGAAATATGCTATTGAGTGACAGTTTTTATGCATAAATAAATCGAAATGAAAAATTGAATGGGTAAAAGTTGATCTCACTCAGAAAATGTTAAATTTCATGCATCGTTATTTTCATTTTGTTTTCTAATACTGTGTGTATCTGATATTTACAATCAAGAATGGTAATCAATATTTCGTTCTTTCTTATCCATAACGAAGTCTATAATTTCGGATCTATAGCATCGGAATTTTTGAAAGCTAATCCTGGCTCAATAAGCCAAGGCCGGTAACTAGCATTGGCTTCTACTAAATAGCGAGATTGAAGAGATTTCCTTTTTTTATTATTTTCCCAGTGCTGCTGAGCTTGCGTCACGAGTTGGCAATCGAATCACCAATCCCCGCGCAAGACTGGACTAATCATTTATGCACATTCGAGTTCCATTATGCTGCTCAAGGAATATTTTAGGGCTGTTAAGTATTGGAAATGCTAGACCTATCTTAGGCATAGATTGTTCAGTCGGTATTTTTAGTCAACCGCCGAAAAAATATCTTCATGATTTACCGAAATACTATTATGCCGATAGAAACCTGAATAATGATGTTCAAGTACGCGTTGAATGATCTTCTGGACTCTTAAGGTAGGTAATGCAGCCGAAATACTGTGAAATATTCAGTATTTCAGGATTGGTATGGCGCTCTGTCGGGGCTTTGAGTAAGTCCCAGCTCTGGTAAGATATTAGCACCGAATGCACAGTTAAGCATCGTCGTGCAATAAATTATCACCATTGGTCCCAGTTTGGCGACCAATGCAACAATCAAGCATTGGCGCGTATTCTCCAATCAGTAACGATTTTAATTCGACAGTATTATGGTTGACTAGCAGGATTGGCCGCACTTAGCCTACCATCTTACCGCGTTATATAAGAAACATGGTTGAGTGACTTCAACAAAACTTGAGTGACTTCTATAAATACAATGGAACCTCGATTATATAAACCTCCGCTATCCAAACTACGACTTGCTTTGTCCGAACCTTGTATCATCCAAATCACGACAGCTTCATCCGGACTTTCTATTGTTTGAACGATGGCCCGAGATTTTGAAATACATACGTACATTGTTGCGCGCTACCATGCTGCAAACGAAGCGTGTGCTCAAGCCTGTACAAAATTGTATCGTCTGTATATTTGAGTGCTGATATTATGAATTTTCAAAATAACGAAAGTTTTTATTCCGGAATATTTCAAGTCTCAAGTTTTTGGGCAGTCTAAGCTTGACCTTCACACTAATTGCTGAGCAAATCTCTTACCCCAACAACATTTATCGGCAGAAAATTGTTGAAAGTGCCCCCCGCTTCTACGTTTCAATACATTTTTCTATACCTGTGAAAGTATATGAAGGGCGTCAGACGACGTTAATTAAAATATGGTCAGAAAGTAGCTCAGATGGATGCTAATAACATCAAGGTAGTGTCTGTTAGTCTTTGAATCAAAACAAACCCAGTTCGGTAGAGTAATGGTGATTCGAACATTCGGTGAGCTTGAATGTTGGCGATGGAGAAATGGCCGGCAGCGTGCACTAGCTGAGGCCGCAAACTGCAGGTTTGTGAGCTCGACCCGTGAGTTGTCAACCCACGTGGTATCGCATCTCATCTTCAAAGCGCAAAATATTGAAAAAAATTGGATAGCCCCGAAAAATATGGGAATTATGTGAATTATCGGAAATCGTATGAAAATTATAGGGCATCATTTAAGAGGTTATACGCAGTTGCAAGGCCAAAAAAGTCATTGTTTTTACGAATTTTTTTTGGAAAGGGATTTTATTTAACAAATAAAAAAATGTTACATGTATGTGGTTTTCTTCTAACTTTATATGGGCATTTTTTTATCTTCGAAAATATTTATACTGCTCCTGCGACGATCTCCTGAAGGTCCTCCAAAAAAGGCGTCTGGTGGTGAGCACGATATCTCCGGTTTGGGTTGTGTAAGATGAAAAATCCAAAAACATTTTAATACTGGATAGATGAATCTAGGTATTGATCGAAGAAATAGTCGAAATTCTGATTTTTGATAAAATGGCGACTCCTAGTAAAAAAAAATTCCAATTTTCGACGAAAACTTTTTCGTTCAAATGTTTTAAAAAAATAGAAATAATCATCAAAAATCTTATTCCTTTAATCAATACCTGAGAAATATATCTGAGAAGGTTGTGTCAAAATTTCAGACCGATCGGTCGAGTCGTTTTTGAGAAATCGTGCTCACCGACTTTGAAAACACCGTTTTGAGAAAAACGCATTCAAAGTTTCAAGGATCATTTACACATAGTTAAATTTTTTTTCTTTCAACTTACGTGGAGTCATCTATCTTTGCCGGATCAATTTGAAATTTTCAGAGACCATACTCAAATATAATATGTATATTCCGAAAATGCAATAACAAAAAAAAATCGTATTTTGGAAATTCCCAACTGCGTATAACCTCTTAAGAAAACATACTACCACGATTTTTCGGTAAAATATACAATCAATTTTTTGTTCTTATTCATGTTTAATAAATCTTCTGATTGAAGAGATCGAAACAAATAGAGTCAATATTTAAAGAAGTGGAATTTTGACGTGAGTACAGTTTTGGACGAACTATCTCTGGACTATCAAATTTTATCAATCATACCCTGTTTTGTTCTAATCCTTTTAATTTACCTTCTGTTTTTGTCCAGTTTAAATTCGTTTCAGTCAGCGATGTGTCAATATGTGTGGAAACGTTACCTTTGTTGACACCTCGGTTGACACAAATAAGTATATTGTTCGTTGAAAGTTTAGCTGTTCGCTGTAAATGAATACCAGAGGTAAACAACTGAAAGAGTCAGGACGACAAGAGTATAACGGTAAATTCAGAATTCTTGAGATGAGTACAGTCTTAGAGGTTCAAAGTGTTTCCGGTGTTTAAAAAATGTCTTCCAGAATCTTATACTTTGTCACGTATACCCGCTTCACTCTAATCCTTTTAATTAGTATTTTTGGTGGTTGTACGGGAATTGAAAGGGGAATTAGGAATTAGGGAGGAGTGCCTAACCCGCCTACCTGCCAACCCAGTTTCCTACCTTCCTGCAAGAGTAAGTATGTATGAAAAAGAGATGTTCGATCATATAATTTTGAAGTATCCAGACTTAATTCAACTGACGAAGAATGAATTTTCATTTACAGTCACCTATATATCTAATATTTTTTTCCAAATCGCGCTTCTACGTCAACTGATTCTCTAATGCGAATAACTCATTACTCACTCCACAGAGGTGGCTGCTCGTCGAGTTTCATCCCATCGCAGGTTTTTTTCGTATGTTAATTACCTGACAAATAGTAATCAAACCAATGTGACGCCTTGTTAATATTTCTGAACAGTAAATGACGATCAAACTCAACAAATAAGAAGTATTGAAAAATAAGATTAAAGCAATCCTAAGATCGCGAGATTGTTTCAAGTGGGATACCCACCCTGGGGAAACTGTAAATGCGGTTCTATGAAAAACTGTTATAAAAAAAGTTTTGAAAACATTATGGTGAGGATAAGTTATGTTTCTCCACTTGAAAATCCATACATTGAAATAAAAATTTGATTTATTTATATATAAGTTGCTCATTAGACTTGCTGCACACGCAGGTTTATTCCATCGACACGCGCACACAATGGATATTCTCTGGACCAAACGGTGGCTCGGAAAATCAAAAACTGTATGTCTAGCTCGAGATTATGAGTGTGCGTGTCTGTTGAAGCTTGAATATCTCCAGAAATTTTGTTCTGACAAAAATATAAATTTTATATTGCCTAGTATATGCAAAGTTCATCGATTTCTTACATTTTCTTTTGTTTCGAGAGATTGTCAATTTCTATACATTTTTTTTTTCGTGTAACAGATAGCTAGATATGGTATAATAATACTCCGAAAATTTCAAATGTGGGGTAGTCCCCGTTCAATAGATATGAATCGAGTGAATCGGGTTCAGTGAGCTTCTGTAGCAACAGAAAAATTTTTCATCCACACATCTGTATTAAAGTCGAGAAACATATAATACAAGCATAATGTTTGCAAGGCTAATTTGGTGACAGTTTTCCGTAGAACTGCACCCACAGTTCGAAGGTGGGTATCGCGTTTCAGAGGGTTCGCAAGTGAAGGTCGAGCCGTGTTATACAAGGTGATTGATTTTAATCGACCTAAGGTGATATCTTGATGAAACGGAAAAGAGGCAGGGATAAATGTTTGCCGCAAAAGTTGTAGGGTACAGAGAGGGAAAAACTTGGCTGACTTACATTTTTAACAAATGACCTTGCCGTGGTGAAATTACGGTCAACTTGCTTTTCCTGAATGGAATTCTATATTTTTGACTTCAGTATCAGACGGAAAATCAAATTTTTCATACTAAATTATAGAAATATGGTCTTACTTTGATAGTTACAGAGATAAGAGCGGTGAGAGATGAAACTGTCAGCTGGAACACTCAGGTATAAAATAACTCAGCTAAGTCGTGGAACTTGTTAGAAAAACTAAGCAATGACGTAAAGGATAGACATAGATGCTACCATATGCAGAAACTTCCACTCGGTGGTGAGAACAATTTAAAATTCATAAGAAATCAGAACAACATTATTTTTCAAAAATTGATCAAACTTGTACGTAGCTGTTACTTTTTGTGTGTCAACAAATATCATGGCGCACTACTGGTCAAGTTTCAAGACTCAGCGGAGTTTTCGCATACCTGAGCGTTCCCATCGACGGTTCCATTTTAAACAGCTCTTATCTCCACAACCATCAAATTCAGACCATGTGATATTTTACATGTGATATTGTGAGATCACACTGTGATATTGTCTGAAAAATTTGATGCTCTATCCGATTCCAAAATTCAAAATATAGGGTTCCATTTAGGAAAACCTCATTGCCCTTGATTTTGACTTGACACGATCAACTGTAAAAAAATTTGATATGGCTCAAATTTTTCTCCCTGCAACTTTACTAGGAAACATTTTTCCGTACCTCATTTCAGTTCTGAGATATCGCCCCGGGCCGATTAAAACCAATCACGACGTATATGGGGCATTCTATATGAAATCGACCTGCCGTTAACCCTCATCATTTTCGATTGTTTTTCCTTCTAGTATGCCGTGAAAAAAATCAAGAAATGAACGTGGAATTTATTTAGATTTTTCTGATTTATCTAATCATCTGTTTGGAAGTTCATTCATTTCTGTTAGTCATACAAAAAATCATCCGAATAAAATTTTTCTGATTATATGAAGTGTTGGAAGAAATACATAAGACGGGTCATCCCGTAAAGTAATAGACGAAGAAGAAGAGGTTCTTGTTTTCTTGTGAGCTTTGGAGGCAATTAGATAATAACAAGGGTTTCACAAGCAAACAAACTTTCAAAAAACAATTATACCACAAACTGAACTATTCAAGGAAAAATCAAAGTATTTAGTTTCCCTTGTATCAGAAAGATGACACTGCAGTTCCGTGAGCTCCAGCAAGAATCTAATAATGATCTTCTAGCAGATCTTTTCTAATAGCAGGAGCCCAGCAACGTTAGTCCTTTTTGAAAATTGATTATATGGGGAGATCTATACCAAATCGAAAATTCGTTGTTCACATCCCTTCAGATTTTCCTTTGACTAGGTAAGTTTGAAGGTTTAGTTTATCATCATCATCATCCTCGGTTTAGTGATCCTTCATCTCGATAACATATTCATTTTGTCAATGTTATTTTGAATTCAGTGATATTTCATGAGATGATGAGCCGTAAATTCAGAGTATTTATAAAACACATTATATTACACAAGTCATACGTAAAGTATTCTGCGTTGTGCGCGATGTCGAGACGCGCAATGACTTGGAAAGAAATTCATATCTTCCGAAGCACTACGAGTGCACACTTTTTATTGGTTGATCGTTTTTTTGATCGTTTTTCAATTTTATCACATGAAAAATATATCACAGACTTTGTGACGTAGTATTTTGAAAAGTAGAGGAGGCCGAGGCTAAAAGTAACAGGGGTAAGTATTAACATACCGTTTCCTGCCAAACTATACTGGTCATAATTTCGAAATTTGTTTAGTTCCATTAGTCGTCGATAGAAGTTTCGGACGATGGTGATATCTTAGCAGATCACCGAACTTTTCATGGCTTACAATATTTTGATTTGCGCTTTAGTTATTAATATTGTGAAGTGTAACCTTGTTTCTAATGTATGTTCATTCAATTGATGATAATACCGCGTTATGAATTTGTTATAATTGTTATTGGTATTTTTTCTATGATTAGTAACTCAAAAAAAGTAGCCTTGGGGTAAAAACTAACAAACTGGTGGGGTAAAAATTAGTTCTTTAATACATACCTCACAGGTTGAGCAAGTTTGTGAGGTTAGAGGCCGTATTTAAATTACGTACCAAAATTCAGGGCGCTGGGGGGGGGGGGGGGGGGGGGGGTGTGGAGTCAAACCAGTTTGTTACCACATATCTGTTACGTCACGGGGGAGAGCATTTTAAATGTTTGTACGTGATTTTTCGAAATGAAAACAAATTAAAATAAAACTTTACAGTGATTGTTAAAAAATGTTGAATTGAATTAAATTTGGTGCATTTTGAATAAGATGACCAGTAATTTCCAAGAATTAAAAAACTACGTACAACCCAGAGGGCAGGGGGCGGGGGAAATTCAATATATTGCTACAGTCTGTTATATGAGGGTAGTAGGAGTGGAACAGTGACCCTTAGATGCGTTACGTAATTCAAGTACAGCTCCTTATGTTTTATTTTTTTCACAGACAAGTGAAGCTGTATTTTCTTTTATCTTTTCAGACAAGTGAGGTTATCTTTTTGTTTTTTTTTTTTCAGTATAAGAAGTTGGCAACGAAAAACTGCGCAAGGCACTGTATCGCAAGAGGTATATGAGTCATAGCTGGATAGGAAATTTCGGAGAAAAAAAAGACAGTATAGAGATGTTACCAAGGAATTTGATATTTACCACGTCTCACTACATGGATTTGTCAAGAATAAGAATGCAGGGTTTCCTATTAGAGTAATATATAAAAGAAGCCTGATTCAATTCTCAAATTTTGTCATTTTGATAACGTTTAAACATCAATTTCGGTTGACCGAATATCTATGCTCGCTTAGAGGCGTTATCATTGTTACTCGCATGCTACGCCTGCTCGATGGCTTGATCGTTGTGCTCGCTTGCTACTCTCGCACAAAGACTTTATCATTGTGCGCAGAAAACATAGAACAAAACACACAGGTTACAATTGTAGTCTACTACACAGACGACCCAGGGCACGAAAACTCCAAAGCGTGACTCTAAAATCTACGACGTAAGCCACCTTGAGCACGAGAACCACAAACTGAAACTCCTGGTCATCGTAGTTCACCGCGTAACTACAGCATGAAAACTACGAAGCACGATTTCTGGGCATCGGAATCTTGCACGTAAACAACCCGGGGCGCGAAATCTGCGAAACAAAACTCCAGGACATTGTCATCTACGACACAAATGACCTGAAGTACGACTCCTGGATGTTGCCATCTCCTTTGTAGGTGACCTGGGGTGCGAAAACTATGAACTGAAACTCTCAAGCATCTCCATCTATGACATGGACGGCATACAAACCACGAACCAAAATCCCGAAACATCGTAATCCAGTACGTAGGCCACCTGGAGTGCAAGAACTATGAACCAATTTCCAAAACATCGCAATCTTCCAAGTAGACGACCTAGAACATGGAAATTACTAACCGAAACTCTGTTATATCGTCATCTACCACGTAGATGGCCTAAAAAATAAGAACTACGAACCAAATCTCCGAGACATCGTAATATTCCACATAGGTGACCTGATGTGCAAGAACTCCGAACTGTAACTCTGAGACGTCGCAATCTTCTACGTAAGCGATTCCAAGCTCGAAACTACAAACTAACAATATTACCATAATTATTACGTTGACTGATCTGAACCAAAGTACCTATCATCATGGTGGTCCACGGCTTGCTCCGCCCAAAAAAACAAATTTGTACGATTACCTCATATAAAAGGTTTCGCTGAAAGATTCGATAGCTCTCTTCGGAAATTTGACTTCACGCCAGTTTTTTGTATAAATAATAACTTGGGTACAGAGTTCACCAAAGGCAAAGACCGTATTGACAAACAAGATCAATGCAACCCGGTCTAGAGGATTCAATGTAATGATTGCTCAGCATCTTATGTAGGTGAAACTAAACGCCAACTCAAGACGTGACTTAAAGAGCACGAAGACAATATTAAACATGCAGAGGCACTTTCCGTTGTTTCCTGACATTAAGTAGAATTGGATCATACCTTGGACTGGACCGGGACAAAGCCTTGGTGTTGGATAGTTTGGTTAAAAAGGATCACCTCTGAAATGTTGCGCATCAACCTGCAAACTAATGGTTTAAACAAAAAAGAGGACACAAAACAACTACATCTCCCCTATTACCAGCATGCTATATTGGTTAAAATCGAAAAGTGTCTCATAGACGTCAAGTCAGTGGCATGTGATGGTGCTGTTACGTGAAGTCTCGATGTTTGTGTTGATCTCGTTGCTTATAACGTTTAGAACATTCATTAATGCTATCCATTAACGTCAATGGTTTTTTTGGGATAGTTGACACGAGCAAACTGTGTAGAATATCAAAATGTGACTAACGACAGTTAGCCTATGCATAACGCGAGATGTCACACCTGTGCTTTTAGACTACTTTTAATCACAAGAGGATGGTAGCTAGCTGATCCTCTTAGAAGATAATGGTTAACCATGGACATCAAGGTTTTACACTACAGCATTAATTAGCCAAAGGTATTAAGTTATTCTGTTTGTTTATATTTGTGTGATCCACCTTCTCCACTTCATGTATTCATTTTTATTCAACATTGACTTCGGATTTCTATTTAAATTCATTACTGTCAGTTTGACGGATACTTACTTGTTAAATTTGTGCATTATTAAATCCATCTGACTTAGTTTGTTTTTGACTACGTAATTTATTCTGTTATTGGTCTTCCATCTCTTAACTTTCTATGAACTTTATCTTACCCACCATTTTGACTCATTTGTTTTTGTAAATTGTTCAATAAGTGGCGTCTGATGAGGCCAGAACATTATTGCCTCGACTGGATTGACTAATTGTAAGATCTTCCTTTTAAAAATCTACAACGCCGAGTGTAAATTTCAAAATGTGTGAAAATGAATAAAAACAAAGAAGTATTACCGCGCCATCTTTTTGTGTGTGATCCTGGACTCGTATGAGAGCAAAGCAACACGCGCGCAGAGACCTGTGTGGAGGCATCCATGTAGAGCATCTATTCCTCGCAATGTCTACATAGTTGATCCCGGGTAATGTGAAAACTGAATTTACTTTTATTAAGGATATATCACCACCTATCATACAACGCGCTTTTAATTTTTCCGAACAAAAATACACTCTCTCATTGTAGAAGAAAGTTAAAGATGACCTTCATATGACGACGCCAGCACTCCGGAAGAAATTCACTAACAGTATCTTGTATCTTTCTGGAAACTCTACAACTTGTGTCTGAATCATTTTTAATACCTCGCTTCGCTTCCGAAAGAATTGCATTAGCCATTATAGAGGACGCCTCCTGCATAATCGGTGGTCATACGTGTGAGGAGAATCCCAAAGTGTGAGAGATCCGGTAATTCTAGTGATACTTAGCTCATAGACATGGCACTTCGAATGATTTGGCAGTTTTTCCACACTTAAGACTAATAATGACATATCAACATTGATTCCCTAGACCTCTCGTTAGTTACCATAAGTCACATAGCATGTACGAAGAGACGAACAATATCGACATAGGGACTCAGCTTGTTTTTCTTGGTGAAGGTAATGTTCGGAGCTCATGTTTTCGGCGGTCACCGGGCTCTCGAGTCCCGAGTGTGTGCATGTAACATTGTTTACTTCTTTCGTTGTTCAATTCAACCTCCACATCATGGCAATTGAAATCATAAAAGTGAATATCGAACCGCGTGCAAGTCAGATATGAGGTTTATTCAATATTTTTTTCTTCGAAAGCCTATCTAGTTTCCTAGTTGTGTTGTAAGATGTCTGAATGGTCAAATAGAAAATCCCAAGCGGAGGTCCTAAACATTTCCCGGCTAGTCGTGGAAAACAGAGAAAAAAATAAATTGTAGCGGCGTGTCGACAGACGTAAACACGTTCTTCTCAAGGAGGGATAGTACTAAAATTAAAATTTTTTTCCCTCATGCATGGATATTTCTCAAATGTTGTCAACTTTAATCCAACGCTTAAACTAGAAACTAACAAAATCTTGGGGTATATAGCTCAAATGCTTTAGAAGTTATGGCTATTTTTCTAATTCTAAAGTATACTTCCTTTGAAATGTTCCCTGCGTATACAGTGTTATCGCAGAGGGCTGAAACTTTTTTCCCACACATATACCACCACAATCTGAAAATTTGTAGAAGGAATTTTCAAATAGACTTTTCTTGCCTTTTCAAGCTATCACCAATGCAGAGTTATTTTTTCCATTATAGTATTCCATACGTTATGTACCAAAAAATGGGTTCTATTAACACTATGCCAAATTCCTTCCACAAATTTGAAGATGAGGTACTCTAGAATATGTGTCTGAAAAGGGAAAACGATCGGACCAATACCAATGCGCAAGAGATTTTTTGAATACCCAAAAATACAGTTCCGAGATAAACGCGATTTAATGAATTTTTGTTGGAACAATTCTTAATAAACAAAAAGTAAATCGGAAGGGCTGAATATTGTTGTGTGAAAATTCCTGACTAATAGTAGTTGATATTGGATTTTATTTATGGCCATTACGAATTATCACAAATGGAAAAATTGTACAACTCAGTAAAATTAAAAATGTGAATTATTTAGTATGAATCTGAGAAAAATATCTTGATATGAAAAAGTATTCAGTATAAGTGATCCTCTTAGTTATTGGTCGGTGTCCTCCGCTGCCTCCATCTACTTCCAAGCTCGCTCCTCCGGTCCAGCTCCGAGTTCACTTCTTTTACCCATTGTATTATAGTAAAGTGAGCTTTGAAAGTGCTCGGTTATGAAAACAAAATGAAACCAACAATGCATTAATTTTCTTGTGGAGTAATCATCAGGGTCAGATGAATATCTTGATAATGTTTTGAGAAAACGAGTCGATCTGTGATATTCATCCAGCCCATATGAGTCTACCCGAAATTCCCTGTGAAAAAAAGGTTAAAATTCTACCGCGCTGTACGTTATTCCTTCGCCCCGCTTCTTCGCCTCCTCAGATGTAGTTTTCCTCATTTTGGCTGCTGGTCGAACTCTTTTATTCTTTGTTGTCTTCTTCCAGTCGCTTCTTCGCTTTTGTCGGGCATCTCGTTGTTCGGTAATCTTTTTGGCGATGTCTGGTAGTTTTCTGGACCTGACTGACAGTTTTGCTTTCTAGGCATAGAGTTCACCCATATTGAACTCAGCCACTGCAGTTACTACCACCAAAACTACTCTCTTTTTGGACCCAAAGATCTTTTTTGGGCATTTTCGCCAAATTAGGAAGTGCAGGCTTTCGTTAGCATTCTGCGTAGTTCCTCTTGCGCATCGGGCCAACAGTTCGTCATTTGACAGACGTTCGTAGAGAGGACTAATTTTTTCAACCACATTTGCATTGAGTTACAATTGCATTTTTTTGTGGCTCGCTGGCTTTTCGTCGTTCGCTACACTTCTGTTGAAAAAACACCATGAGTTGCGACCACTGGGGCATTTCAAATGCTGTGGATCGTTGTCGGTGAACATGCAGTGCTGGAGTGTGGCATCTATCGCTCATTTTATAGCAGACACGTTCGGAATATTCTTCACGATGCCATTTCTGTAGCAACTGGTCAAGGATACAATCGTTGTCTCCTTGAGTGTACCTCGACCACGGCCCCCTAGTACTACTTCTTTCATTTGCAACTCTTTGACGAGCTTTAGGAGACCTGCTAATCCGATTCGCAATGTGATTTACACATTCTGCCTTTGTGACAAGTACGGCGTCTCCATATGGCGCCACATTCTTAAGGTGAACAAATGTTTTCCCATCGCCATCGGATAATACAGTTGTATACCTCATTTTGTTTTTATCGACGGTCCTGTTCCATAAATGCTCGGCAGCATTTGTCTTCATCGCAACAGATGATCCATCGTAGTTGACATTGCATTCTCCACTTGTTTTATGGCCTTCTTGCCATATTGTAAATTTAGGTGAGTTAGCGTCTAGTTCAACTGCAGCAACGACACACATTGGACAGTATTCTGAGAGGACCCGGTAGTTAATAGCCAATCCAGTAAGAATGTCAATGACTATTCCTATTTCATACATAGATGTAAAGCTTCGTTTGTGCCAGGTTCCGTCATACGATACTGCAATGTCAAGTATTTTTTTATTCTTGAGAGTAGGATCTATTGCTAAATTATCCATGTGTTTTTGAAGGTACGACTTCCTAAACCTTTCATACCCATCGCAGTGCATAATTTTTCCATCCCTGCGTGTCCTCGTCCCAAACTGTACACAGCATCAGCTGTTCGTCGATTCACTTTGAACGGTAGTCTCGTTGTGGTAATATCTTTGGTTCTGGAGCTTGTATAGCTTTCTCCCATCTTATATCTACACCCTTGGAATTTCAAAATAAGTTTCGAACAGAATTTATGTTGCTCTTGTACCTGTGTGACAAGGGATTTTTCTCTACGATTGTCACATGCGATATTCTTGAATCATTCCGCCTAGCAGATAGAATGTATAAGGAAAAACTCATCCGTGGCTTCCTCCGAAGCCGCTTCTTTTTCGGTATGCACAATATGTCGATCAGACTAAGTTTCCCAAAGCTCCCTGTTGCTGTGATAGTCGTATGGCGATTACGAGTGCGAATTTCTAGCACTTCAGCTGGTTTAGAAATTTGAGGTCTTGATTGCACTTCAGATGGTCCAGTTACTGGTTTGATCTTCATATTTTGGACGGTTGTTAGGGTGTGATTTGGTATGAGTAGCTACGATACGGGAATTGAGTTAGATACGAATGGGTTATTAAAACGTAGATTTTTCAAAAAGTGTCGCACATTTCCACTCGAGCGCTGCTTGCGAGCACGCCAGCGAGAGCTCTTTCTATCCGTTTTGAGAGGCAGATCTCTTCAAAACTCATGGAAAGTTACTCGATTCGTGAGAACAAACTTTGACAGAAGTCATGTATCAAGCATGTATCTTTCAATAAAAGGAATATCGCGGGTAAGATTGGCGGTAAACGACAACCTCCGAAAAAAATTCTAGATGGGAAAACCATATCACAAACTGATGGTTACACAGATTATCCACGACGCTTACGGTCGTTAGGGGCGTTAGTATAGCAAATATGACGCAAATAACGCTTTTTTTGGTTTATCTGGCTCAAAGTCACCTTAAAAAAAATTATTCTGTCACCATGATATTTTTTATGGATGGAGGAAGGTTTCAAGATTATTTTTCGTCAAAAACGAAAGATCGATTTTTTAGTAATTTTCCTCGAATTTTTTAGTACTGTCTTCTCCTAACTAAATTTATTGAATATAATTATGCTAGTTCAGATTTTGTATAATACTATTATCGAGAATTCTCTTCATGGTCAATAACATCTTTTTCTCACTCTAACCTCAGAATCGCACATTCTCCGCTTGTTTTCGGCTCTCGTGAAGAAAAATATAGTCCCTAACTTGTACACCCAACGAGGTTGATTCTGATCCCTGCGAAATGGCCGATTTCTGAAACAGCCAATCGGCTCGTAAGAATCGTTGTAGTCACGAGCACTGATTGGCTGTTTCGGGAGTTGTCCAAATCGCAGGGATCAGAATCAACCTCGTTGGGTGTACGTAAAGGCTTTTTGACGGAACTCGCTTCGTCAAAAAAGCCTTTTCGTACCCGTTAAGAAATGTACTATTTCGTCATAGTGGGCGTAAAGTATGCTTTTTTGGCCTTGTTTTGCGGGCGTAAAGTCCAACTTTACGCCCGCATGAAAAAAGGTTGAAAAAGCGTTATACTTTACGCCAATATAATGAAATAGTATATTACGTAACAAATGCGGAAAGTTGGTGATCCCATCGCTCGAGTGCGACGTTTGCCGCCCGAGCGAAGCGAGGGTGGCGAAAAGCACGAGTGCAGGGGATCACCAGTCTGCATTTATTTCGTATAATATTTTTCAACACGAGGTGCGAGAAGGAAAAGAAACAATTCCGTAACATAGCAACGAGCTCGTTTCAGTTTACAATGAAAATTTGTGTCATATTACGGTTCAGTACGGGGAACAAGCACTTTCCGCACGCTCCACAGGCAGGGAAAAACGCACTTTCCGCACGCTGTGTTGAAAAATATTTTTCCGGTGAAATTTTCTTTTTGTTTTATTTCGAGGGATGCTTGACGCAATATTACACATCACACTCTAATGAAATTTAAATGGCTGTAATAACTCCAAAAAAAAAAATCTGCCCACGATAAGACAGGGCTCAAAAATTTCGTTTCATCATGTCCTTTTTTTGTGATTTTTTCAAAAAAACAAAATAAAAAATGGAACTCAGTTCGGAAAATCAATTTTTTGATTTTTGTATGAAAAAAAATGGAAAATTTTCGAAAAAAATTCATAAAAAAGTAGATTTCGAGACGAAAAATTTTACTTGTTTTTTGAGATTTTTAAGTAGAAGATATCGCTGATTGAATTGGGTTTCGTCAAATTTTTTGAAAAATTGTCACTCTAGAACGGGTGTTAAAAAAAAAAACTGAGAAATGGTAGTCTCTACTCATGTGGGTGAAAAATCTCGAGTCAAATCAAAAATGGTGACGGTCGGAGGCTGGTCGAATTGGGGTGGAATACCCCGTATTTTCAAGATAAATGTGTGTATTTTGATCATGAATGTATTAAAGAATAAATCTTTGATCTTTAAAAATCACAAGTTTCTAGGCCTAATTGAGACAGATTGGCTTACTACCTTCGCTGATGATGACCATTTCGATTATTTTGTGAGTAGAAACACTTAACGATGAAAAGTTTACCTCCATCGCGACTCTGTAGATATTTTCTTTTGTCTATTTATGCTAGTTTCACCGGGGGTTTTTTCTTAACACAGACCCAATTATTCTAACATTTCCATCGTGAATCTTTTCGTACGTATCAAACACATAGCAACTTTCTAGTAATTTTTTATGTTTAAACATACTTTTACTTCGGCAAATACTGGTTTTCACTTCTTGAAAACCGCTTTACATTATTACAACCATAATGTGAAGCTTTCGAAATCAAATGTGTTTTAAAATTGACTTCAGAATGTATGCTAAATATACGTGAAACCATATAATTAGCAGTTTGTGTCAGCTCATTGCTTGAAAAAAGATCTGGTAGATGGCGCATGCAGTTCACGCTAAAATTACTGACTTAGCGTGTAAGAGTCATACCACGTCAGGAGGGACACCTTTTTGATCTCATGTGGTTGAAAATTGTAATTTTTTTTACATATTCTTTGGGTAAAATAAACATAAACAATTTTTTTTCAACTCTAATGGTTTAGAAGCTACAGGGGGTTGAATTTCCGAAAAAACCACCAAAAATCAAAATCGTGCTCTCCTTTGAACGTTAATGTTTCCGGTTCCCTTTGTTGTACAGACGTCTGCAAGAACTCATTTTGAAGCTCTTGAATTGTACTTTCATGTTATTGATTCTCAATGTATCGCATAAGCAATTTTCTATTGGTTAAGTACAATTATATTTTTTTACTGCGATTTTCAAGATGTTAACACCCTTTGAAAATTCTGAAAAAAATACGAGCGTGTTCCTTGATTTATTCTTCATGAAATATGTGAGATTTGGAATGGAGTTCGAATGGACATTATAT
Source organism: Macrophya annulata (assembly GCA_963924015.1). Lineage (NCBI taxonomy): Eukaryota > Metazoa > Arthropoda > Insecta > Hymenoptera > Tenthredinidae > Macrophya > Macrophya annulata. The sequence continues at coordinate 8,568,618 of OZ001263.1, forward strand.
TTAAAAAGCGGTTGATTAATGTGGGGCATCGCGCACGGTCGCGTACATGCGCGCGCCAAGGCCGAGGCTCGTTTGCTCTAAGTCCAAGGAATATCGGGAGGTTGTTATACGTATGAATGCATTAAATCCAATAATTTACGGAATTATTTATTTTATTCGGTTCGAAGCATCGAAGTTGTCATGAATTTTGAGGTACGACCAATTTTGAAATATTGTTTAAATTTGAATTTTCTTATTTTGATCATTTGTATGATGAAACTCTTCCTTCAATTTTTCAATTATTTCACATTTTAACGTTTTATTTGATGATTCCGCTTCAATTTCACCGTCGTTATAAAATACCTTCGAAGCTTGTATTCTACGCAATGTTTCTAATTTTTCACGAGGATACTTTCTGTGCAGTAATCTTTTTTTCATGATGGGTGATGTTCCTAGTCCAATTAAACTCTCATTTAATTTTGAAATATCCACAGATCTTTGACTTGCCGCTGAAATCTCCTTGTCCGACGAGTCAATTACTGAACTGGTACTAGGTTCAAGACCCTCACTTCTTACAGACGAACTATCATTGGTTTCAGCGTTATCAGGCATTTTTTGCATGTTTTAACCGATAGTAGTCAGAAATTTCCGTAGCATCGTCGGAAGTACAGGTCTAAATTCTTTATAAGGATTCCTTCCGTGCTTCTCTAAATTCAACTTATTGAAGCAACAGTCATGAATTTTTTGTTTTGGTGCCATAATCATTATTAATATTCTGATTTTAATGCACTTTGAAAATTTTAAATACTTTTGACTCGTTTGAAACTATGTGAACAAAGAATCGATGTAACTTTAATAGGCGTCAAAACTATACTGAAATAGTCAAATAATAAAATAGGTTTCGCTATTTTAGGGAGGCCATGAAAGGGTGAAAAAAGGGGACTTTGAATACCTGAGAGTCGGCGTGATCAGGTGTTCAGACGATGAGTATTTTTATTGTATGATGCGGAATTAGTTTCTTACCTGAGTTAATCAATTCCAAGTACAACGGCGCGCAAACAGGGTCGTGCCGCCCTAACAGTCGTGGCCGCGGCCACGCTTGACGTCCGCCATCATTCAACCGCTTTTTAAATATACTGTCCATCGAAACTCCATTCCAAATCTCACCTATTTCGTAAAGAATGAATCAAGAAACACGCTTGTATTTTGTTTGTAATTTTCGAAGGATGTTAACATCTAGAAAATCGCGTTTAAAAAATGTAATTATTCCTTATAAAGATAAACTTGTTTATTCGATATATTGAAAATTAATAACATAGAAGTACTATTCAAGAACATTAAAATGAGTTTTTGCAGACGGCTGTACCACAAAGGGAACCGGAGATATCAACGTTCAAAGGAGAGTGCGATTTCGATGCTTGGTGTTTTTATTCGAAAATTCAACCCCTTGTAGCTTCTAAACCATACGAGTTGAAAAAAAAATTGTTTCTTATGTTCATTTTACTCTGAAAATACGTAAAAAAAATTTCAAAAGAATCAGAAACATTGAAGAATATTTTTGACCGAATCCATCCTGCTTGACGTGGAAGTTGTGAGTCACACAAACGAATTCCACAAGTTAGTCGAATTCAAGCGGCCACTACGAGATATATAAATTTTTTCAATCCGATCGTATAGGAAAAAAATAAACTAACTTTGATTATAGAGAGAGTACTAGGTTAGTTCATATTTTTCACAGGTATATTCGACTTGAATAAACAAAGCACCGAGTTTTCTATAACAGCTATGATCCGAGTTTGACCACAAAAAATTGTTAAACAATTGGAGACCGACTTTTTCTATTCAATTTTTTTTTTTTGTGTGGGTTCCTCGAAAAAATGTTCCAGGTAAAAGTTGTCCGTCTCGTTGCTTTCCAAAAGTTTTTTTTATCATTGTTAGCTTAGCCGCAAAATGCAAGGAACCACTAAATTTCATGTTTTTGTTTGTAGCGAGTCGTTTGCTGAATTTGCAACATGCAGCCTCAAAACTTATTCTATAACTTATTCAAGCTGTTTCCTAAAAGAAGTGGCAACCCCGATCTGCCTGTCATATAGTTGAGCAGTAATAAACAATTTACGAAAACCCGTAAAGGATATATCAGGATGAACATATAAAATCGGTCCTAACTACGATCGGTATCGCACTTGGAGGCCTCTAACGGTCATATCAAAAGACTCCCGTAACCAAAATTTCAAACCTCTAGCGAACTCCCTAGGGTCCTCAGGTTATGACTTCGATTTTCTACGTGCATTTTTGCACTAAAGAATATAAAGAAAAAAATTCATGAAACGTACATTAGGTTAGGTTGATTCTGACACGTATGAAGTACGTACAACTTCATACGTATCAGAATCAACCTCATTTAGTGTACTTTCAAGTCAGAAAGTACCGTGGATTTTTTCAAATTTTTCCACTTTGAAATGAGCCCTGAAGAATATTTAAAAAATGTGAAGTCATTTCTTGATGGGCGAATAATTTTTGGCTAATTCAAGAAACATGTTCTTCATGTATTTTTGCCTGTTATATCAATTGGTGCTGTTGAAGAAAATCATGAAGTGGGAGATCATATTGAAAATGGAGAAAAACCACTTTTTCGGTATTTTTTCTCGCATTTTCACGCTTTAACCATCCATCTGGCGCAATCTTGGATTTCACATATTCTAACCCGAAAAACCACTCAGGAATATAAGATAAGTAAAAAATTTATGCGTGCTCATGAAGTATCGACAAAACCTCGAGATCCGACCCGTCAAAACTACGAGCAATGCAATATTTTACTTGAAAACTTGTATTAATATCTCAACACTCACTTAAAAAATTTTTATACACTCTCAGAATTCTCTCTCATTCAATATACAGGGTGGTCTTTTTCAATCACCGCAGGTGAATATCTCGGAAACTAAAGAAGATAAGAAAAAAGTTTGATACAAAACTTGAAGGGTTTTGAAGGGGAAAGATAATGGTGATATCGGTTGATTTGTAGATCTTGCCACTTCCGAGATTTTTCAAGTGACTCTGAATTTTAAATAGAGAACACATATTTTGGCTATGAGATATCGATATCTCAATTAAAGAGAAATTCGAAAACGATAAAAAAAAATTTTTCGGTGGATTCTTTTGTTTTGATTTTCAAAAAAAAAATTTTTTTTCCCTTTTACACATCGCAAGGCAAGAAGTTTCACTTCTGATGTGTGTCCCACGACACACTCATTGTTTTGCTTATTGACTCTATTTGCTGGATATGTTATATCCTCCGTATGATTATTTCATCTATCAAATTTTTTTATTTATTTTTCAATTTTGTCTTCGCTAAAAATGATAATTAGTTCATTGATATTCAAACAACTCAGGGCATGATACCTTCTGCAAAGTACTGTATTACATATCAATCCACCTTTTTTGCATGCACAGTTTGAAGTATAATTTCCTTTTTCGCAAGCGTATAAAAAAAATTTTATCACCTCTTGGAGTATTCGGTCCAATTTACATGTAATTGGCAACAGAACATTGAAACTTATGATGTAACGCGTATTCAGGCAATACTTTGTATATCATTCATTTGTAATAATTTTTATTGTTTGCCATGAAATGTCATTCATGATGAGGTGTATTTCATTCATAAAACCATGACTGCAGAATTTTTCGATATTTATATTCATTTTCACAATGCATGTGTAAAATAAAATGAGTATAAACGCGTCGAGTAATGAACTGATTTGACTTCAAGGGCTTTGTAGTGAGCCCTGAGAACTCTCCAAAAACTATTGAATCGCTTCAGGGCCTTCAGCGCCCAGTTTAAGAACCCTATTGAAATAGCATCACCGAGCGCTAACTAGGTATGGGCGGAGCCTGAACACGGGGGCGCTCAACCTATTCATAAAATTACAAATATTCTACGTGACAGTTGCTTCTTATGATATCGTAATAATCATTCTGCATTTCTGTAACAATTGCGAGAATGGCTAGAGTAGCAAGATACAGACTGGAAAAATATCAAAAGTTGACGATTTTTTGACATTCTCGTAAAATAAAAGATCGTCTGTCACATCATATTTTACTCAATAAGATTTATTGTTCCAACGGCTCTGATTCAACTCGGAGTAATATCATAAAATTGCTAACATGAGCTTCTAGCGCGCGCTGGTTATCTTAAAAACGGTTTGTAGTTCAAAGTAGAGGAAATAATGTTATCATCTCCCCCCCATCTGTATATCGATTATGTATTAGTATCAGTTGATTTCACAGGTCCGTAATAATAAATGGATTATTAATTTGAATGATTATTATTCAATTCTCGGACACCGGCGCGCGCCAGCTGATAAACTAAAGATCACGCTGATAGAACTCAATAGTGATCAGTGGATTATTGAAAACATGATCCGTCCACTAAGTAGCAGTTGTGACGACCAGCTGGAAATGCGTGATATGACGATAAAACAGATCAACGCTCTTAAAAGCCCTTACCCCAGATTTTTGAATTGGTCGGAATAATACTTACGAGTTTAGAAAAAAAAGAAACTGAAACATCGACAATAATTAAGAGCGAAGATAATTAATATTGCGTAATTTTCCAACGAGCTTCCACGCCTCACATGCGAATTGTTACGCTCATCTGAATTGAGCGATTTTTATTTGTAACACTGTGTGGAAAGTTCGCACTTTGCGTACAGAAAATTGTACGCAAAATAACAGATTGCTGATAATATTACATAGTGTGTGAATTATCCATGCAGAAATGTTGATTCCCGCACACTCTGTCGATTTGTCCATGTGGGAATGAAAGCCATCGGGCGGACGACTAGTTTATAGTTACCTAGTCCAATCAGAACTAATACATACAAAAATTATAATTACCGAGGTAGCTGAATACCAGTGATACAAATGTTTTTGTTCAATGGATTAAGGGGGTACATACACCTTGGAATTTTCAATATATCGGTTTATTTTTTTTTAATTTTTTTTGCAACGCTAAAGACCTAATCCACCGGCAAAAAAATTGGTGACAGAAAATCTGAAGGATTTCGGCAGGTACAGCCATATTACTGCTAAATTGCAAGAAGGCGCCGCCGTGTGGCGCGCTCACCTTTACATTGGTCTCATAAATATTGTAGAACATCGTCAACACTGACCTCATTATTTTGACAATTTGATTTTGGGATTTTGAAAATTTTGGTAATCAGCACTTTTATAGATATTTGTTTTCTTTTATTATTCTTTTGAAATGTAATCGAAACCTGCCATTGACAAAACACATGGCTATGATTTAATTCTTTTTGAGGTTAAGTGTCCACGTGTTTGTCAATTTTCGTGTTTTATTGTCAGTTATGAATTCAAACGAATGGTGATTTTCATAACTCAACAAAAACAGTGTGTATGAGTGTGAAATAAGATTCCAGGATCGAAGAAGAATGATCAATTGAAAAGTGGGTTCTAAATTGATGTAGAGGCACTGCAGATCTAGATGTCTGAAAAGATAAGTATTTCTAGAAAATATTTACTACAAAAATTTGATAGTTACAATAAAAAGATGTACGATGAAAAACTTGAAAATTATCAGATTATTGACAAAAATTATGCTAGAATCTCTGAATCTTAAAAATATCGGAGGTCATGAAATCTAACAAATTCTTATGTTGTGAAGAATTTTGTTCAGATTTTTCCTTCAGCAAATTATTTTTATTTCAACAGCACCACTGCGCATTTCTATTGGATTAAATAGGCCCCAAACTCACCACGAACCCCCACCTTCTACATCTGTCTGGATTCAACCCATAACACATCAGTACGGCAGCAGCTGCGGATCCAGCATCTTTTTTCATTAGCCAAATCTTGAAACTTGATTTTCCACAAACTACATTTTTTGGTCGTTGTCGTAGGGTACAGGTCGCATCGTTTATCGAAACTTCAAATTTGGAGGGAATTTTTTACATTGATGGAAGTTTGGACTAAACTAACAATATTCATATATAAGAACCAACTTCTATCATTGCTACCCTCTGTTCATCGAAAAATATAGAAAAACAGCTGAAAATGAAGAGGACTTATACTTAAAATTTGAAATCATCAAATATTGTTAGTCCAGTCCGAAATTACATTAATGTACAAAATTCCCTCCAAATTTGAAGAAGTTTCGATGAACGATGCAGCCTGCACCCTACGACAGCCGCTTTTCCATCGTTGTAATCAATCTATGTAAGGCGAAGTCCAAATATTTATTAATGATGCTGAATTATAGTTCAAAATAGTAGCAATCCGATGTATAAAAACTAAATCAATAAAATGTTTTATTTCACTGTACCACTGATTTAAAAAAAATTATTTTCACGGTGTATGTACCCCCTTAAATAGACTGAAGTTCTTCTTATAAATGTTAGTTTATTTAAAGATTATATAGTACGTTAAAGAAACAAATGACTTATGATGCGAGAGTTTTTGTATTTCACAGAATAAGCAGATGAAGATTCCTTTTCGGAGATAAACAGATGAAAGTTCCTTTTTATAAATCCGTATTCAAATAACCAAAGTTTATATTGGGTGACTTTTCTCCAGGTCCGAGAAGGGAGGGGCTTATATTATACCAATACTTATTATTTGAATGCCAATTACCACACAAACAGATAGACTTGTTATTGTGCGAGAGAAGCGAAATAGGGATTCTCATTTATCCGATAACAAGTATGGGTAGAATAAGCCCCTCCTTTCTGAGACCCGGAGAAAACTCACCCTCTATATCATAAATATATAACGAATACAGAAATCAGTCAAACTTCTTCTGTTACATTACTAAACTTTCAACAATCCTATATGAATTCGTTCCTCGATTATTTGGGGGGGGGGGGGGGGGGGGGAGTGAGTCTTCGCACCCCTACCCCCTACTGGAGCTTCGCCTTTAGACCCCGCCGGGGACGCCACGCCGCCCACAACTTCATCATAATTTTATCAAATGTCTTAACACTCGCCTATAGCTCGTGTTACGAACTTTCCATTTACAGATATTACAAAAAATAGCAAATGATACACGTGCGGGTTGGTGATTCCCCATTCGTGTGGGATGCACCACTCATCGGGTATCACCACCTCTCCGCACTAGTATCATAATGTACTATTCTGCGAAGCGTATGGTCCGAGATATATGAGAAAATTCATGCTCATTCATTAGGGTCTCCAGAATGCACAGTATTGTTTTTAACTGACAATATCAATTGGTACAACAATGAAGTATGAAAATCTAAAACGGCGTCATCTCTGTTCCCAGTTGGAATATCAGATCGTTTTTTTTTTTTCAATTATTCAGCGCAAAAAGAGGAACAAGACTCTTTCAAAAAAGCTTCAGTAACCATGCAGCAGTCAAAGATATTCCTATTTGTTTGGAAGGTGAAGTCTTCTTTTCTTCAGATAATTATTTCTGCAGCAAAGTTGTTCTTCCATTGAATATCGGAAGTATATTTAAAAAACTACCATCAATAATTTTTACTACATTGACAGCCGACCACTCATCTGTAGGTACAACGAATTTATGGATTTTTGCAAATTGTTTATTTCTGCTCATATACAATCTGATATAGCCAGATTAGTTTCAAGGTTTTCTTTAGGAAATTGTTTGAATTAGAAATGAACGGAGTTTTTAAACGTAATCCGTGTGTTGAAAATTCAGTGAACGACTTGCAATAAGAGTCATTCCACGTCAAGCAGAACATCTTTTTGACCCCATGTGCTTGAAAATTGTCGTAATTATTTTTACATGTTCTCCGCGTAAAAAAAAACATGAGAAACATTTTTTTGTTTATCTTTTTTTAACTCGAATGGTTCAAAAGCTACAAAAGGGTTGAATTTTTGGAAAAACTACCGAAAATTGAAATCGCGCTCTCCTTCAAACGTTGATATCTCCGGTTCCTTTTGTGGCACAGACGTCTACAAGAAATCATTTCAAATCTCTTGAATTGTACTTCCATACTATCAATTTTAAATTCATCGAATAAACACTTTCATGTTTGTTAAGAACAGTTCTATTTTTGAAACGCAAATTTCAAGATGATGATACTCTTTGAAAATTCTAAAAAAAATCCGAGCGTGTTCTTTGATTTATTCTCTACAAAATCTGTGAGTTTTGAAATGGGATTTGGATGTACACTATATCTGAAAAGCAGTTGATTCATGTGGGACGTCGCGTGCGGCCGCGTATGTTGAATTTCAAGTAAGTAACGACACGCGAACTAGGTCTTGCCGCTCTAATGCTAGTGGCCGCGGCCGCGGCCGCGCGCGACGTCCCGCACGAATCAACTGTTGATTAAATATAGTTTACATTGAAACTCCATTACACGATTCTGAGACTTTGCAGAGCATACATCAAGGAACACTCTCGTTTTTTGTTCAGAATTTTCCAAGAGTGTTCTCATCTCGAAAATGGCGTTTAAAAAATCTTATTGTTCCTAATGAATAGAAAATCGTGTATTTGATAAATTTAAAATGAATAATTCAAAAGCACAGTTCAAGAGCTTTAAAATGAGTTTTCACAGACGTCTGTACGACAAAGGGAACCGGAGTCAATAACGTTGACAAGAGAGCGCGATTCCGATTTTTGGTGAATTTCAAAAATTCTATCACTTGTAGCTTCTAAGCCATTCGAGGTGAGAAAAAAAAAAAAAAAAAAAATAGTATATTATGCAGCTAGTGCGTAAAGTAGGTATTTACACACGAGTGCCACACGATTACTCGAGTGTGTAAGAACCCACGCACGAGTTGCATACCCGATTTTTTCTACGTTGGTGCATGAAGTTTGTTGTAACAAAGAGCTATATGTTTATTGTGGCATTCATTTATCATTGAAATTCGTAAAAAAATCTTTGCAACACATACGAATACCAAAAATAATAATTATATATAAATCATCATAAAGTATCCGGTGGATACGTGTCTGGGGGGCTACCTCAAAAAAAAAAAAAAAAAAAAAAAAAAAAAACTTACAAAAAGCTATAAAATATTACTTACTTTAAAATTAATTATACTTTCGTAACCGAAATTTGAAAGGCAGTGGTGATAAGGCAGTGGTGTTTTTGTCACTAATATAGAACTACTGTACGAGAGATTTTTAACTTTACACACGACCATTTGCTTTACGCACGACCTTTTACTCTACGCACAGTGTGCACAAAAGTACTACTTCACACACGGAAAACTACTATCAGAAGTGAAACTTCACGTACAAAAGTAGGAAAAAAAAATTTCGTATATTCATTTGACCTAGAGAATATGTAAGAAAAAATTAAAAAAGTATCATAAACATCCAGGAATATTTTTTGGTAAATCCGTCCCGCTTGATGTGAAATGACTCATAAGCAGAAACATGAAATCTCGGGGTTTTTTGCATTTTGCGGCTTGGCTAACAAGGATAAATTACTTTTAGAGGGCGAGGAAAATAACAACTTCAGTTTGAAGCATTTTTCTGAAGAACCCACAGAAAAGAAGATTAAATGGAAACAGTTGGTTCTCAATTATTAAGCAATTTTCTGCTGCCAACCTGGATGTAATTTCTGTAGAAAACTCTGGGCTGTGTTCATTGAGGTCAAATGAACTAGTAAAAAAATCGGCTTATCTACCCTGTTGGCAACGGATGTTAAGTCTTATCAGACTGGTCTATTGAAAAGCAATCAACATGAAATTAATGTTACATAGTGAATATTTTTCACTAAAATTCTTATTTCAAGATTCGCGGCAGCGAAACGCCGCCAAGCACTTTTCGGCCGGCGTTCGCTAGCTGATTATGAGAATCGTTCACCTTAGCCAACTTTTATACCGGTAAGTATTACGTCAAATTTCGGAGCCACATTATATTTCAGGCTTGAATTCATAGGACTAATTGTTTGAGTCCAAATGAGTTTTCAAAAAAATTTGGGCGAAATTGACTAAGTATTTCCGAAGTTATGGACTTCTAAAGTTGATGAAATTTCACAATCTTCATCTTCCTTTTCCTCTCCATTTTCGGACAAGCTCTTCGCAGACGTCTTTAGTGAACAGCAATGTTTCTCAAACTAATTCACCGATTGACTCACAATTCAGAAAGGAATTTCTCTCCATCGATATATCGCTCCCCATTCATTTTGGCTAGTATTCGATTCGTAATCAAAAGATTGACTCCAATCAATATGTGAAGCGCAAATTGATGACGTCAAGGTTCCTCGAATCGACAAAATCCCGAAATATTTTGATTTATTATTGATCAGATTATGATTATTGAATTGGATATTATTATTGCTATTGTTTTTATTATTGTTATTATTATTGTTATCTTCATTATTATCATTATATTCAATAGTATCATTATTTTTAATATTTTCATTATTATCATTATTTTCGATACTATCATTATTTTCAATATTATCAATATTTTTATGATTATCATTATTTTTATGATGTTCATTATTTTGATTATTTCATTATTTTCATCACAATCAATGTTCATACTTTTTTTTGATAATGTTAAGACTTCTAATGTTTTAAACGCGATGTTAAAAATTCAACATGGGACACAATAGTATAGTTGTACCTATATGGGAATGATATGAATCGGAAACGATTAATATCTCGTAAAGTTTCCATACTATTTGACTACCATCGCACTCAACGAAAATGGCCAAATAAAAATGATTATATGTGATCATATATAAGTGTCCATAATTTCATATAATCCATATATGAATTATATATAACTATATGTAACTATATATAGTAGGGTGTCCGTTATTTCCCAACCTCAAAATTTTTGAAATGTCCGACCGGATTTCGGTTTTTGGTCCCGAAAAACTAGGTTTCTTATAGGAAGCGGCCAGATTGGTTGCAATTCCACGTGCCGCCCGACAATTCATTTTTCTCGTGTTATTTACATGGAAAAGGGCATTTTTTCAGTTTTTATACGATCACGAACGAGTAATTACAAAAATCTATGTACTAGCTGTTGAAGAGCATTCAATTGTAATATACCTACATGTAGAAATAGTGAGTCAGATTAACTGAACAGTTTTTCAATTGTTTTTTTATTTATTCCTGCGCGAAAAATCTAAATTTTTTACATTTTTGGATATTTTCATTCAATTACCAGTTTCACAAGTTTCTATGTTTCAAGGCCCTACAGCTTTTGTTTTTTTCGTCTCTAAAAGAGGTTTATTTCCTCTATCGAATCGTTTGAATTCGCTAATTTAAGCCCAAGATACATGCATGGGAACCTAACTCATTTTCGGAAATTGGTTATGTCTCGTGTGAAGCAGCTTCACCTTAGATGTTTTAATTGCCCGTGAAATATTCGACGCATGTTACGCCGCGTGCTCGAGTCAAATAAAAAGTATCTCTATAACCTTTTATTTGAGTAGCCATATTGTAGCCACATTGTGGTTATTCAAATGAAAAAGAGGTTATAAAGAAAAAAAAGTTTATTATAAAATGAAAAAGACGGTTATGAAGACACTTTTTATTATATTATTTCAATATTTCACGAGCAATAGGGACATCTGAGATGATACTGCTTTACACAAAACATATCCAATTTCCGAGAATAGGTTAGGTTTCCATGCATGTATCTTGGGCTCGAATTAACGAATCTAAACGATTCAAAAGAAGAAATAAACTTCTTTCAAAGACGAAAAAAACCAAATCTGTGGGGACTTGTAACATAGAAACTTGCGAAACTGGTAAATAAATAAACATATTTAAAAATGTGAAATAGTCGTTTTTTCCGCGCACAAATAGAACAAAAACAATTGAACAACCGTTCAGTTAGTCTGACTAACTGTTTCTAGATGTGAGTATAGCATAATTAAATGCTTTTGGACAGCTAGTACATCGATTTTTGTAATTACTCGTTGGTGATCGCAGAAAAACCGAAAAAATGTCCTCCATTTGAATAACGTGGAAAACATAAATTGACGGGCGGCACATGGATTTGCAACCAATCTGGATAATTCCTGTGAGAAATCTAGTTTTTAGGGACACAGAACCGAAATCTGGTTGGAGATTTCAAAAATTTTGAGTTTGGGAAATAACGGACACCCTAATATATAGGCTATATATAACTATATATAGTAATATATAACTATATACAAAATTGTAAATAGGCCTACATATGGTTATTTAGAATTATATGAAGATTCACATACCCATATACATATAACTATATATGATCTATACAGGGTGAGTTTTCTCCGGGTCCAGTAAAAGAGGGGTTTATATTATACCAATACTTATCATTCGAATGCCAATTACCGCACGAACAGATAGACTTGTTATTGTGTAGAAGAAGCAAACTAGGGATTTTCATTCATATGATAACAAGTATGGGTAAAATAAGCCCCTCCCTTTCTGGACCCGAAGAAAATTCACCCTGTATATAACCATATATTGTATTATATAACTTTATACAAATTGTAAATAGGTTTTTGTATAGTTATATAGAATGTTATAAAATTTTACATTACTATACATATATAAATATACAGGGTGAGTTTTCTCCGGGATCTGATCTGGGAGGAGCTTCGATGTGCTGGAGCTCCGCCTTCTTCTATTCATACTCGTTCGCTTACGAATAATAGTCAATGTTTATATCCCGCTTTCAAAATAATACCTTATGCGAGTAGATTGTATTTCCGAGGTGTCCTATACGTGTGGATGTTAACAAATCAGGAGATAAGGGTATCCGCTTGATAATCGCACACAATTATTATGAAGCGAATGAGTATGAATAGAAGAAGGCGGAGCTTCAGCACTTTGACGCTCCTCCCAGATAGGACCCCGGAGAAAACTCACCCTATATACAATCTATATATAACCATATACAGGGTGAGTTTTTTCTGGTATCAAACGAGGGAGTAGCGTATCATCGCAAACGCCCCGCCTCCTTCTATTCATACTTGTTATCGTCAAATCGAGGAACCCCACTTTTATTTTCAAATCTAGGATAGGTATGCTTCTATTTGAGACAATAACAACAAAATGAGGTTCCTTGATATGATGATAACAAGTATGAATAGAAAAGGGCGGAGCGTTTGAGACGATAATCTCCTCCCTCGTTCGATACCACAGAAAACTCACCCTGTATCGTAATATATAACTGTATACAAAGTTGTCAATAGGGTCATGTATTGTAATATAAGATTATATCCAATTTCACATAACTATACAAGGAGGTCGCGTAGATGAGCCACATTGCCGGTGGAAAGCGCTGGGTTCGAGACTATGATCTCTGTTTTGTTTTTGTTAAACGCTCGTCCCTTGAACTATGATCAATGCGCATTGATAGGTTATGTTAACCCGGTGTCAAAATGTTGCGTATCCTTGGGTCAAGAAACGAGTGTTTCACAAATACATGGAAGAGATCATAGTCTCGCACCCAGCGCTTCGTACAGTGGTTCCCTACCCGCTAGCTACATGCCAGCATATGAGTCCGGGTTTCGCCGGTTTACTATTCCTCATATTAGATTAAAAAAATCCGGGTTACCTGGACCCGTGGTAATTATCACGGGTTAATGAATAATTTGATTTTCACTTGAAAATAAGCGAGCATGAAGAATTAGATCTGTGGGAGTTCGAGAAAGTTCCAAGAAAAGAATTCAGCATGGAGTAGGACACAATATTCTTGAAGAACTTCGTATGGGCGATCCCTACATGTTTTTGACATACACGAGCATGAATCGTAAAAGGTAATTAGGTACACGAGTAGTTGTTATAGTTATTAATGATATATTCGTATTTATTTATTGTTAAGGCAAGAACATCCAATAATAACCAATTTCAATTGAATTACTTATATACATTCATCGTCTAGGTTGGCCTCGTCACAATCTTGTACTAGTTCTCTGAACATCTTTCTATATCTTAATGTTTTTCCATAAGTTCGACGAATTATTCAGGCAAGCTGTAACGCTACGACCGATCAGCACATCGGGACCACTCGTTGAAGCTTCAGATATTTGACTAGTTGGTGGCATCATGTTTTCCTTCAAGTTTGATAATGTTTCCTTGAACATTTCTGAAGTTTCATCAGGACTATTCCTTTTACATCTGCCAGCCGATCCAAAATAAGGTAAGGAGGCAGCCGCAGATTTTGTACTGGCAATGTAATTAGTTTGCATAGCAGACGTTGATGGCATTTCTGCAAGGCACGATACGAGTATTCTTCTATTCGAATCTGAATTCTGCGATCTTAGATTCATACCATCGGTGGACCATTCACCCACAGGATCTACTTGCAGTGCGAATTCAAGGTCGTATTCTGACGATTACAATGTCGAATAATTTGGAGGAGTTAACGATGGCGGTATAGATGAAGAATTGCCAGAAGTCACTTGCGCAAAGTTATCGATAGATCTATGTTAAAATATTTTATTTATGAGTTACTAGTGGTGAATTTGAAAATTAAATACATCGTTAAATACATTTAATAACTTGATTTACTGATCTCAGAGTACAACTTAATAATATGTACTTCTGAAATATATTACCTATAGATATCGAAATATTAACCCTCTCAATCCCATGTGGGCGTTCAAAAAGCTCATGGTATTCCAGTATACCCACACCGGTCTTTTAGAAACACCAGCTCCACGCCTTATCTTCAATTCCATGAGTCTCTTCTTTTTCGCATGCCGTTCCCGCAACGTATTCTATCGGGCAATGCATTTAACTACACTCGCTGAAATTCAAACCAGCGTTGATGCCATTGCTCACTATAATATTCACAGTATAAAATAACCAAACCTAACTCGCCGTTAACTGTTTCAGCAATAGACAGCCACGCACTCTCCGTTATAGCACGATTTTAAAATCTTGCATAGCTCTTATTGTAGGTTTACTACGATTTTGCACAGCGTCGATCAATATGTTATCATCCATATTTCAATTCAAATATATTTTTAATGCGTCTTTTAGCCTCCGTATGGCTATTTTTTAATAATAACTAGTTTTCATTTTTTTACACGCCTACCATATACGCTCACCTTCAAATCTCGTTATTTTGTTAATGCAAAAGGTATAGTTTAAAATGATGAATACTTTTCAATTTTTTTCACGGCTACTATATACGCTCTCCTTCAAATCTCCTAATTTTGGTATCGAATGCAGTGAAGTTTCAAACAAATGGCATAAATTTCAAAAAATCATAGCTTAGATAATCTGATTATTTTTATCGTACGTATTTATATACTTGGCTGTGTCCCATATTAAATACATCTGTTAAATAAAATACAATATTATATCATCTTTTTTTGAGCTTGTTATTCTGAAACAATCAACCCCTGTCGCAATTGAACTACATAATTTTGCCACGGTACTGCTTTTGGTTCGTTTACGAAGTCTCTGAGGGTATTTCTTTGCTCTGATGTCTGAACTATTTCATTTCTTAAACGTAATCGAGGACCTGCCATAATGGCACCATTCTCACCAGCTAAAACACGTCACCATTCACTTTCCACGATTTCACCGTTGGGTAGTTTGTTATCGATGAAATTGGGTGGACAATACTGCTGAAATAGCTGATCACTTGCTGTTTTTCTAATAAAATTGTGCAGGCATATGGTGGACTCAATAATTTTGTCTGTATTTTTAACTGATGCACAGATTAGCTGGCGAAAAATTCTCCACTGAGCTGCAAGGATACTGAATGAATTTTCGATAACCCTCCTGGCTCTACTCAGCCTATAGTTCAAAATAGCGTCTTCTGTGGAAACATTTTGCCCACCATAGGGCTTTATTAGATAGGACTTCAGCGGAAAGGCTGCATCCCCAACCAGAAAGAGGGCACTCCGATGTGGGTCCCAGGCAAGAAATTTGGAGGAGCAACTTTCAGAGATTTTTCATCGATGCGTTTTCCTAACTCTGAATCTTCTGCTGCAATATCGATTATGGTGAAATTAAAGTTAGCATCGCAGACATCTAGTAAAACGATACTGAATGTCTTCTTATAGTTAAAAAATATACTCTGCGATGCTTCTGGAGCCTGTATTTGAAAATGCTTCCCATCGATTACTCCAATACAGTGCGGGAATTGCCACTGATTCCAGAAGCCACTCGTCACATTGCGCCAATCTTCTTCACACGACGGTGATGCCAAGTATAATGGCTTGAAACAGTCACCAAAGCTCGAGTAGTTTCTCGAAATATACAGGACACGGTGCTTTGCCCAGACCGGTAAGCAGAACTCAACGAATCCTGACTATCTCCAGCTGCGAGGAATCTGAAAAGCAGTTTAATCAATGTCAAATAATGTTTACATTTAATTTATATCGTGGCACTTAAAAACTGCTATATCTGTACAAACCGCAAGGACATCGCCAGGCTTCTATTCCATTTTTATGTATAAGTAACCAGCAAAAATCAAATTAATCATTGAATATTGATTTCGAATTGATGGCATTTCGCTATCATGGATGAAACAAAACATCAATAAACATCAATTTTAAAACACCCGCGCGCTCGCTAACTTTAAAAACAGACGCTTCGTCCGTTCCGTTACGTATGTTACGTTACGTTCAGTTAAGTTCATCGTCATCCCGGCTCAAGAAGAAGTATGTACAGCCGGGCACTAAAGTTCATCAAGGGTAGAAATTTAGGCTCAAGCGTTTCAGTGTCTACGCTGTTGAGCAGACCCCTCGCTCCGCATACCCCTCTCCCGACTACCTACTCAAAGTGAAGTACGAAATACTTTCAGAAAAGAAATAAAAACTAATTTCAGAAATATCCACAGACCGGGGTAAGCTAGCCCATTGACCAGCCGTAACGCATCGATGGGCTCATGGAGAGGGGTGTGCGGAGCGCGGGGCCTACTCAACAGCGTAGACACTGAAACGCTTAAGCCTAAACTTCTACCCTTGATGAACTTTAGTGCCCGGCGGTACATACTTCTTCTTGAGCCCGGATGACGATGAACTTAACTGAACGTAACTTAACATACGTAACGGAACGGACGAAGGGAATTTGCCTCCCCAGGTTGAACCATAAAAATATAAATATACGTAAAAATTAGAAGAATGGCGGCTAATAACCTGAAAACACGAAAAATTTGCTACATTTATTATCATATCAGTACAAGAAAATTAATTGTTTCATACCGACGTCGGTTATTCAACGTGTAGAGGAAGTTGTTACATTCATTTCAAACAAAAAATCAAGGCGATATCTTGAGGCGTTCTCGAGTTGGCGTGGCAAAACCAATAAAAAATGTTGTTTTGAGAACAACGCATTCGAAGTTCGGGGGTAGTGTTACTGTATTTGCGTGCGGCCACCTGCACCGGTCGCGCCTTGCCTTACACCATTGACTCTCAAAAGCTCGAAAGGATAAGTGATAGCTAAAGCTTCGTTTTTCATAAAACAACATTACTTGAATTTTAGTGGAATTTTCGCGCTAAGTTTTTGAATGGGTGTTCGAATCGTGCAGAGGTTCTGAGCGTGCGCAACCGCAAATTTTGTGTTGAACCGCTCAAGTTCATTATTTGGACCTCTATATTCGTAAAAGGCCAGCAAGATCTCGAAATGACTCTACTAGGACGTAAACAAAATTCAAGATCTCCTTACGAGGATGAGAGAGACAATAACCGACTAAGGCTCTCGGGCTTGCTCTGATGGGCGAGCTTACATACGCGAAAGACTCTAAAGTTATTCAAAAAATACTCAACTCGGAACAATGGCTACGACCTACCGACTCGAGGTTTGAATATATTTGACCCATAAAAATAACCTCCGTTAAGCTGGCAAGGCCAATACAGCACAACGAATTGCGACCAATTTATTAATTTTTCGTTTCTTGATCGCTATTTAATCGCTATTTAATTGCAAAAAAAAAATTATTTTTTAATACAGCGTGCGGAAATTATGTTTTTCCATGCCTGTGGAGCGTGCGGAAAATGATTTTCCCTGTACTGAACCGTAATATGGCACAAATTTTCATTGTAAAATGAAACGAGCTCGTTCCTATGTTACGTCATTGATTTTTTTCCTTCCCGCACCTCGTGTTAAAATAGTATATTTCGATACTAGTGCAAAAATGTTGATTCTCGGACGAGTGTAAATTCGGCGAGAGTGGCAATCACACAAGTCGAGAATCATCTTTCACATGTGTATCGGACTTTATTTTTCAACACGACGTGCGCAAAGTTGAGTTTAGCAATTTCATTACTATATGCTTTGATTTGTCATCCGTAAACATTAGCAAGAAAATCACTATAGCGGTTATAATAAGGATCGAGTTAATGCACCACCACATTTTTTTTCGAAACATATGCTAAACACTTTTAATCCCTGCAGAATCGATATCGGGAATGATTTCTCAAAGTAGTAGTCACTTACCCTGTAACTGTACGCAGAAAACATTTCAGGATAAATCTTGCATGAGTTTGGAAAGTTTAACATTCCGATTATAACTCATTGAATTGAATCAAAATTCTAGCCAAAGGTTAGTTGCCACATGAACAAAATACTGCGATAATTCGATAGAAATAAAAATTATAATAGAGCAAATAGTGTTTATAGTCTCCAAAGGAAGATATTTATACGTTCACTCATGAATCTTACTATTAGTCAACTAGTAACAATGAAAATTATTTCTATTTTTAGTATTCATTATATTAAATGTTGGAGATAAAATGATGTTCATCACGGGCTTGAGAGGGTGTACTCACCTTGAAAATGATTTTTTACAAAACACTGCTACTACGCTTTGAGGAAACATTTTTGTAACTCAGTTTCTTCTGCAGTTGATTAGTGCTATTTTGATACATAGTTCATGATTTTTCAAGATTTTTTGTTCTTCGCTGAACATAGATTCAGTCCATTGCGGAAAAAGTGGTTATCGTAGAGTACAGGTTGCTGCGTTGCATGAAATTTCTTCAAATTTGGAGGGAATATTCTATACGAATGTAATTCAGGGCCAAACCAATGATAATTGATAAATTTAATTTTTGGACACAAAAATCTTCGATTGATTAGAGAGTGTCTTACAAGCAAAATTTTTTTTGTCTAAAAATTCAATTCATGAAAAATTATTTGATTGGCTCTAAATTAGATTCATATAGAATATTCCTTCGAAATTTGAAGAAATTTCATGCAACGCAGCAAGCTGTACCCTGCGACAACCACTGCTGCTTCGATGAACCAAGTCTATGTTCGGCAAAGGACAATGAATCTTAAACAATCATGCATTATCTATTAAAATAGCACTAATGAACTGTAAAAGAACTGAGTCAATAAAATGTTTCCTCAGAGCGTAACAATAATTCGAAAAGAAGTATTTTCAAGGTGGGTATACCTCCTTAAATGGAATTAGGTAGCTCTTAGTACGCTTCTAAAACCTAATACCTAGTCGCACTGGTCCAATGAAATTTAAATTATTTCGAGATTCTGATAAACTGTTTTTGTCACTGGACATGAATAATCTGCCTAGAACGGTAATGTTTTAATATCAGTATAAAGTAATGCTAGTGAAATATAATCGAGTAATATTATTTTCTGTTTTCTCATTTACTTGTGATAGTGAGAAGTAAAAATGCTTTGTAGAATCAGCATTTTACAAGTTTAAAGTGTTCATCGACTATGCAATTGGAATTAAATAGTAACGCTGTATGAATCGTCTAAAAATAATGTTGCTTTAAAAGAATATAATATGTTGTTTCTAAAGAATATAATATTTTTGCCACAGCTCAATAAAATTTCGCGTAAAGCTCAATTTTCATAGATCACAACGCTATGAACCTCATGAATCAGAAGAAATTCTGCAGTACAAAAATATATATTTACAGTATTTGAATGAATATATGTATAAACATAGGAGTGTGGTCATTTTTTATGTCCTTATTATGAAACTCGGTTAGGTAATCATAATTTATACTGGTGCAATTTCCTTGGTTCTGACCCTGTACGCATAGACCGGGAGCCAGCAGCAAAAATCACTTCCGATCGCCCATAAACTAAAACTTTTTGAGAAGTTAGCCAGTGTCATCAGTAACAGGGAAACGCAAGTATGGCGGCCGTTCGGTGTCGGCATTACACTGCGCAATTTTTTGAATGTGCCCAAAAAAACTGTGCCCTTGGGCAATGAGCACCAAGGTAATTCTTGATTCATATCGTTCATTAGATAGCCAAAGTATGACGGAGTTGTATGCCATACCAATGCGGCGTCTCAAACTGTCCGCCATACTTGATTAAACGTGTCATTTTTTTTATACCCTTTTGTATTACGACCTACAAGCTAATTTTTGCACAAGTGATAGAAAAAAATGTTTCATGATCGATCACGACCATGCCATACTGTTCCGGGGTCCCTGAGTACCCGCCATACTGATTCAAAGATGTCGAATTTTTCACTAGTCATAAAACGGACTGCAATACTTTTACCTATGATACATGAGATACATGGAATATAATCACAAGAAATCCCTATTTTTCAATCATTTGAATTGTTTATCAAATTAATATATCTCATGGTAAAGTGAACTTCGAAATTATAGCGCTTTTTGACAATCGCATTATTCTTGGAGAACTGAAGTATTATATTTCAGTGTCTAGGAGTTTTACATTCTGAGGTTAGATCAGTTGGACAGCTACGGGTCGAGCTTTGCTCGTACGCCGTTCCGGTGCGGCGCGCTGCGAGACGCTATCGTTACCAACGTAAAATAAGAATCGTCCAAACCGAAAGGGATCAGAATCAACCTCGTTGGGTACAGTTCCGTCTCCCCACCACTGACTTCCTACCACTGTCGCGAAACCGGCTATTTTGTGTACCGGAATCGAGTATAAAAAAAGCGTGTAACATGCTTGCGTTATATGAAATATCAATTATCAATCATTATGAATTATCAAATTATAATCTATTACCTTACTTCCTTAATTTCTTTTGCTGCGTAATCATACATTTCCTCCGGAGTTGAAAGCTATTTTTCGGCTAAAGATGGGATGCAACAACCCATCAATTTTCTCTTGACCACATCTACACCAATCGCATCACAAGGACTTTGACCGTGACTAGGGTAAACCGACCACTAAATGGGCGCTATGAACCATTGTATTTATTTAATGTTTAAAACTGAAATATCGTTGGCATAGTTTATGGAATTATTCAAGCTAAGATGAAATACCATATTAATAATTGAAAAAAATACTCAGGGTGATAGAAACAAAAACAATTAGAGCATGCCGGAAAAATAGTCTTTCGGGGAACTTTTCATCAAAAAGAAAAAAAAAAAGTATGAGTTTGTCAGGGAAAAAGAAGTATAAAAAATATCCGAATGTAGCCAGTAAATAGATACCAACACCCCAGTGAATGGGCATGTATTTAAAATGCAGGTTTTATAGAATAGATATTTGATGAAAATGTCAAATACTTAAACAAAGCTTAAAGATTATTATATATTTCTTATTATACAGGGTGGTCTATTTCAATCACCCCAGGCGAATATCTCAATAACTAAAAGAAATAGAAGAAAAAGTTTCATGCAAAACTTGAAGAGTTTTGAGGGGGGAAAAATAAAGCTGGTATGTGTTGACTTGTAGATCTTGCCACTTCCGAAATTTTGCAAGTAACTTTGGGTTTTGGAAAGAGAACACATATTTTGAATATAAGGAGCTGATAGCAAGATCAAAAACTAATTCGAATTCGAAGAAAAAAAAAAAAATTGTATGAAAATAACAATTTGAAAATCCAAAAATAAAAAAATGTTTTCAATCAATTAATTGAAAATTCTCAATTTTTTTTTTCCAATACTTTGTTTCAAATGTTCTTTTCCGATATTTTTGAAAATGACTTTTACTTTACTTATTTTCTCCAAACCAAAATGATAAAAAACGTTGGATCGTTTCCGAAGAAAAATTAGGTATGATCAAAACAACTGAGTACAAATATGAACATAAAATTCAATTAAAAATATATGTACTAAAAATCATTTTCAAAAATTTTAGAAAAAGAACATTTGAAACAAGGTGTGACGTCTGTACGTCGGCACAACGAGAATGTTTCGGATAATGTGGTCTATTTTTAAGGGTTCGCTTCCGCTTCACTTGCGGGCGCACAACTAAGGGAAGTAATGTGAAAGGTGATTGAATGATTTGGTGTAAGATAATGAGTAACTTGTAGTCTATTGATATCAATGATATTGTTTGGATTGATGGTTTAATGTGAAGGTGATAGGTTTAGCGGTGGAAGTGAATGATTAGGAGTTTAATAGAGAAGTCTTGTGATTGGTTATTAGGAGTAAAGAGTTAAGGATAGGTTTGTAATGAAGAGTGAAGTTAATAAGTAGATGGTTGCCAGAGAAGTATTGTGTTGGATAATTAGGAGTGTAATGTAGTTGGGATAGAGGATGTGTGTAGGAAAATGAATGCCAGAGAAGTAAAGTAGTAAGTAATGAGAGGAATAAGGCAAACTAGGGATTTAGGCAAGGTGGGAGGCCACGTGTGGCTGAAGATGCATCAGACTATCAAATGCATACTCAGCGGATTATCTAGTAGCTTGGAGGCTAGAGGAACTTATAGGTAGGGTGTCAGGATATTGGCGAAAAGTGAGGTGACGAGGAAGGTGAAGTTTGGACGTAACAGAGG
The DNA here is from genome assembly GCA_963924015.1 of Macrophya annulata. Taxonomy (NCBI): domain Eukaryota; kingdom Metazoa; phylum Arthropoda; class Insecta; order Hymenoptera; family Tenthredinidae; genus Macrophya; species Macrophya annulata. Next base: position 8,591,202 of record OZ001263.1, read on the forward strand.
TATTGAAACAAAAAAATTTCAATTAATTGAAAAAAAAATTTTGTTTTGTTTGTACGTTTTAATTTTCATTTTTCATAAAAAATTTTTATTTTTTTTTTTTATTATTTGAATTAGTCTTTGATCTCGCTATCAGATCCGTATATTTAAAACATACGTTCCGTATCTACAATCCAAAGTTACTTGAAAAATCTCAGAAGTGGGAAAATTTACAAGTCAACACATACCAGCATTATCTTTCCCCCTCAAAACCCTTCAAGTTTTGTATGAAACTTTTTCTTGTATCTCTTTTAGTTTTTGAAATATTCGTCTGGGGCAATTAAAATGGACTACCCTGTATTACTATAATATTATTTTATGTTTCTCTTCTTTTATTATTATCATTATAACAAATATTATTATTATTATTGTGATTGTGATCGACAAGAGTGTACACATATAAATTTTTGGCACGTTGATTTGAATACTTTGAATTCTTAGCAAATAAATAGACTTCCACCTCTAAATCATTCATATTGTTAGATTCAAATTCAGACCCATGAATTATTTTCTATTTGACCAAAGCGTTCGTTGCAGCGTCCGCTGTTTTCTAATTTTCGCTTCTTTCATCTTCATTTTCTCTTCTCTGGGTGGCGATTCTGGATCTTTTGGCATTATATAGCACTAGTGACGTTAACTTAGCCCGCGAACGCCAAGTAACACCGCATTTTTTCGTCGCTTGCACCCGATTAGCCTCCGCTAGTACGCATATGTCTTGTTACCGCGCGCCAACTGTCAGAGGTCTTTATAGAATTGCAATGCTTGATAACACTCATTAAGAATTGAATCTATGGAAAACCCAACTTTGTGATAACGTGCACTAGTGACCGGATGCTAACGTAGAGAATTTTGAACCACCGCGTTACGACAGGCACTACAAATTCTGAGTTAGCGCCCGATTACTAGTTAGCGTCATCACAGAGTCGGGTTTTCCATGAATTCGATTTTTAATAGGCGTTATCAAACATTAAAATCGCATAGAGCCCTTCGGTAGTTGGCATGCGGAGACAAGACATGTGAGTACTCGCGGGGTGAACGCGTACAAGTTTAGGAGAAGGCCTGTGTTACCCAGCGTTAGCAGCGGTGAAAGATAGCACGGTCGCTATCGGCGCTATCAAAATCCAGAATCACACTGCTGATCCACGCTTTCTCAGCTTTTGCTGCCGCCCTCTCTTTTTTCAAAGCCTCAGCTGGTTTTTGCTTGATTTTTAGCATGAGAACCCTTTCTGCCGCTGTTTTTTCTTCCTTTATTTATTCTTTTCTTTCCGACTTGTCAAACTCTTTTCATTTACCTGATGTTGTAGCAAATGTTAATTTTTTTTCTTTCTATTTTTTCAATTCTTGTTTCTTAAAATGTGGCCACGTTAGATGCTCATCCCATACCTTATTTATTGCTATATCTTTGTTGTGACTAGACGATGAAATTATGAGATCAACGTTACGGTCAATAGTCTACTTATGGCCGTTCTTATGAGTGAGACTTGCTTCCACTACTAGAAGAAAAAAAATCTGGTTCATTAAGGGTATTCTGAACATGTTTATTTGTGTTGAGGCTGTTCGAGGGGGTCCAGCCATTTTGAGAGTTGATGGCAGAGCCACCACACGTGTTTTTGGACTACCACCCTCCAGGGCCGTGCTCAAATAAACTGCAGGTGTTATTGAAAGGGCCCCTAAATTTTTCTTAAGTCATATAATAAATTGAGCATAGTTCTTTAAGCTAAATTCTTGCATATCTGTAAACAATTCTACAGGTTATAATTCATAATACTCAGATTGTCTATCCCTTTTTCCATGTCTTGTCATCGAATATATCTATAAGCCAATACAGAAAAATTGATGATAGACCAATGACACACATGACAAGTTAATTTGGTGGTTAGATTTGCAGTTATTATAATTATAATAGCGTAAACAAAAAATTGAATGTCCAACTGTTTTAATTATTGTCATTGAACGTACCCAGATAGCCAAATGTCCGTTCGATTGCATATGAATGCTGCAAATCGATTGCAATTAATCACAGCAACATTACCGTCGGTAACATCCGCATCAAGTGTTGTTTTCGCTAGCAATTTAGAACGGTACTTGATTGCAGCCTTGATTGCTAGCACTATGCTGTCTGCTGATTTGCATATTTTAAGTCAATGTAAGCCAGCATTAAGGGAAGACCCTACAGAAACTACAAGCTTCGACATTTTATTTATAATTCAAATTATTTATAGATCATGTAAAAGTGTACTCAAGAACAAAGAAAATCACATCTCGAGCTTAAATATTCCCTAAAAAATGAAGAAGTTACGCAGCATTCAATGATAAAAACATACTGTACTTCGAGATGCTCCTTGCGTCACAATTTTAATCGCATTACATTTATTTTCGACCAGAGTCTTTAGCACACTGAGGGGAAGAAATCTTCCAATCGGATTTGAGATTGAATTTATCGTTCATTTTTAAGAGTATTCAGAAATTTCAGTTCAAATTTTTTTTCATTTTTCATGTCATATGAGCCTTGAAAAATATGTTCCGTCGAAGTAGAAGTTGATCGAAGTAAAACTTTGACGCAATGAGTTTTTAGCGTAGCCGAGAATGTAGTTCTGAGTAAATCGCATTTTATTGAAAACTGGTACAAATTGAATAAATTTTGCAGAATATATGGTCCAAGGTCATGCCATCACACTTCTTGATGGACACATCTCAGATCATCTATTTCTATCGCTCTGGTATATCTCACACCACTGATCGTCTTCGCTTAGCATTTCCAGAATCGCCGGCACATGAAATAAAATTGAACAAAAAATGAGTACTCTATTTAGGGTCAAATAAATATAAGATTATGGCTATGATGTATTTTATCCAATGATCGCGGGCAAAAATATTAAAATAACATAAAAATTGAAATATTGATTTGACCCCTGTCGAGATAACTAGAAGTACTCACTGGATTTCCAACAGTTTAATCAGCAGGTTGATCGTTGGATGTTGCCTCGTCGTTGGCCTAGAACTGTCCCGCTCCGTAAGTCGTCCCTTCCTTCTTTATCTCCAAGGCTTCAAGTTGCGTCATCGTTGATTTGACAGCACGCTGAAGCTTTTTGCGTCATGCTTCGTTCTACCACTCGCTTTTTCTTGTGTGTTGGCTGTCCCGCTCTTTCAAAATCTTCATGCTTTTGATTGGACTGGTTGGGCTCTCGCTCTTGCCTTGGAACGGTAACTCATTGCACAGCCCATGTTGATTTCAACAACAGCGTTCACTGCTGCAGAATCAACTCTTGCTTTTGAAACAAAGACACCCTTAAGGCACTTACGCCAGATGCTTGCGTGAAGGCTTTCGTTAGCGTTCTGAGTTTTTCCACGAGCACATCTCTTTAGTAGCTTGTCGCTGGCTAATCTGCCGTAAAGAGGCATCAGCTTCTTGATTATTCGTGGAGCCAACCGAACTGGCATAGTTTCGTGACCATTAAGAGGTTTGCCTTGTGCCACTTTGTTGTTGTAGAAGCACCAAGACTTTGGACCAGGTGGGCAGTTCTCGTGCTAGGATAATTCGTCTCTCGACTGGCAATGTTCAAAGGTAGCGTAAATGGCTTTTTTCATTTCCAAGACGTTTGGTATGTTTCTTGTTATGGCCGTTCTGTAGAAGTTGGTCAGCGCAACAATTGTGGTCTCTTTCAAGGAACCCTTTCCACGTCCTCCAGGTCATATGCCTTGAGCTTTGGAGCTTTTGATTGAATTGTGGAGTCCTGTACCCATTCTCTCTGGCAATTGTCACTTCTGGGCCGTAAGCAGCTACTTTTTGTAGATAAACGTGTGTCTTGGCATCGCCATCAGACAAGATAGTCGCATCTCTCATCTTGGCCTCTCAGACGGATCTTATCCACATCCGTTCAGCGGCTGCAACTTCCATAGCGCCAGACGATCCTTCGTAGTTTACGCTACAGTCTCCGCTACTCTTATGTCCGGCCTCCCACATTGCATAGTCGGGTGAATTAGCATTAAGGCTCGCTGCTGTAAGACTGCATATGTGACAGAATTTCGACAAAACTTCAAAATCAATCACCAAGTCGTATCGCGTATCAGAATGATAGCAACATACCGGCAAGAATGAAGCAGGTAATGATCAAATAAACGGGAAATTAATGTTGGGTGCATTCTTGATGTCGGCTCATTTGCGTCACTAACATTTATCGCTGTGACTCAAAACTCATCAATGTATTTAATTAGTCCCTACTGCATTTATATGTTTATTGGCTACATAACATACATTTTGAAACACAGCAGAAACTGCAGTGCGGAACGCAAGCCTCAGACTCACAGTGGATATGATTCTTGGTCTATATGAGTAACATTCAATCAATCACATAGATTTAGTAGACTCTTATTAGGATTCCGTTCAATGTAGTTTGGGTTTTCAAAAACTTTAAGGTGTACATTCACTACATGTCGGTATGTTTATTTGTAACGAACGTGCAGTGCCAGAGAGCTGAGAGAGAGTTCTTTGTCTCTAGGTAAAACGGAAAACAGAAAAATGATAGTAATGTGAGTCGGAGGGGAACACGGATATACCTACCGAGAGTGACTCAATTGAAACTATTATCAAGAATGCATATAAAAGAACTTACAAGAAACCACAAAATCAACAATTTGTAGATAATGAGTATGAAAAAAACGTATCATGAAATATTGAAACAAAAAAATAAAAATTGATAAACACGGTTGACAATCATTTGGAATCGATAAGTATACTTGAAGATTTGAATATCAATTGATATTTTATGATTGATATTAATGTATTAAAAAAAGCTATTTGATTAAAATTTTATTATAAGTTCAGGTTCATTTGTGGTTAGCCCCTGCTGTTTCAAAATCAAACATTTGTATCCAAGGAACGATTCACACACATGAGATTCGCGAAATAAACTTTTATTCATGAGATCTTAGGAGGCGGAGTTCACTCGTAGGTGTGCACATATGTAGGAACCGTTACCCCCACCATGAGACCCCCGCAGCCTTAATTTCGTGGTGCGTTCACCCCGAATGACTTTTCTTCTTAATATTTATATTGAGATTGCCATTATTATCTTCATATGGGATCTGAAACGTAGGTTCACCATCATAAAATAATGTTTCTAAGTTTTTCGTGAAATCAGAATCACGAATTCTATCTAAAACTCGGCGTGGACAGTCATTTGTGGGAGTCTGCGTTGTTTCTTCGAGGTTGTTATGAATAATTATATCGAAAATTGGCTGTCCCGCTGAAAGTAAATCACAAAACAGCATAAGAAATACCTAATCAATTACTCCTGCACGTGATCATTTGTTTATTATTCAATATATTTACCAACTGAACTGACTATCAGTGCCTATGGATTTATCGACTGTGAATAAGAGACAATTTTCAATGCCTCAAAGTTGAGTGTCGAGTAACTCAGGAATCTCATTTTCTTCAATCGGAACACCGATCATTGAACCACCGATCTCCGGACCACCGATCCTCCGAACACTTTCGTGGTCATGTAGTAACCGATCGGTACAAGGTTTCCATAATTAAAACAGAGGGTCAATTATATTTCCGTCGTGACTGGTACGCCAGGTACTTGCAAAGAAATTAGGTTTCCGGTCGGATGGGTACAACCCGCAAATTCTAAATCCATTCCGTAGTTTCTGTATTCACTGATACTTGATCAAAAGCTTTCTTGAACAATGGAGAAAAATTTGATTCCGTAACACCTTTTTCTATTTACTAATTCTGTTCGTTGACAACTCTTTTCCAATGAGCTTCTGATGGTTTGAAAACTGCAACGCCACACGGCTGCATAATGTGGTTGAATTTGGTGACGAGCAGTAGTGAATGATTTCGTGTGAGACACAGAATTCACGAAGTTCTGAACTAATGTGAGATTTATAGTCATCGAAAAAGAATAGAACTAGAAACTGGGTGTTATTTCTCAAGCACAATGAATAGAAACCATTGGCTACATACTCATAGAATGTACCATCCAGTCACTATCCAACCGGCCTATTGGCCACTCATCTGGAACAAATTGTGCGATATACACTGGGATTCTTTTCAAGGAAAATATGATCATCGGTGGTAATGTCTGGTCAGCATCAAAAAACGTGCACAGAACCGTTATACACTCTTTTTTCTTGCCATTTGCAATTGCTTGAGAAAAAAATTTTACTTCGTGACCACAATAAGTTGCCACTCCTAGAAAAAGTTTGCATACACGTCTCATCACCGTTGAAAATGCTTCCAGGTTTGTTTAAAATATATCAGGTCTTTCATATCTTTCAAATAGCTTCACGGTTCGGCAAACGAATTTCTTAGCCCTTCTTCAGTCACACAAGCGCGAGCGTTCGAAATCATCTCTGGGTTTGAATGACGGATTTGTGGATGACTTTTCAAAAAAAGTGAAAACCATTTTTTGTCTGGTCTACTATCTGTGAGTGGATTTTGTCAAGGCATCTCTTCCAGGACACGATGCCCAGCATCTTTTACTTCATTCGTGTCCATTGAAAATCCAGCTTGAGCTTTGTCTAGAATCCACTGATTTATCCTCTGATTTTCTTCTGCGTTTGAAAGAATCAAGTAGATCCTTATCTTGCGTATTGCGGGTGCCTTGCCACTGCGTTTGCTCTGCAATATTGATTTTGGAACATTGTGGACTGTCGCTGTTTCAGCGATTGATACACCAGACTCGACAGCTGCTAGGGCGTTGTCCATATCTGCTTCAGTATATTGGAATCGCCCGTTTATTTTCATTTTTTTGTCGTCTCTTTGTGGACGCTGCCATCTACGAGCATTTATATCGTCTATCACATATGAGTTTCAGTCACACATTCGAAAAAATCATAATATTATTTTGTAATTCATAGGAGGGTCAAGACAACTGTTTTTTTTTTTTTTTTTTTTTTTTTTTTAAAGGTTTCATGATTTTGCAAAAAGTGACTCGATGTGAAAAAGATGTGTTGAATATTTTCACCTTTCCTTGAATTTTGCAAAGTTTTTCGAAATCGCGGAAGGGGGGAAGGGGGGGGGGGATTTAATGGGGATCCCTTGTTAGAACATAACGAACAGCGTACTGATTCTGAATACCGGGACACACTCTACACCCTCTACGCGCATCAAAACTTCCCAAAGACAACCCGCGTCTACCATTCTGACAAGCCTCACTTATGTGAACCCGTAAAGGAGACCAATTCACGCGTTTTCCCCCGCCAATCCTGCAAGGGAACGCCTAATTATGACCTTAAACTAGCCATGACTTAGAGTCTGACCGCCTCACGAGCGAGAAGGACAGCGACCGACTGCGGCCTTCGTACTTACTCTAGTAGACAAGCCTAGGGAGTATACTCTGATTCTACTGTATAAATGGTTGCAGCAATTTCTTAATGGAACAAAATACAAAATACACCAAAAATACGACTACGGCCTACGGACTTGGGGTTCAGCAGCATTGACCCACAGAAATCTAAATTCACCCTGTGATGCAGGAAAATAACAACAAGATGGCTGATATCCGGTAACAGGCTCCAATCTATTTGAGCTAAATTAGCGTTCGCTTATTGTCTTCAGCCTTCTAACCACTGGTCTCTATACTAACTGCATACGGGCTCACTGCTAAAATAGTGTACCTATTAGAAGCTTAGAATGAGATGTGCGCGCTGCCTGGTAGTCAGCCTCGGTACTACGTACGGCGCTTGTGCGTGTGTACTCATACTACTGTTTGCTTGGATGTGTAATGTAGACAACGTAGTTCTGAGGCTGACTGCCAGGCAGCGCGCACATCTCATTCTAAGCTTCTAATAGGTACAAGCTCTGGCCCATGCCTTCCATAGTGAACTCGTATCCAGTTAGTATAGAGATATCAGTGCTTCTAACGAATAGAAACGTTTTATGTATGTTCGCAAAATTGCACCTAAACTCACTCACAAACTCAAAAGGTCCATAAGAAGGAATTACTGAACAGCCCCGTGGCAAAAAAATTTCACCTCGAAACTAAAACACTATCAGGACCAAACACATCGCAAAACGTACTATCTGCTAGCAGTACTAGCAGGACACTGGTCTTCACTACTACAGTAGACTTTATATAAATAGCCATCTGACGGAGCTAGAGAAGAGGAAAATTCTCAGAAATGGCCAGTAATAAATCGCCCCTTCTATGCAAATTGTGAGTACGCGTTAGGTAGAGAGCGATAGTCAGACATATACTCTCGATGCGCGAGAGTGACTGCGCAAAGCATGCCGACGGCTTGGCGAAGAATTGGAGTGAGGAACGGTATATTAGTGTGTGTGTGTGTGTGTGTGTGTGTGTTTGTACACTGGAGAGAAGGCCACTCGCTTGGTTCTGTGACAGCTTGTCACAACTCGCCTCTAAGCCGTAACGCTAGCCGCTGCGCCGGCGATCCGCTTGAACAGAGAACGCGTAAGCGGACTCATGAAGCGGCGTCGAAACTTCAACCGGTATTTTCTCGGAAACGGTCCAGTGTCTACGGATGACCCGAAATACGAGTTCGTTTATTTTGATTACTCTTTCATTCTGCGAAGTCTCGTGCCAATTCATGGGTTACACCTCACCGGTTCTCCTAGTAAGCTTTGAAATTCTGTCAACATCAAAAAAAATTCGAACTACGCTGGGTGGTGGCTTGAAAGTTTTGTATTTGAGAGGAGATTTTTTGAGATTCTTTCAAATTAATCAAAATAGTCCAACTTGGCGAAATTCTGATTTTTTTACTTTGACGTTAAAAATATCGTTTACAAAGGAGCCAGAAAATTTTGGCAATACTTGCATCTAAAAATGCGTATAAAAACATAGAATTTGATATCCTTTTTTTATGATTCGATGCATGCGTCCAAAGATATAATTGTTCGAAAATTCCTGGAAACGACAAAACAACAAATTCTTCAAAATTCATCTGGCAATGACGGATACATGTAAAATTCTGGAAAAATTCAGGGCTATTTTAGGGCTATTTTAGGGCGTGGGGTTAATCTGAAAAAAAAATAAGACAAATTAAATAGAAAATGGTGAGAGTCAGACGCTGGTCAAGTTGACATGAAATTTCCCCTACGGGGCATTCTCCGTCAAAACGTGAGCGAATAAAAATTCGAATTTTTGATTACTCAAAATTTTGAAGGGTGATTACACGTAATGACAGGAGCCTTCACGTTTTTTTTCAATTTTTTTCATCCATCCGTTCATGAGGTATGAATTTTTGATTTTTTTTTTTTTTTAAATTCGCAATTTCTCGAAAAATTGACCAAATGAGGTATTTTTTTCTTTTTTTTTTTTTTTTTTTTTAATTTTTGTTTTTGACTATAGTTTGGCAAAAAAAAATGCAAAAAACGTGATTATTATTATTCGTGGGGTCACATCTCATTCTATTTTTTTTTTTTTTTTTTAATTTGTATTTTCGCTCTGCAGAATAAGGCTTCTGTATCAAATCAGACAGGAAGATTTCGTTAAATTTTGACTGCATCTGGAACTCGTTCACTCGAGTTGAATCCTGCTATCAATATTGAATGATCTGTTCATGGTACGATCCTTTTTCTACCAGAACTTTTGCTCTCAATTTTTGGATTCAACTCACGAAAATTTTGTGAATAATAGTCCCTTGTCTTGAAAATAGTAAAATTAAGTGAACGAGTTCCACAGGGAGTCCGAATGTAACGAAATCTTCCTGTCTGATTTGATACAGAAGCATCATTCTGCAGAACAAAATTTCAAATTGGAAAAAAAAAAACAGAATGAGATGTGATCCCACGATAAATCCTACATCATAATTAGTGAAAAAAAAAATGTTTATGAGAATTTAAAAAACAAAAAGTGTCCAACGTCTCGAAATCGTAAAGTTTGAGCTTCAAATGAAAAAATAGTAGCGCAATTGATGATAATCACGTATTTTGTACTTTTTTTTCTTGAAGTATAGGTAAATTAAAATAAAAAAAAAAAATAAAAAATAAAAGAACCACCTCATCCGGTCAATTTTTCAAGAAGATATAAATTTTCGAAAAAAAAAATCAAAAATGTATATTTCAAGAACAAATGAGCGAAAAAAATTGAAAAACACACGAGAGCTTCTCTCATTGGTTGTAGTCACCCATAAGAATTTTGAAGGAATCAAGCATTCGAATTTTGATTCCCGTACGTTTTGACCGAAAGTGCCCCGTACATAGAAACGTATAAAGAAATACAGGAACGTCGGAATCTACGAGTGAATTTTTCCCCAGCATTTCTTATAATATAACTTCCATATGAAGACATAGTGTGAAATATTTGCATTGTGAGAACGTCTTCTCATTTGCACCCAATGCTTCCACGGAGAGTTGCCAACCTCCGCGTTAAGGGGGGATTCCCATTTTTGTCAACTAGAATGAGAGGTTTTTTTAGAGATTTAATGAAAATGAAACTATGTAACCACTCACTTCCAAATGTTCAGCGATTATGTATTAATATGTTACATGTTGAAGAAAAAATCGGTCATCATTTTTCTGAAAAATTCACCCTGCTGGCGTTCTTCGTCCGCGCAAAGTTTCTCGGCCACTGGTGTGCAGGATTTCTCCACTTCTGATGGCCTGAAACAAGCAAGCAAAACGGAATTTCAGTTCGTACACATGAAGCTATCGTTAAGGGGCCGTTAAAGACGCTCATCGCCTTGAAAACGCGGGGAGCCAAAACTCCTACATCACTCGACTGATCGGAATGAAATTTTGAGGATCGGTGTATCATCTTTGCAGAAAGTGGAGCAATTTTTTACTTTTTCAAAATTTTAGAATTTTTCAAAATTTCAAATTTTTTTTTCGAAATTTTGAAAAAGTAAAAAATTGCTCCACTTTCTGCAAAGATAATACATTGATCCTCAAAATTTCATTCTGATTGGTCGAGTGATGTAGGAGTTTTACCTCCCCGCGTTTTCCAGGCGATGAGTGTCTTTAATGTTCCCTTAAGGGCAATCCCTAGTCGCCCACCTCCTTTTTGTCGAAAAAAGGGCAGGGGTGACACATTCCGATTATTATCCGAACCCAGGCGTCGAAAACGCAAAAATAAAATGCAGAGCGTTGATTTTAATTCAATTTCGAACACATACTTCCAAAAACATGTTCGTTTTATGCGAAAATAGAGCTGAAAACCCCTTTTTAGATTGGTCAAATGTCAATTTTCTCGGCGGCCATTATTATGCAGCTGTCCGCCGAGCTTAGATGGCCTGGGAGGTAGGTGGCGCCACGAATATATCGCTCCGACGCAAGTATAGTACACTAAAGTATATAGAGAATCGTAAAAATTGTTGAAATTTGTTTGAAAATTTTCAATTAGAACACGAACTATTTACCAAATGACATGATTTTCGCGTCGGAGCGATATATTCGTGGCGCCACCTACCTCCCCGGCGAGCTAAGCTCAGCGGACAGCTGCATAATAATGGCTGCCGAGAAAATTGACATTTGACCAATCTAAAAACGGTTTTTCAGCTCTATTTTTGCATGAAACGAACATGTTTTTGGATGTATGAGTTCGGAATTGAATTAGAATCAACGCTCTGCATTTTTTTTTGCGTCTTCGACGCCTGCTTTCGGATAATAATCGAAATGTGTCACCCCCACCCCTTTTTCGAAAAAAAGGAGGTGGGCGACTAGGTATGGTCCTTAAATGAAACAGCAGGAGAAAAAAAGTTTTTTTTTTTGGGTGACTTATCAAACTCCTAAAATTGACAAAGTTGACCGAATATTTTTTGCAAAAACGATCAGTTGAGTTTGACAAGTGACTATTTCGTAAAAAAAAAAATTTTCTCTTGCTATTCCATTTAACGACCGCTACATGTGTACGAACTGTAATGACGTTTGGTTTTCTTGTTTAAAACGACTAGAAGTGAAGAAACCTTGCACACCAGCAACTGCGGAACTTTGCGCGGGGTCACGGATAAACAGGGCCCGCAGGGGGAATTTTTCATGAAAATGATTAACAATTTTGTAATTCACCTGAAATATCAATGAATATACGCTGACAATTTGAAAGTAATTGATTGCACAGTTTCAATTTCATTAAATCCCAAGAAATCCTTTCATTTTGGCCAACAAAAATGGGAATTCCCCTCAAGGGGAACAGTACAGCTCAAATTAAAAAATTTTGTTTTCTGTCTGTATCAAATACCATAGGATTTGAAGTTTTGTAAAAATTCATAGTCTATACCTTAGAGCATATAGACATGGAGGGTGCCCGTTCTATCTTGTTCCATAAGTGACAAACGCAGGAAGGATAGACATAGTAGCGTGATAACCTCACTCTCTCTGGCGAAATGTGATTGGTCGATTTAAACTATCCACGTGACCACGTCAGAGCTGTGCCAAGTGGTATGATACCTAGCGCTCCAAGTACCTAGCACAAGCCATGTGCCTATGTGCTGCATGCTTGCTGCAAGCATAGCCGATTAGCCCGTAGAGCATAATTTATTATAATATCAAGATATCCGTGTAAAAAATCATGGTTCATAAATGCTGTGTGTGTAAAATACAAAGTGACGATCCGAATGGTTCGAGCGTCAGTTATCACAAGTAAGTGATATTGAAAATTGGATAGGTTATGTTACTGTTTACATTCTCGTTCACCGAGATTCATTCTCTTACCGTTCTCGCATATATTTATTATGAAACCGAGTACCAGTTCGCGAAGTTTTGAGAGAAGAATGAATGAAAGTTTTGCGAAAGAAAAAGCAGTTTTCCCTTAAAACGGAAATTATCTTCCTTTCTATCTTTCTTCCACGTTACACTTAAAATTGTACCGGGTTAATCTTGAACGTATTAGGATTTAGTACGAGATTTAGTATCATATTATTTATTAATATAATGTAATATACTATGTTATAATATTACACTATATAAAGGCAATATACAGTCTTTGAGAATACGATACAAATTTTGAATTCCGTTCCTATTACCGGCGCGGGCGATGAATTTCCCACGCTACGCTCCTGGCTTAGAGAGAGAAAGGTTTTCACGTTACTGTTCCCGTCTTTGTCTTCACGCTGTTCATCCAGAAGGCTCCCTCCATGTCTATATGCTCTAAGGTCCATACTGTTTATTTGAGCTTATTAAATAGCATTTTACATGAGCATTCTATCAACTAATTATGGCAGATCAGCAGTAAATAGGACTAAGCTCTGCTGTAAGGATTTTTTCACGTCGTTGGTCTGATTCAACTTCTTGAGATGTCAGATCGTTCACAGGAAATGACATCATCATTTAACTTTGGGGATCTGAAACAAAAAATTATTATAGAAAATATTAAAAAATTTCCAAATTAAATCAAAAATTCACTCATTTACAAATAACTTGGTTCAGAAATTTTTATTTTTTATTTCCCGAGGTTAACTGAACAAAGTGCACCTTAAACCTCACAGTAAACTCTAAATAAAAACATAGTTCTGAGATAAATGCTTTGGAAGTTTTTGCAGTAAAATTGGAATATACCACCGAAGAAGCTTAATTTATCAAAAACTTTGTTACAAAAAAGTTGAGTAAAACTTTTTTTTTTTTTAATTTTTTTTTTCAAAAAATTTTCGTTTTATATTTTTTCTTTTTTTTTTTTCTTAAATCATTTTTCCGAAACCTTTTGTCCGAAGCATTCTTTACCTCGAAATATTTGTTTTCAATTATAATGGAGAAATAGTTTTGGCCTTTTATGTAACAGGCCAGTAAATGCTCTTGTGCCACCGTAAAAACCCCTCAGTTTCCTTTTCATTATGAAATCGATATTCAATTTGAATCTTTCACGGTCTTCTTTTTCAAAGTTTGTGACCAAAATGCAGAAAATTACTTTCACTGCAACAAGCCGGCAAAACCTCATTGTTACTGTAGATATTACTATTTTAATAACAAAATCACTTTTAGGTTAGGCAACTTCTAGTTTCCGCAGCTCAACCCAAGTATAACCTTTCATTCTATACCTATATCGTCAGAAAGCGTAACAATTACACGCTAGGACTTATGAAAAATTATTTGAGGATTATTTAGTTCCGAAAAGTATTATGTTTATAAATTTTTTCCCCGACTCGCGAAAACGCTGACACAACCTTTAGAACTAAAAAAAAAGTATTGGTCGATTCAGATACATGTGATCAATGACAACATAAAGCATTAGCGCCAGTTCCGGCAGATCACAAAACCTAAGTGACAAACTTTTGCCGGTAACTTCTGTATCTTCACGAATTTGGTGTAGCCAATTTTTTTACAGATTGAGAATACCTTTAGGTAACAAACTGCAAAAATTGAAACAACGAATTTTGCAAAAATTCGAGCTGTACTGGTCCCCCTAAGAATAGAAACATTTGCAATTGGTTTGTCGATGCATATCTCTCGTACCAGCTCTTGAATGAAATTGTTTCGAGGTGAGATTTCAGATTGCGGATCGTCGTCAATATTGTAATGAGCTGTGCAGCAGATTTGACACATTTTTCCAGTAAAAATATACATTCTCAACAGCATTTCAGCTATCTCAAGAATTAGACAGCGTTACCTACGAATGAAATACAAGAGAACAAAAATATTTCTGAAAAATACGACATATGGTTTATTCATATAAATTTTTTTTTTTCCGGATCGTTATTTTGCGAATATACACGTTAAAAATGGTGCTCAATTAGAATTGATGCTAAACTAGATGTGATGATTTCAATTTTGATTACTAATTGAATATGTTCGGAGGCTGACACTATTCGATACTTGAATCATCTTTGAGAACTTTAGTGTTGTTTTATTCTGTTGTTTCTATGAAGTAGTGCATGTGAAACAATTGAACTGTTTTTTGTAATACCAGGTTGTATTTGCATGTATTACTTGAATATTTTGCCCGACTATCGAAGAAATGAGTACATATAAATTTTGAAACACTTTTCAACAAAAAAAGACTATGACAAAGAGCAAGAGAAATAAGAACACACTGTACAGTACAGTAACAAAAGTACTACATCGAAGGTCACGTAGACCGTGTGTTTGTGCTGAGGCACTAGAGTATGTCCAGTAGTGGATAGATACAGTTTAAATTGGATCTACGTGATCATTAGCTGAAGCTAATACTTGGGTGTGCCGTTTGATGGCGCGCTTGGCTGTGCTCTTAGTTATAGCATTTCAAACGTTGAATATTGTTATTGCAAACAATTATCGAACTTACGAAACGTTCTTCCTGCGCCGAATATTCGGTACACAGAGGATCGCAGCTGACTGGCGTTTCGACGAATGAGTAAGTAAAACTATTTTCCACAAATACGAGTGCATCTCTAAGAACATAACCTGAACACCGCATCAAGTGTCACAATAATTAACATCTGTGTGAAGTAGGTATATGTACATACATACTCTTTACTTTTGCAGATGCACTCATATTTATAAAAAAAATAGTTTCACTTACTCATCCGTCGGAACACCAGTCAGCTGCGACCCTCTGTGTACCGAATATTCGGCGTACGAAGAAGGTTTCGCAAGTGTGATAATTGTTTTCAATAACAATATTACATACGTACTGTAGCGCGTCGCACAAACACACGGTAGAACGCGCATGAATACATTGTTTGAAACACACGATGCTCAAAAAGTAGAGCATATGTTTTATTTTTGTCGTGAAATGATGCAAGAACTAATAAACGGTTCAGAAATCTTTTACAAATTGGTCAAGATAGCTTAAGAATACTAAAGACTAACAAGAAATAGTCTGCGAAATTTCGAGAGAGACAATATATATATATATATATATATATATATATATATATATATATATATATATATATATATATATATATATATATATATATATATATATATATATATATATATATATATATATATATATATATATATATATATATATATATATATATATATATGTGTGTGTGTGTGTGAGTTCTCGCCGGGATCCCGAAAGGGCGTGACTTGAATTGACTGAGACTCCTCCTACTCCTAATTATACTTAATATTGTCAGGACAATATTCTCCATTCAGATACAGATATCTTTAGCTCTGAGTCCACCTATTATTCTGAGTCAGCTAGCTCATGATAAAAAATCTACTCAAATATTGAGGTAAATAGTATCATCTCATTGTTTTGTGAAGGCAACATACATTTTCGTATATTGTAGATGCACGGCAAAAGCCAAATAAATAGCAGCTGACAATGAGTGAGGGTTGTTATTCTGATAATTACAAGTTTGATGACGAGGACGCAGAGTCTCAGTCAATTTAAGCCAAACCCTTTCAGGACCCCGGAGAAGACTCACCCTGTATATATCGTAGGGTGTCCTTCATTCTGGTCGTCGTAATATTTACTTATTATATAACAAAAATACCTGTCAATTTTGAGCCCCTAATCGGAATTTTTGATGGGAATCTGATCAGAATTTTTGATATCAAATATGTATAAACATTAATTTTTGTGCATCGATTGTACGAATATCACTGTCTCACGTAATAATTAATCGAAAGTTCTGAAACTTGGCATAGTTGTAGCCGACAACACGAGATACAAAATGGTAGTTTTTTTTTTCATTTTGCGAATGAATTTCCGTATTATCGTGATTTAAACTATATCATATTTCTCCGACTATTTCCGACTGCCGATTGATTTTATTTTCGAAAATTTCAATTGTATCATCAATTACTTTTTACTCATTTTTTCAAAATATGATACTCTGCGAGTGCGACATTACTATATTGACGTGAGCATGCATTATACGTATTAGTTCACGTCAAGATTCCGTATACACACTCAACGGTATCAAAATCAATCATATCTCTGACGGTTACGACCCATCATCCTTAAGATACCATTCATCAGCATTGAAAAAATTCTAGCAGCCATTATCCACCACGTTCCCGGAATAATTGTTTTCTAAATCAACAAAATAAATATAAGGAAAATAGTTTCCACTTCCTGATTTTTTCAAAAATAAATCAAGGCTTGTCTTTCTGTCTGAAGTTGGGAAATTCATGGATAAATAACGGTTCGGGAAAAAAAATTTGAAAAAAAATCTTGAGTGGGTGTTAGAGTTGGGGTGATCGTATGAAAAATAATGAGAAAAAAAAACAAAAAAAGGTGAGGGAAAATCATTGGTCGAGTGAGCATGGAGTACCTCATATGTATTTTACATCCAAAATTTCAATCGCCCGGTGGCATAGGTTGATATTAATATTAGGGAATCAAACTTCAGAGGCACTTTTTTTTTTATAAAATATAAAAATATTTCGGTCAGGGGGATTCAAAAATTTCGAAATGACCAAAATATAGAACACAATAATATACAGTATACACGTATAACATGTATGTACATAGATTCTCACTGTAACTTGAGCAAACCTGCAATAAAACTTGGAAACAAATTTGAGGAAAGTAAAATAACTGACCCTTTGTAGGATTCTGGACAATACATCAATTAGTAAAAAGGAGACGGTGTGCTACACTCGTGCTACTAGATTTACTCCGTTGGATATAATTCTGAAGTGAAAGGGTTCGAGGGGATTTAAGAAATTCATAATGCCGTGGCCAACTAAGCTGTCTATGGAAACCATATACTCGTATGATGCACAGAAGAAAGATGAGTATTAGAATACTATTGGCATCGTCGTGCATCCTTGGGCGACTTTGAGCCCGTACAAGAAGCAGGATGCACCACACCACGGGAAACTATGGGCCTGGTCCTCAAGAGAGGGTTCATCAGGTATCGAGGACAAATCTTGTTGAAAAATGCCCATACGACACTTACCCTGCACAAATACCGGACTGTTGCGCCACGACTGTAATGCAAGATCCTTATCCCAGGCCGCCGAGTGGATATACTGATTATCACGCAAGAACTACTTACCCGGAGGATGTCTACTCTCAGGTATTGAAAACATATTCATATATAATTCGATTGAAAATATCCTTAAAGATTAATGAATATTTCATAACGCAGATTCCATGCACCAGGATATACAAAAAAATTGTATAATTGTTATATTATGATCAAGTGTTAAGTAGAGTGATGCTAATTTCCCGAAAATCCGCACTTCTATTGGGATAGTCAGTTAAAAACCTTCTATACGCTGAAATAATATAGATCACACTCGAGTGAATCGGGAAAGGCAAAGAAAAAAAACTTTTACGTTAGTATAGTAGAGAGACCTATGGTGCTCATTACACGTGACTGAATTGCGTGGCAGGGCTAAGAATGGATTGTACTATGGAATTTGGGCCAAGCACAATTCAATTCTTAAAATTTTTCTCCAAGCATTCAGTGTTTCTATACTCAAGTCTTACATGAAAGATAAATTCCTGTTAAATACTCCCAAAATGAATGTTTTATATGAAATAATCTACGAAACGTAACATACAATGCATACCGAAGATGTTTTTTTCCGGGCTGCATATCAGTTGTGTGAAATTGACATTTTTCGACCATTTATGTAACAATCTATTCAAAATATCAAGATATAAAGGTGATATCCTATCTCAATTTGTTTCAAAAAAGTTTGTATATCTTTGAGTGAGCTCTTTGAGCTATTCACTCACATCATCGTTATTGAGGACGAACTCTTTGATAGCGGTCGAGTAAAAGTTGAGTGAATGCACGGCAGTCTCTAGCGGTTTGTGCTGCACGCTGCCGCGGCAACGTGACAGTCTCACGGTACTGAAGCATTTGGATAGTATCGTGATTCGTACATTGCTACAAAAACCTATTCCTTGTCAATGGTATGTTTTGCTGCTTTATATGTAGAATCTACTCGGACAAGTGATTTCAAACATCAATACGATGCAACGAAATTATACGTTTATACATATATTTTGAAAATACAATTGGATTAGAATAAAAGGGCGCGGAAGATGAATAACGTTGAATAACATAATTTTATTCAATTTTAATCGTGAGGTGGTTCCTCCACTAAGGGCTGTATTATGTGGGTGATTAAGAAGGGCCTCGTCTACTTTTATTTTATTGATGCCGAAATCCCTCAAATTGTTGAATGAAAGTTTTTTGGCTGAATTATTTGTAACAATTTGTGTTCAAATACTTTCGCCTGTTGTTACGTTTACGGTTTCGCTCAAGTTTGAAATCTGGACGCCCTAACCTCTTTAACATAAATTATCGCTCTTCAATATTAGATATCTCCAATCTGAATTCGATGATTTACTATTTTATCACAATATTTATAATCCTCAAAACCTCTGCTACATATATCTCGGTTTGGGAAAGATCTGCAGTATTTACGCAAAAAAATTGTCTAATCAGAGCACACTACGCGAAAGTCCACTGGAACGTTATGTGTTGAATGGTTCAATTTAAGACTGCTTTTTCTTCGGCTCTGATTAGGTCGGTAACCCACCCTGAAATCTCATAAAAGTGTAGTTACATATGTTAATTGTGACTTATCACAAAATCAGACATTTCCCCAATAGTTCGGCTTATGGAAGAACCACCCTCAAAGTACCAAGGTCAAGTTTTGCTGCATGCAATGTAAGGACTCACTTCGAAGTAGGAACATGAAAAGTGGATAAAAACGAAAGTGAGGTATCTTGGAAATGTTCAAAATTCTATTGTACAGACCTGCACATTAATGGTTTGAACATGAACATAGCTCTGCGCTTGGAGTTTTCATTCGACTCTCGATCCAACTCGCATCACGGAGCAGTCGACAAGCAGACGCTTTTCTTGCGAAACAAGGATATAACTATTGTTCCGCGAAAAAAGCGTCTGCTTGTCGACTGCTCCGTGGTGCGAGTTGGATCGAGAGTCGAATCAGAACTCCAAGCGCAGCTATGTTCATGTTCAAACCATTAATGTGCAGGCCTATACATCTCGCCGTTATCGCTCGAACTTTTGATATTGGGAAAGGTTTGAATCAATCCAGTCGAGTCAATGTTTCAAATTTTGCGCGACGTTTCGGCGGATATGTGCTGCCCTCATCAGAGGCTTAGGCTATTGATGCCGTGTGAGACCTTAATATTGTTAGACCTTAATGTTGTTAGTTAATAACGTGCTTAATCTTGTGAATACAGTAGTCCTATCCTCTTACGTGACAATTTACCACCTAACAACATTAAAGTCTCACACGGCATCAATAGCTTAAGCCTCTGATGAGGGCAGCACATAACTGCCGAAACGTCGCGCAAAATTTGAAACATTGACTCGACTGGATTGATTCAAACCTTTCCTAATGTTCAAAATTCTCGTTATACAATAGTACATTGTGCAACTGGTCCGGAAAGTAAGTGATTCTCGACGAGTCTGAAGCGTTGTCGCCAGAACGAAGCAACAGTGACAATCACCAGTCGAGAATCAGCACGCACACGTGTCTCTCATATTATTTTTTGTGGCACATGCATGATTTTCGCGTTACTTTGATCTATTAAGCAGGCCTAAAGTGAGCGTTTTCAGACCGGTGGGCCAAAAAATAAAAAATAAAAAAATTGAAAACGCCTGCTACGCCGAGCAGCGGGCGTTTTCAAGTTTTTTTTGCCCGCTCATACTCGAATAGCGGTTGTTTTCAAGTTTTCTTTGCCCACTTTTTCAATATTTTCAAGAAAATTATCAATAATTGAGATAAAATCTAATAAGTACATACGTAGTGGCCGTTTTAGAAAACGGTCAGATCAGTCCCGTTTAATATCAAGAAATCGCAAAGATCCATGCATGCGTTACAAAAAATATGATGTACACCAAGGGCTAAGCGGGCTTTTCATCCTCATGAGGTTGCGGTGATGGGTCTATAAAAGCCCATTTCACGCCCCTGGTACACGATATACTATTTTTCCACGATGAGCTCAAAGTTCGATTTTACGCTCGCTTCACTTGCACAAAATTCAACTTTGCGCACGTTGTGTTGAAAAACAAAGTTCGATACATTCGCGAAAGATGATTCTCGCTCATGTGATTGTCACACGACAAAAACTTCACACTTGTGTGGTGTGGAAGGTGATAATCACACAAGTCGAGAATCATCTTTCGCATATACATGGGTGGTATGAAAAGTTTCCGACCTCCTAAACATACTGTTCTCATGACGTTAAGGTCGGAAACTTTTCAGACCACCCTCGTATATCGGACTTTGTTTTTCAACACAAGGTGCGTAAAGTTGAAATTAATACATTACTCAACGAGTGCGGAAACTAGGTAAGTCTCGCACAAGTGCTTGGTTTGCTGATCGACCGCAGTGAGCTTGGCAATAAGCTCGAGTGTGAAAATTATCTTCCGCACCAGTCGCGTATAGTATTTTTTGACATGGTAACGTGCCAGAAGTTCTGATTTTGATGGCTGCAGCCGTGCGATGAAGTGAATATTACGCGACCATTACCGTAAACCGCTTCTTTCGATTCGGACAACAACCATCAGAAGTAGAATTTTCGGTAGATTATGTTGAAGAGTCTATACTATCATTAAACTATTTTACTGCTGCGGTAGTATGCAGCCAAGCGTGATCAAAGCACTGCTACGCATTTACTGATTTTCCATCGGGCTAACATCAAAGTATCCGTTCTGAAATTTATAAGTTAAATACATAATACGTCGCAAATGACATGAAATTTTATGGAAATAATCGAAATATGATATCACCTTTATATTCTGATTCTTTTACATATTGATGTAGACCGGATTTCAGTTTCGCATATCGAATTACCTGAATGGGTTAGTACACTAGACTCCCGTAAATATCAGTCCACGAGAAATCAGCCAAGGCTCAGTCCGCTACTCTACCACCGCCATTATAAACAACAACGGCCTACGCGCGGAAACAAAGGTGGGCAGGCCGGCTCGTCATTGGGGTCGCAGAATCGGATCACAGCGTGACGTACCGGTAGCCCAGTGCCGTTTGTTTACTCACAATCGAAAATTTTCCGAATGTGGGGCACCATAATCCTGTTGTCACGACCCTGAGGAAAAGCGGAGCTAAGCACGCTGCAAGATATCAGTGTTATTTCTGAGTGTTGATGTGTCCGGAAGTTCAATCTAATGTGTTACCAGTCTGAAATAACACCGGTCAACACGATTTTTGGGTCTGGCTTCTGAGTGTTAAATTTTGGTTTCATATACATCAATAATGAAGGGCAAAATAGTTAATTTGATCAAAGTTTGCTTCTGTAGAAACCAGAGTAATTTTTCGAAATTTATACGAAATTACCGATTTTTTCAGAATTTTATGATAATTGAAATCAGAAAATTTTTTACTGGGTAACTAAGTCCTTTTTTATTTCAGAAAAATGTTTAATAATAGAATACGAATGCAAATTCAATGAAAATTTAGTTCGAAAATGAATATTTTTAGTCATTTTCTTATATTTGTTTGAACATTCTCGTATTAAACCCCAAATGTAATCGCCCATCATAATTTCGTTGTACTATCCTTTATATCCTGATAAAAACGCTCTCCTTGCTCCTCTGAGTAGGCACCCATATTATCTTTAAATTCATCAGCTACAGTATTTTTGCAATTTACACTGGAGAAGTGGGGTATCCAATTTTTATCTTGATTCCGAATTCGCAGTTCAAAATAGGCTTCGCAAGCTTCACAAAGCGTTAGATTAGTTGCTAAAGAGAATTTTTTACTTCTTACTTAATAAATTCATCGCAAATAAAACAAGTAGAATGAACATCGTGTTTGCACTGTCTTGACGCTATTTTTATACTCAATGATACACAAACACGGTTTTCACAGCTGTGATAAACAAGTAAACATTCACTATCGCGCCTTACCAGAGTAATGTGCAAGTTGCTACTGTTTTGATTGACGGTGCTACCGCCTGTTGTTCATAAAATTGATTAAAATCTTCCAAACTTACTTATCGATGTAAAACAGACAAAAGCAAACTTTAAGAAGTGAAAATGAAATGGGGGGGGGGGGGGGGGGGGGATCACGAAATATGACCATTTGTGACCAGGGGCGGGGGGGATGCCGGGTGTGACGTTCACTCAAAAAACCCGTTTTCCATTTTTGTACATAAAACGATGCCTTAATTTTTTTACGATATTTTGTCGCGATTGTTTTTTAGCATATTTTATTGGAAATGGGTAGATAAATAATATGAACATTATTTTTTATTCAACTGCACTAGTAAGGAGGGTAAGTCCTTTGAATAATCTTTAATAGATTTCTTCAAGAGACTGCCGGGTGGTCAGAAACACCTCAAAATATTTCGTCACCTTAAATCATACGAAAACTTTGTTCTTTCTTCTTGTGAAATAATTGTTCATGTTTACATTGCCTCCCCGGCAGTCTCCACGTCGATTTGTTATTACTCTGTGTTCAACGAGAGAACGACTAGTCCAGTCGAGATAGATCTAGAAAGCGTCGAACCTGGAAATAATT
Organism: Macrophya annulata; assembly: GCA_963924015.1. Lineage (NCBI taxonomy): Eukaryota > Metazoa > Arthropoda > Insecta > Hymenoptera > Tenthredinidae > Macrophya > Macrophya annulata. The sequence goes on from OZ001263.1 coordinate 8,614,558, forward strand.
AGGGAAAGCAATTTTTTTTTTTTTAACTTGGGGGGGGGGGGGGGGGGGGTGGTGATTGGTAGTGTAAATCTCGGTTTTCGGGAAAATCCCCCCATTGTGTTTGCCACCATCTTGATTCAAAGGGTAATTTTTTTGCTTTTCGAATAACTCGCTTATTTTCATCTTGAGAGTGAAAATCATGGTATCCAAAGTTGTTGGAAACGCAGTTCCCCACAAGTTTGGTCATCACCATTTTTACCCCAGGATCGATATTTATTAAGGTAGACTGCAAATAGGGGTAAAAAAAACGTTTTTTTTTTTTTCAATTATCTCGTTTATTATCAATTTCATGGTAAAAATGGTAGGGAGTAATCGGATAGAGAATTTTATTTTCTTCAACTTTGGTCATTACCATTTCTACCCTAGAAACAATATTTTCTGACATATACTTGATTCAAGGGTGGGGATTTTTTTTATTTTCAGTTATTTCGTTTGTTATTAACTTTATTGTAAAAATGGTAATGAATCATCCGGTAGAAAATTTCATTTTCTTCAATATTGGTCACCACCATTTTTACCCTGGGATCAATATTTTGAAAGACATAATAAAAATAGTGGTGCAATTTTTTTTACATTCGTTTATTATTAAGTTTTCCGTAAAAGTAGTAATGGACATACCATCTATAGAAATATATGAATTTTTTGCTCATAGTATGAATGTGTGTAATTTGACTTCTAAGTACACTTTAGCTAGGGCAAAAATGGTATCGATCAAAATTAAAGGAAATAAAATTCCCTACCTGATAAGTTATTACCATTTTGACGATCAAGTTGATAATAAACGAAATAACTGAAAATAAAAAAAATCCCTACCTCTGAAACAAGTATAAGTCGGAAAATATTGATCCAAGGGTAAAAATGGTATAGATCAAAATCGAAAGAAATGAAATTTTCTATCTTATTAGTCCCCACCATTTTTACCATAAACTTGATAATAAACGAGATAATTGAAAAAAACGTTTTTTACCCCTATTTGCAGTCTAACTCAAATATCAATCCTAGGGTAAAAATGGTAACGACCAAACTTGTGGGGAATTGCATTCCCAACCACTTTGGATATCATGATTTTCACTCTAAGGTTGAAAATAAGCGAGTTATTCGGAAAACAACAGAATTACCCTTTAAATCAAGATGGCGGCAAACGCAATGGGGGGGATTTTCCCGAAAATCGAGATTTACACTACCAACACCCCCCCCTTAAGAAAAAATAAATAAAATCGCTTCCCCTAATTAATTCCAGGTTAAATCCTATCTCAACTGGACTAGACCCGCTTTCAACGAGTGTGATAGCGATAGCGCCTCTGCAATCGAGGTGGAGTGAGAGAACGAACGTGTGTTGGAAAGTAACACACGTTTGGTGCCTGTTTGGTTCCGCAAGACCTTGCGGGTGCGGCTTTCGCCCCACCACCCCGCATTGTTCATATTATATATTTCTATTCAAACGGCAGTGGAAGTAGTCGTGCGTATAGCGTTATCGCTGCAACAGTTACGCAATTATCGTCACATATTCACATTCACACGAAAAAAAATGGTTTCACGTGCTCAGTTATATCAAAATTTCTGGGTGGCTCACAAGCGAGCCTACCCTCCTCGTCCAAGAGATAAGCTCCAAGTAGATCTGAACAAAGAATGGGATCAGATGAAAGCTGATACTACCGACGAAAGTGCTCTTTATTCGGTTGTACACAAGAGGATACAAACCTTGTAAACAAAAACAACTGAATATAAATCCAGTAATATTCTGCATTTCTTTAAAAATAGTGTCAGTGTCACATCTGATCGCAAACACCCCGCAACAACGCCTCCGAACTATGATCTTCCCGCCTCTTTAATAAATCCCTCAACTTCAATTTCTCGACCACGCATCGAAATTGTCATATCCGAAAGGCAAGATAGTGGGACAGACATCCCGGATACAACCTCATGACCAACCCCCTCTCAAGATGCCTCCAAGAAACGCATCATATCCTTACCGCCAAAAATTATAAACCTCGTTGGTGTGTGCGATATTGGCTTTGCTAATGATAATACGGAACATCAGATAAAAAGAATCAAGAAAAAACTGTCACCAGAAGAAATCGCGTTGAAGAAGAAACAAAGAGATTCAGAGCGAAAAAAAAGTCGCAAAACACAAAAAATGAAAATGAAACAACTGTGTGAGAAGTATCCCGACTTGGAGAAGAATCTTCAATTCAGAGACAGTGTCACTGGACGGCCGAGGATCGAAGAAGATCAACCGGATATCCTGAAAGCAATAATCGATATCGCAACGTTTGATAGTACCGCTGACGAGCGGAGACGACCAGAGAGTAGGTATTATGAAGATGTATATAAATTCCTCAGTAAAATTTAAATTCCTTCAGAATTTGAGTACTTGGCTATACCACATAAATCTTTCATGAAGGCATGAAGAGTATTAATTCTGAATAATAGGAAAGTAACTGATGAATTGCTCTGGGGAAAGATTTGTGAATTGAATAAAAAAATTCGCTTTTTGTCGTACTCTGAATGAAAGAATGACAATAGTTGAATAATAATAAAAATAATAATAATAATGGTAATGGTACGTGATAGTAATGGTAATGGTGATGATAATGATAATTATAATGATAGTGATAGTGATAGTGATAGTGATCGTGACAGTGACAGTGACAGTGACAGTGACAGTGACAGTGACAGTGACAGTGACAGTGACAGTGACAGTGACAGTGACAATGACAATGACAGTGACAGTGACAGTGACAGTGACAGTGACAGTGATAGCCATAGTGATAGTGATAGTGATAGTGATAGTGATAGTGATAGTGATAGTGATAGTGATAGTGATAGTGATAGTGATAGTGATAGTGATAGTACTACATATTTTGGTACTACATATTTTGAAATAGTGAAATCTGTTGAATTGGGGCTTTAAAAATAAATCACTGTGTCTATATTCTGTTTTTGTTTGATCAGTGATCAGGAGCTGTAAGACTTCAGCGGAACTCACTGTGGCACTCGAAGAGGCAGGTTTCAGCATCAAAAGGAGTGCAGTATACCTTCAACTTATACCAAGGCAATGGAACATCAGAGAAGGAAAACGCCACGTCGAAACTATACCTGTCAAGCTCAGCCGACCAGAGGCAGATTCACATGCAAAACACCCCAATGGATATTTCTCTCATGCTACGATTCGAGCTTTAGAGACACTCGGTTCTATATTGGGATCTGGCGAGACAATTTTTTTATCGCAAGATGACAAATCGCGAATTCCTCTTGGTCTCACGGCGGCGAAGTGACAATCGTCGATACTCATGCATCTGGATTACAGAATTACTCTCCCTGATTACGATTGGGTGGTAGCTGAGCGTCACAAGCTGACCCCTTCGGTGTATGTGGGAATTGTAATACAGTCGAATGCTGTAGGTCGCCCAGAGTGCGATTTATACTCCGGACCAACGTACATAGCTATCCGCAGTGGCAAGCATTGTTCGTCTACAGCAGAAACACATGCGAATGATTTAGAGCATCTTTTGGAACCACCACCATTCCAATCGCTGACAAAAACTGCGGAAGGCATGATTGAACCTGTGATAAAATCGAACTTTACGCACGGCGTGTCGAAATAGTATATTACGTAACAAATGCGGGAAGTTGGTGATCCCATCGCCCGAGTGCGACGTTTGCCGCCCGAGCGAAGCGAGGGTGGCAAGAAGTACGAGTGCAGGGATCACCAGTCCGCATTTGTTACGTATAATATTTTTTAACATGAGGTGCGGAAAGGAAAAGAAACAATGCCGCAACATAGCAACGAGCTCGTTTCAGTTTACAATGAAAATTTGTGTCATATTACGATTCAGTACGGGGAACAATCACTTTCCGCACGCTCCACAGGCATGGGAAAACGCACTTTCCGCACGCTGTGTTAAAAAATAATTTTTTCGACACGCCGTGCGCAAAATTTGATTTTGCGCACGCTTTGCGTGCACAAAACTCAACTTTGCACACGTTGTGTTGAAAAAGAAAGTCCGATACACGTGCGAAAGATGATTCTCGGCTCGTGTAATTGTCACCCTCGCTTCGCTTGGGCATAAAACTCCACACTCGTCCAAGAATCAACACTTTCACACTAGTATCTAAAGTACTATTTTGTTGAAAAAATAGTACTCATTCCGAGGAAGTACAATTTTTGATTATAAACAAATGGCAATATCTACGTCAATTCTCGAGTAACCGCAAATATTTTGGCAGAATCTGATAGGTCTTTTTATGACGCTTTTTCTGAAATCAAAATCATCCCTTCATCTTTATTAGAACCGGAAATACGAACAGGTTTACCTATCAATCCACAAATATTAATCTGATTAACATTTTTAGATGAATCAAGTCAGCCAAGGAAAGTGATTCTGTCGCCGCCTAAGGTGATGCAACTGAACATACAAGTGGTATTAATTTCGTGCAAGTTGGTACGAAATTAAAGCAACCTCTGCTCCACTAATATATCAGTGTTCTTCTCCACGTGAGATAATTCTTTTTCAGTGGGGATGTCATTTTTTTTCTTGAGAACGTCAATTTACATAACCTTTTGAATGCACAATTGATCGTAAAAGTTGTCACATATGATAACCTCGAAATGCGCGAATGTTTTTTTCGAATTAGGTTGCTCCTAAAATGACCTAATTCTCGCAAGAGGTTCATTGCATCAAGAAAGGGTCTCAATGAAACTTACTGCTATATTCTTTCATGAAATCAAATCGATTTTCGATCATTTCAAAATGCTAGCTAGAACTGATAATATCTGTCCCTAAAATATTAAATTCAATCCGAAATGTATGAGTTACGCACCAATGTTGATCGCAGGCTAGTCAAATTTTGGTGATGTGTGTAGAACACTTGGGCGAAGAATTCCAAGTATCAATATCGGTCGCCTCGTTACTCAGAAAGCATTATTAACACCTTTTATTTCATGGTTTCTGCAGTTCAAGGTTGGAAGTGACTTGGAATACAGATTTCTTTCATATGACAATATCTATACCACACTTTGTGTTTACCATGTATGCGAAGGACATGCCCCTTTGTGGAAGTCAATTGAAGCCAAAATTGTTTGCAAAGAGCTAATGACGTTGCTAAAAATCTATGTCTGTGAGGACCATAATGTTGGCATTTTTTTAAATCCATTTTCGTTTAATCGACTATTTTACCCGAATATAATTCGGTGAAGCTGACAAAAAATTTCAGCAGTGAGATACAATAAATATAACGTAATATTTATAAATTGTTACAATAAATGGAAGGCACTTGTATTTAATAGCTGTCACTACTCTGCGATCGAGAGATACATACTTTACATTATTTGCATTGCATTACACTCCAATGGGTTCCAGTTTATTTCATGATATTCATAGTTAGACGAAAAAATAGTTTGCAAATTACCTTGCAATGTTATAATTAATTTTAAAGATGATTTGTCTCCCATTACGCTGAATCACAGCATGTCATACCTGCTAGCTTATCCTTAACAGCTGTAAATTGATGAATAATTTGAGCCCAATTTCAATGAGAAACAGTTGTTGGTCTATTGTATACCTGCGTAACACTAAAATGGATTATAGTGTATATCATGATATCCATAATTGAATATTGAATATAATGTATAGCAGAGCCCAGAGTTTATACTCAAGTTGTATTTTGGTCAAAGTAATACTGACAGTTTATTTTAGAACTGCCCAAATGCTTTAGACACTTGTATTTAATAGATGTTGTTACTCTGCGATCAAAAGATACATTATCAATTGTACTGCGTTACACTAAAATAAGTTGTAGTATTACAATTTGTTATTGAATCCCTATCAGCTGTTAATCGATGAATAATATAAGTCCAATCTCAATGACAGAGCCCGTGTAGAAATTATTCTTGGGCGCTAACAGGGGCCAACCTTATTTTTCATAAGAATATGTAGGCCCAAGTTTGGTCACCTGTATTGGGTCAATATCGATTTGTCACGCTTTTTTCATTTGGCCCCACATGAGCTATCGAACTTGGGCCAATATTGGGTCTCAAACTTGGGCCAAAATGTGAGCTAGTCTCTTAATCCTGATTTTGTTCCAGAATATCCCCCCCCCCCCCCCCCCCCCCTTCATTAGTCTATTGTGCCTTTTAGTTTTGTGTTAGAATGAATATTAATGGTAGTGCTTATTTTGTTTTATTATTCATTAATACATATATTATATATTGCACATTTTGTACTTTATCTTCGCTGTTATACTTCAGCTTCAGTGCTTTTATCATCCACAAGTATAGTTTACATTCATATTATCTACATCTATACATGTGCTTTTACTACCCATTAATATATCTATACATGATATATCGTGTAAGGTATATTGGGGTTGGCCAAATAAATCGACTATTTTCTGTTTCGAAAGGCCCATTTAAAAACTTGTGCCTTATGATCAAATAAGAAGTGAAAAATCTGTGCTCTTAATTTTCATTTTTAGAGGTCGCGAATCGCGATTTTTTATTTCCTATTTATACAGCATGGAAAATGTTCTTGTGGCATACCCTGACTTTTATATCTCACCTACTAATATATTTGGATTGATTCTGCGTAACTACTTTTGTTTGAACTTGAACGCTCAACAAATGAAGGTTTTTTGGAGTTTTTCATTAAATCTAACTATTTCCAACTTGGTTATTGGTTAATTACCATGAATAGCCAATAACCAACTTGGCAACAGTTGGATTTATCGCAAAAGACCAGGAAATCTTTATTGTAGAGCGTTCAATTTCAAACAAAAATAGCTATGCACAATCATTTTTTGTAGATTAGTACTTCAAATATAAAAACTGAAGTGTGTCTTGGAACATTTCCCGTGTTATTTAAATGGGAAATCGAAAATCGCGATGAGCGACCTCTAAATATTAAAATTAGGAGCTCAGATTATTCGAGGCTTCTTATTTGATCATAACGAACAAGTTTTTGAATGGGCCTTTTGAAAGATAAAAATAATGTTTATTTGGCCCACCCTAATGGTGTATGGTATACTGACAAATGGTATGTATATGTGGTATGTAGTATGGAAACGGAAAATGAAGGGGTTACATTACACTTATATTGAATACTGAGCCCGTCTTTTGATGAACTTGAGCCACTAATTGCCATTATTCGCTGAACAGTGACACGCCTCTGACTTGTATTTTTCAGAATATTTGTAATTTTCTCAGCTCGCTGTTTGCCGTGCGATTTCGAGTCAGTCGAATGAATGTATGGCTTTTTTTCTAACGCCCGTAGTCTTTGCATGCCGTCCGTATAGGTTTCTGTGAATGGGGGAACCAGGGCCAATCTTTTGGAACTGTTGCTTGAGGTTTGTTGAGATCGATTAATAATTTTTCAGTTTCTTTATCATAAGGGGGTCCCATATAATGAACCACGCATGAACACAACTCATCGGCAAATTTTATCCAGGACCTAGGTACAGATTCTACTTCCTTCAGGCCTGCCTTTGTAAGCTCTCCAGTAAATGATAACAGTGAAAAACTTTTTAGCGGTACCTTGTTAACAGCCACTAAAACATTAAGAATAATAACTTTTATCTTCCAACACAAAGTACATTTCAACATAGCATCTATGACGCTTTCTGCGAAAACTAAGATACTACAAAAAAAAAAAAAAAAATCTGAGGCCATATATATATGTTTTACAAATAATTTATTTATTTTGGCAAAATGAGAAAAAAAATATATCTATTTAACCAGACGTTCTTCCATGTTTGATAAAAATCTAAGAATCTTTGTCACAAATATGCCTATTGAGATTTTTTTTTTCAAATTAATTTGGATATAATTTGATCATTTGATAATACTGAGAATAAAAATTAATAATGACAGAACAATAGTTTAGACAAAACCGTTGTAAAGTAACCAAGACTGTAGGGTGAATTGACCAGTACACGAACGATACAATTGCTCAAACAATCAATACATTTATTACGACAAAGTGCATTCATTCACTGGAAATTTTTCTCTACTACTTTGTTCATTCACTAGTGGTTTTACCCTACACACTTCAGGCTCTCACGGGTGTTTTTTAGTTGGAGTCAAAAATTTGAAGATAATATAGCTATGCTAGCGTTGGTGAGAAATTTCCTAAAACATAAATTTTCAAAACGAAAGTAAAAAAAAAAAAATCGAATTATTTTCTCTCATAGTACTGTAGAATAAAGAAATCAGGAGTCAAATCGACAGAGGACATGATAAACGTGACCGAAGGGAAGTAAAATGGCGTAGGTACACGAATTGCGACGCGAAGTAGTAAGTGAGGTTATGCTGCTTTGGCAAAATAAAATACGTATTTGATAGATTATGACAGAGAATTCCTACATATCAATAGTGAAATAAACATAGAAGAAGTACTTTTACTTACTTGTTGTACACTTCATTTTCTTTTTTGTACATTCGTTGAAATTTGTAACCGGCACTCACGCGTTGAATCGTGGTGAATGCGAAAAGTGATGCCTCACCGCATGGCGTCCAAGATGGCGTCGTCTGATACAGCGTGGAAACAATGCTGATGTGCTGCACGCGCAGTCAGTCGTGATCTTAACCTAACTAACGAACTCAACATTCCATTCTTGATCTAAAATTCTATAAGAATTGTTGATTTTGAGTAAAATTTGGAATGGAATCTCATTCGAAAGAACGTGCCCGGAATCGGCAGCGTAAACACCGGGCTCTCAAAAGACAATGTAAAAAATGATATGGACGAAGTCCTGAATAGTATACACACAGATTGTATTCCGGAAAAAACAGACGCCACAGGTAAATTGGAGTTCCGATTAGTAAAAATTCCGAACTCCAATACTACGGACTCATAATTTTTGGAAGGGGGATTTTTCTGAAAGTCGACATAGCCAATCTCAAAAACTTCCAATGGGACACCAAAAAACATTCAAGGTTTAAAATTCCGAATGCTAAAGACCTGAAAGATAAAACTTCAAAACTTGAAATTCATGCACAGCAGCGTCGTTTTTTCGACACGTTGAGATGGCAGCACCCCACTTACACCTTCGCATTTTTACAGTTTCGGAGTTTTGAGCGTTCAAAGTTTTTAGCTGTTTACATTTCAACTTTTCGAAACTTTAGTGTTCTAAACAACAACGTTCATGAATTTCCAAATCATCTCAAATGAATTCGAAATGAATTGGCTGTGTGGGACTCTAGAATTGCGGTACTTTCACCTGGACCCACGAAATTTCATAATCTCAAAAATTGTGAGTTATTTCGCGATAGTATTTTGTGATAGGAATATTTATTATAGATGATAATTTACAAGACTTTCTTAATTTTAATACCGAAGAGCATATCGGCATCGGACTAGCTGGAGTGTGTGAATCAGAAGCCGACCAACACATTCCGCTCGTTGAAGATCTCGTTAATTTTGAAGAAGAATTACTACAAGCTGATTGGTAGAGTGACCCATAAGAAGCCGATTTTCAGTATACACCAGAAGAAGAAAACACAGAAATCGAGGAAATACAAACATGGGCTATTGAGTCTGATCTTCGCAATTTTGCTTTGGACAAACTGTTGAAAATTTCACGTAAAAGATTACTCGCTGACCTGCCGAAATCTTGAAAGATATTTTTAAAAACGACATTGGCTGAATATGATATCACTGAAATGCAAGATTTCTCTTCCGATGAAATTCCTGGAGAGTATGTATACTTGGGTATTGCAACAGGTCTGGAGTCTTGCATAAATACCAATTTCCACAAAAAAACAATTGATATAATTGTAAATAAAGATGAGATGCCTCTAGCTAAGTCGGGTGGAAAATGTTTCTGGCTAATTTTATGCAAGGTGCATTACATACCTGATGTTTACAAGCCGTTTACAGTAGCTATTTACTATGATGCTAGTAAACCGGAGAATCTTCCACTTCATCTCGATGATTTCATAAATGAATTGAACTACTTACAAAAACACGGACTTACAATAAACAACAAAAGATACACGGTGTAGTTGAAGTGCCTGGCTGCAGACACACCGGCACGATCGTACTTAAAGTGTGCGAAAGGCCATGGGAGATACAGTGCATGTGAGAGATGTACTGTGTATGAGGTGCGAACCAAAGTTGGAAAAGGCTTATCTGTCGTTTATCCTGGATCTAATTATCCAGAAAGAACGAACGCCTCTTTTCGTAATCATGATGATCCCGAACACTATACTGGAGTTTCACCTTTAGAAAAAATTTATCTCGAACTAGACATGCCGAAAATTTGTGTTTTAGATTTTATGCACTTGGGATCAGGTGTAACTAAAAAAATCTTGGAGATACTAATGTTTGGTCCAGTGTTAGCTATAAGATTAAGTAGCAGACAGAAATTGGAAATCTCTAGAAGACTTTGGTGCTTGAGATTGCAATTGCCCTCGAATTTCAAAGAAAAACGAAATCGCTTTTGCATGTTCGTCAGTGGAAGGCAACAAAATACAGGTTCGTTCTTTTATACGGCGGTCCAATTGTACTAAAAAATGTCAACTTTGAAAATTTATACACACACTTTTTGTTATTGCATACTGCATTCCGAATTTTATGTAGCGACCAGTTAGTAGTATCTTTTAACGGAGTTGCTAAACGCTATTTAGAAAAATTTGTTTTAGCTCTGCCACTCTTATATGGCACCGCAGCGCAAGTGATCAACATGCATAATCTTGTCCATATAGCCGACGACGTTATGAATCTTGGTTGTTCGTTGAGTAGGATAAATTGCTTCCCATTCGAAAACTCCTTAGAGCAATCAAACGTACCTTCCGAACTGTTGTGAACCCAATGGCTCAGGTCTGTCGTAGATAGCATGAGCGTAAAATGCTCCAAAGTAAAGAAGTTTCTTTGCCGATAGAATGCACAATTCATAAGAGCGATGTCATGTACGGTAATTTGAAGATAAAAAGATCGACCACAAATTACTCTACTTTTCTAACAACTAAAGCACCTAACAATATGGTTCTTTTAGAAAGTGGATATATCATGAGAATTGACAAAATTTTTGGACACGATACTGTATTGTCCACTATTTCGATTACAGGACACATTTGGAAGTCAAAACATGCAGCATATTCGTATCCGCGAAAATCTGACGTTGCTGAAAGTTGGGAGTTTAATGTAAATTCTTCACGAACCGTTATGACTTATCCTTTAAGTTATGTCCAACGAAAATTATTTGCTATGCAGCTGTCAATGAAACCAGAAGGCAGAAATCGATTGTTCATCATGTCACTACTTCATAGTACGTAAACAATTATTCGAAATGTCTTGTAATATAAAATTTTCCACATGTATCCAAATGTGCGTATATTTATTTACACTTATGTATTTACACTTATGTCGCTGAGTCCGTTTCTGACTTAAAACACACAATTACGTCAGATATTTTCTCTGCATTTCTTCTGGCGTATTTTCGTTTTCTTGATATTCCAATATTTAGACGTCAAGTGTGTGTGTGTGTGTGTGTGTGTGTGTGTGTGTGTGTGTGTGTGTGTGTGTGTGTGTGTGTGTGTGTGTGTGTGTGTGTGTGTGTGTGTGTGTGTGTGGGGGGGGGGGGGGGGGGGGGGGGGGAGGGGGCGGGCAGGACAGGACGCGATTTTTACCGACATCAAGTATTCTTTCGGATATCTCCGAAACGGAGGGTCCAATCGAATTGTCCTTCCGGCAGCATATGTTTGACAAGGAATGAATTTGATCTATCAGATGAAATTCTACGAAATATTTAATTATTTTTCTTTCATCGCAAAGTGTGGGAGTGTCACATATATCGATATATATCAAAGCCTATGTATCGGAAATGCAAAATCGGCTTCCTGAGCCCAATTCTATATGGAATTCTGATCACAACCTTCTGAAAATATCTTTGTTTTCGACAACGATAAACACAAGTTACGGATTCTACGAATTTGTTGTAATTAGCGATTGTCAACGGCTGGGAACGGCCATTATATTCGTTCCCAGAACGCCCGTGAAATGTCGGTCTGAGATGATTTGGAGACTAACAAACATATATTTACAATATAGTACTTTTCAGTGATTTCTCCAATGTCTCGGTTCTAGAATAATGGGAATAAATGAACGACAAAAATCATTGAAAAGCATTATATTGTAAATATACGTTTTGTTAGTCTCCAAATCATCTCTGATCGACATCTCACGAGCGTTCTGGGAACTAATATAATTGCCTCTCGAGCCGTTGACAATCACTAATTACAACAAATTTGTAGAATACGTATCTTGTTTTTATCGTTGTCGAAAACAAAGATGTTTCCGGATGGTTGTGTTCGGAATTTCATATCGAATCGGGCTCAGGAAGCCCATTTCGCATTTTCGATGCATAGGCTTTGATATATGTCGATATATGTGACACACCCACACTTTGCGATGAAAAAAAAAAAATAATTATTTCGTTGAATTTCACCCAATAGATCAAATTCATTCCTTGTCAAACATCAGCTGCCGGAAGAACAATCCGATCGGACTCTCCGTTTCGGAGATATTCGGAAGAATAGTTGATGTCGGTAAGAATCGCGTCTTGCCTTGCCCTTCCCCCCCCCTGAAAATGATGCATGACAAAGTCTTTTGCAAAAAATAAATTTACAACATAACTAAAGGTTTTATCCAAGTAAAATAAAGACTTGGCAACCGTACCGTACTGAAAATATATTCACACAATATATGCTATGAATGCCCAATATATTCATTAATTAAAAATTCAATATATGGTAAATATATAAATGGGCACCGACAAAACAGGGATTAAAAAGACATTGATCTAATGATATCAAGATAAACAGTGGTAGCATAGATATAAGGTACTAGATTGGACAATTTAAAAGAACTCAGTGGCATACGGCAATACGTCACACAATAATAGCGACATCCGATGCTGCCACCTACAATTGATGGTAAAACAGAGTATTTGCCGATGTCGGAAAACTATTTATCCGAGGGCTGAAATTAAAAAAAAATTCTAACGGTAAAAGCACTGAATCTCTCACCACCAGAAATACCACGTGGCTGAATTCTGAATCTTGACATTCAAACTTATGAAACCTTAACGCATGTTCATGTTATACTGTGTTTAATGATATACACATGCAGGGAACAGTAAATGTTTCATTGGTAGCCGTGTCCGCAGCGAACGTTTGATTGTAAACCAGTACGTTTCCGTGTTAACCGTGATGTGCAAAAATCGTTATTAAGCAGATCTGAATAATTATACATCCTGACATCTACGAGAAATCATAGATATGAGAGATAAATGTAATACCTATGTTCTGATTCAATCCGGGATATGCGGTTTTTGAAACAATCTTGCAGGAAAGCTGCGATATTACCAATGCCAAAGGTAAGTGGGGAATTGTAAAATGAATACGAAACTTTTGCTGCGTTTATAAAATCGCGTAAGTTTTGAACGCAATTTTGAACAGTAACTCATTTTGCAAGCAGTTTAATGAACTTGCAAATCAGCTTTCGAAGTAGCAAAGAATCGCGAATTTAATTTTCCTACTCTCTGGATTACATTTTTCTTTCAGGGCTACTCACAGATTTTGACATGCGAAGAGGCTATGAAAACACAATGCGAAGCTTTTCAGGTAAAAATGATATTATATAAGAAATTGATACATTATTCTATTAGTTTTTAATAATAAAATTAATTACTCAATGATGGTGATGGATAATAAGACGTATTCCTTTTTTTTTTATTTATTTTGTTTAAGTTTTCTAATCAAATTTAAAAAATAAATATGATGCATAGATGCCCGTCATCTACCACTTTTATTGTTTATTGATAGTAGTGGTAGATGACGGGTGCATAGTTTTCCCTGCGTCTACGGTAGCGGCGGCGGTACTCATCGCGCCCTTTCCTACCGCCTCGCTGTTGCTGTTGGTCATTGCGTTGGCTGTGGCGGCGGCTGCTGCCCAGCAGCCTGTGCCCGCAGGGCAGCAATCTCAGCCCTGAGTTCAGCTATAAGGTTCTATAAATAATCAGAAAAGTATGGCTGAGAATATGTATAACACTGCATATGTAACATTGACTAAGGATTGGAAACCACTTACGTTGTCTGGCGGCGGTGGCTCGTCTAAGTCGTAGGGGAGCGGGCGGTGTACCGCCTCCCCTACCTCAGTCGCAGCATCATGCTCCTCGTCGAGGACAGATCTTATACTTGAATCTGAAAGAATGAAATACAAGATTAATTCACACTACGTGAAGACCTTTAGTTGGCTCTGCAATATTGTGCCGGGATAGTTATTTAACATAAAAATTATCACTTCCAAATTGAATTTCAATCTTAGAAAGGTGAGACTTTGGTAAAATTTTGATTAGAACGATTTTGTTAATTTTCAAAATCGTTCGAAAATTCGAACGAATCTGATCGAAAATTCCTTCCAGCAAGATTTAAATTATGGTAGTATGTGTATTTAAAATAAAAAAAGTTCTACGATGAAAGTGTATGCGCAAGAAAATGTTTGCAGCGGTACGCAGGAAATCTTCTGCGGAAGGTTTTTTCCGCATACACTTTAATCGCGAATGATTGAATTTTTATTTCAATACACATACTACCATAATCTAAATCCTGCTGGAAGGAATTTTTGATTAGATTTTTCGCAGTAAATTTGAAAATAAATAAACCGTTTTTATACAAATTTCATCCAAGTCTCCTCATAATCGAGTATAAGATCCAATTTGTGATAACAGAATAAAAAAAAATCTTTTCATAAATAAATTTACAACTTATCGCCTCAATTCGGCAACTTTAATAATTTGAATAAATAATAATTGTAGACTAATCATGAAAATATTACAACTTCATATCTCATTTTAGGATTTTGATCATGATACTGGATTTATCATATAGAATATTCATTCGAACAGGATTCGGAAAAAACCTGGATCTTATGTTAGGTTAGGTTATGATTTGAAGCCGGTATACACCGGTTGCGAGACTGAATCAAAGTTGTGAAAATATAACATTACATCCGTGACATTTGACTTATAGAGCTATATGAAAATAATAGACGTTCGATCACTTTATGAGATGAACAAAATTTTTACAAACATTTTTACAAACATATAATACTCACTCGACGTGCTGCGGCTGCGACGTGGGAAATGGTGGAATATCGTGCCCAGGGACACCAACTTAACTTTTTCGGACAGCCGTAGCAAGCAATGGACCGGCTGATGAAAGAGTTAGAAGCCACTGTCTACGCCACTGTGAACTAGGTGCGGATAATAAGCTGACTCTATATCTTACAAAACGTGAAAAATGCAAGTTAAAGTGAAATAAAATATGACCGAGGGTTCGTTCGATTTGGAATGATGTCTAGAAAAATGTACGTAGGTTTCATACCCGCATAAACAATTGCAAGACTTATAGACAAGTTAAGATTCGGAAAAGACGGGGTTTATTTAGTTTTTTGCTGGTAACTCGAAATTATAAGCGATAGCGTAAGTTTTAAAAAAGATTCTTAGAAAGCTAAAAATTTTCAATCGGAAAGTTCAGGCTCCCGGAGCTCTATCTTAATTATTTATACTTTCAATTTAATATTGAAAGTAGAGCTCGACGCGGCGGACTCGGTTATGTTACGTTGCCGCGTTATACCGACCGTGAAACATAAAAAAAAAATTTCAAACTATAAGATATTAATTAAAAGAATTAACAAAATTAAGGTAATATCTAGTCACTTCCGAGGACAAATCTCCGTTGTGAAAAATGATTTTCGTCGATTTTTCAACAATTGAACATATTGTTCGTTGAGCCATTTTTTAGGAATTTTTGTCTACATTCGAAAGTGTGTAATTGTTCAAGGAAAGTTGCTGAAATTATTTCGTTTTGTGGAGATCAAAAAACCAACCAAAAAACTTTTTGATTCAAAATTTCTCCCTCTTTAAGAGTATTTACTCAAATTGATGCTATCACTTATAGTTTTCGAGCTATTAGCAAAAAAACAGGACCCATTCTTTTCCGAATGTTAATTTGTTCATAACTTTTGCAGTGATTTATGAGCGGGTATGAAAAAAATGCACATTTTTCTCAATTCTTCTATCGACACATGATCGGCACGATCCAGTCGATGGGGAATATTTAATGGGTCAAGATTTAACTATCTCGGGGGGCCAATCGATTTTGACTTTAAATGACAGTTTTCTGAGCGGCAAAGGGGTGATAAGCAGAGTTGATTTGGTTTCGAGCTGCGCTTTTAATTTTTGTTTAAAAAACATAGTTGTTTAATTAAATATCTCGAAAGCTAATCAAAAGTTATAAAGGCAACTTGATTGAACTTTGTTTGGGATTTAATAACGACAAAAATGAGCCAAACCGGAAGTCTCTACGATTAATAGTTACTGAGATATTAATTATTTAAGCGCAAAAAACGTAAAAGCGCTCAATTTCGCCCGCGCGCGAATAAACAAAAGGCTGTAACTCGGGAGCCAATTGAAATTTTTAACGTTTTTTTTTTCTTGTTTTTTTCGAATTTGTTTGAATTTTAAAATTGAAATAAGTGAAAATCACTTTTTGGTAATTCAAAAATAGAAAATATTGGAAAAAAATTGAATTCACAGTTGGATAATTTTTCAAACTACTTCTACAAGCGATGGAATACAATAATAGTGAAAAAAAAAAATTTTTTCTATAAAAAAAAGGATCTGAAAATTTTACAATTTCTTAATCAAGTAACAGAAAAAATCATAAATTCTTTGATACCTCAGAAATTCATCATTCCAAGGTTATGTTTCACAGGTAACAAAGATTTGCAGTAGAATTTTTAGAATTTCCAGACATGTGTTTACAATAACTAACGATTAACCAAAACGCTGTATTCCGCTGATCTATTGTCTTGATCTAAAACATTTATCACGTATTTTCACTATTTCGTGTACAACTCTACAATACTCTATAACCCTAAAAACACTTATGATATCTGTCAACCAAATACAATGGCCGCCTCCGCGAACCATGGAGTAAAGACATGAAATCGCAACTGAACTAGGGATATTCTTGGTGTATTGGCTCTCGCTTTAAATTTCGAGAAATCTAGCGCCATCGTCGTTTCACTGACCCGGTTCACCAGACGCTCACGGTATACTTTAGTGTACTATCCTTGCGTCGGAACGATATATTTGTGGCGCCATCTATCTGCCGGGCCAGCGAAGCTCGGCGGACAACTGCATAATAATAGCCGCCGAGGAAATTCACACTTGACAAATGAAAATGCGGTCTATCAGCTCTATTTTCGCATGAAACGAATATGTTTTTGGACGTATGTGTTCGGAATTGAAATAGAATCAACGCTATGCATTTTGTTTTTGCGTTTTCGACGCCTGGGTTCGGATAATAACCGACATGTGTCAACCCCGTCCCTTCTTCGACAAAAAAGAGGTGCGCGACTAGGGATTGCCCTTAAAATGATATAATATTAAGTAACCCTAAGACTATTTGCAACGACGCTATAAAACTTTGAAAGTTCTCTAGATTTGACCTAGTGTTGGTAAAAGCATGAAAAAGCTATTGACCGGTACTGTACACCCAACGAGGTTGATTCTGATCCCTTCCGGTTTGGGCGATTCTCATTTTACGTTGGCAACGGTAGCGTCTCGCAGCGCACCGCACCGGAACGGTGTACGAGCAAAGTTCGACCCGTAGCTATCAAACTGATCTAACCTCAGAATTTAAAACTCCTAGACACTGAAATATAATATTTTAGTGCTCCAAGAATGATGCGATTGTCGAAAAGTGCTATAACTTCGAAGTCTACTTTACTATGAGATCAATTTATTTAATAAACAATTCAGATGATTGAAGAACAGGGATTTCTTGTGGATTATCCAATTTTATAGAGGGTCAGTCCAAGAAACCTTGAGAGAAGACACTGAAGCTGAAAAATAACAGATTGCAATGTGTGTTGACAAAGGAACGGTAAACAATCTGACCAATTTAGCGGAGTACTACCGTTGGACTTCGATGAACTCTATTTCATACTCAATGTCCACACAGTACAATAGACTTCGATAGGCTCAATTTTATATTCTACGTCTACCCTGTGCATTTGACTTTAACTAACTCCATTTGATACTCAACTTTAAAAGTTTTCGTTCGACTTCGATAGTCTATTTCATACTCTGCGTCCATGTAGTGCGTTGAACTTCGATAGGTTCTATTCTATACTTATGTATCATCTAGTCAAAACGCGGCTATAAGTTGACGCTATGCGTGTGACTTCGATAGACTTTATTTTATATTCGATGTCTACGCAGACTTTGATAGGTTTTATTTTATATTCCACGCATTGGAGTTCAACGCACAATGTTGACTCACAATCTTGTTCTGACTGAATGATACAAAAATATAGAAAGGAACTTATCGTAGTCCTACGCACTTCGTAGACGTAGAATACAAAACTGCGCTTATCGAAGCGCCCCTCCAACGAACAGCGTAGATGTAAATTATTGAGTACAGTTCATCGGAGTCCTATAACCCTCTATGAAATTGAATAATCCACAAGAAATCCCTGTTTTTCAATTATCTGAATTGTTTGTTAAATAAATATATCTCATGGTATAGTGAACTTCGAAATTATAGCACTTTTCGACAGTCGCATTATTTTTGGAGAACTGAAGTATCATATTTCAGTGTCTACGAGTTTTAGATTCTGAGGTTAGATCAGTTCGACAGCTACGGGTCGAGCTTTGCTCGTTCGCCGGTCCGGCACGGCGCGCTGCGAGACGCTACCGTTGCCAACGTAAAATAAGAATCGTCCAAACCGGAAGGGATCAACTTCGTTGGGTGTACGTATCGTATGATTAATGGTAATTAGAAAATAAAACAACATTGAAAGAATTATACCTGCGTGTCGTATCCACAGTGCATATCTCGAATCTTTAGTTTTCGGAAAACAAAAGAGAGATATGTCCTCACTATCCCGCGTCGAAGCGTAATTTTTATAAGAACACACATCTCTGGTGGTCGATGTCATAGCACAAAATCACTTTACACCTTTGTATATAATTGCACAATATATATTTATTCATGTATTTATTCAGAGCCTAACATGCAATATGATTTATCCCAGCCATGCCTCGGCGAGACTAACAGAAACTGCTAGATTTTCACGAGCTATCGAATGCGATGAAACAATTGCAGCGTTCGAGAACACTACAATGCAACGCGTAAACATGTATGTGAGAACGTGGGATATATTGTATGTCACAACAATCGTAAATCGGACCGTTCAAAGTTTGATGATTTCTTATCAGTTTTTTCGTGATTTCGAAAATATCTATAATATGAAAGCTTTGAACAATTCAAATACTAATGACACCATAGATATAAATACTAAGCTGGCTCCAAAAAGTCGATATTTTTTTTCTATCACGTGAAAAATGTAAATGGGGCATTCCATGCCAACTCAACCTACCGTCGATATTGACATGTTTGATTTGGTTAAAATTTTTTTATCTTTTTGTACTCTGTAAAAAAGAGCTCCATGATTCTTTTCGAATATTTTATGAAACTGTTCCCAAAATGTGAATTTTCAAAATTTTAGATGTTTTCTTTTTCCGAATGCTCAAAATTTTTTTTAAAACTGATCAATTTCAATATTTTCTTTTTAAAATTGTTTTTTCAATGGGTTTTTCAAAAACCTGATTCAAAAAAATATAAAAAAAATTCATTATATTTATTTCTTTGATTTATGAATAAAAAGCTTATTTTTGAAATTGTTTGAACTATGGTACTAGTTAGGACTATAGGCCTAAGATTTGTGGAATGAGAAGTAGTTTTTTTGAGAATGGTTCAAAAAAACTTGAGAGATACAAACAATTTTGAAAATGAGAGATCAATCTATAAATTAAAACAGATCTATTAAATAATTTTTTGAAATTTTTTTTCACATCAAAATTTTGAAAAACTCATCGAAAAACACACAACTTGAAGAAGAAAAAAACATTGAAATTGATGCATTTTCAAAAAAGTTATGAGCAATCAAAAAACAAACATCTAAAATTTTGAAAATGTCACATCTCGTGAATAGCTTGATAAAAAAAATTTTAAAAAAGTCATTGATCTCTTTCTCACAGAGTACAAAAATATTTAAAAAAACTAATCTAAATCAAAAATGTAAATTTCGACGGTAGGTTGAGTTGCCATGGAATGCCTCAAATACATAGTAAAAAAAAACAAAACATTCTGTCCAAATTTGAACTCTAATATATTAATTTTCAAAGGGAGCTTAAGACATGTATCTATGATAATACTTAGTTCCTAAGTTATTACATGTTAACCCTCGACAGTCACACTTCCGAAAAAAAACGTAATAGTCATTCGGGGTGTGGTACACCCCACGCCTTTGCACTTCGGTTAATTAATGTTAAATTGACAAAAAAAAAAATAAGAAAATTCTGTGATACGTCTTGAACCCCCAGTTAGAAGATTGTGTAAACAGTTTTCGAAACCTGCAGTTTTACATGTGCAAAAAAATGTTGCAAAAAAAAACTCCGCGAATATGAATTTTTTCACAAAAATTAGGTTAGTAATTTCAATTTTCAACCTAAAAAAAAAAAAACAAAAATCGTTTCATGAACCTGAAATAGTATCCTTCTAAGTGGAATTGATAAATTTTGCGACCTCTTCAAAAAGTATATTTATTTTCGTGATCGAAGGTGGGATTTTTTACGAAAAAATTATACTCGTATTTTTCTCATATAAAGTCAATTTAATAATAAAAGATGAATATAAAAATATGTTAAAAACTATTATTATAAAAAAAGGCTATTGTAATGTAAAACTTGATTATTCAATTCCAAAAGAGCAGTGGACACATATATAAGCACGATGTAAGTCGCACATCGCACTCTCGCAACTAGGACATTGCATATGCGTCTTTTTGTCGCTGCTTCTCAAACAAATATCGCATCGCTTTTGTTTCGGCAATCTCGGGCGGTCCTCGGTTATCAATGGTGTATCCCTCAGACCAAGAATGCCCGCAATACCCATTCTTATATCTTTTCTTATCATCAATGAACTGCATCTTTCTTCCAAATGCGGCTGGATGAGATACAAATATAAGGATTGAAGACATGCCTCCATTATTACTTTCTCGGTAATATTATTTATATTGTTTCGGCATTTGAGAAGAATTCTCGCGTTAACCGCTGCTTGATCCAACATGCCGAAGAACATTCTCATCGGCCACCTATTGGTTTTCCGGCGCACCGTGTATGCATGACATAACTTGTCAAAAAATCGGTTCCCCCTTTTGATTTATTATAATGATCAATAACTTCCGGTTTTCCATCAATCCTCAGACATATGATCCTCCTCATTCTCAGAGGCGTCACCTTCGATTGGAGGCTACTCGTTGAATTCTTCGAGCAATTGTTCTCGAATAGTTCAAGAACGTAAATTATACGCCATCTTCAAATCTAAAACAAACGACTAAAAATTTTGTTTTCTAAATCCAACTTCCAGAATCGTTAATCTTGTACTTACGGCTTAATAATCCAGAGGGAAAAAAATGGAAACAATAATGCTCCGAAAAATATTATTTTGTTACAATAATCACACGGGGTGTCGTACACCCCAAAATTTTGCACGATCTGACTCAAACAACTACCACAGTAACACTGACGCGTGAGCTCGAATAATTATTACCGGGGCCCACAGTGGAAGGTTCAAACTACCTATAGATGGCATAACATGTCCCGTTTACTTTTATTTTCAGGGCCGTATTCGACGTCGAAAAAAGGCTGGGGTGTATCGCTATCGAGGGTTAATATTAAGTTTTCTGTTACGACGGTTTTTTCATTAAAGATGCATGAACAACGAATAATAAATAGATTTTCTCTATTTTTTTGTTATATGTTTCGAATAAATATTTCTCAACACATTTTACAATGATTCTTTTTAATGAAATTGTGAAAAACCACGATGCCAAGCCAAAACTCGTCCAAACTGAAAATTGCTTGAGCTGCCTTTTAAAATTAATTTATAGAGCTTATATTAGAGGATTTTTTTATCAACCACGCATGAACATTTTTCACGTAATGAAAAAAGAAAAATATCAATTTTCTTGAACCACCGCAATAAGTACCATATATCTATATGATGGCACCTATTTCTACAATTTTCAAAAAAAAAAGACAGCAGTGCTCGCAACCGGATTTGTGAAGCTGATTAGCTAATCAGTAAAACCTGTAATGGTGAACCCGAAATTCGTAAATGATTGAATCTGAAAAAACACAGTTCCGGAAAAAAATTAAGTTCATTGAGAACTTTTCAATACAAGTTGAGGCGGGTCCTCACCTAATGACGACCTTTTCTAAAAATATTGGGCAAAACAGTGCTATTGATTATCTCTGCGCGGACACCGAAATTGGGAAAAAAAATACGTCGCCGCACACTATCTGCTATTTCGAACATGTAGAAATATGTTCGTTTCACGCTAAAATAGAGAAATCTCGTATGAACCAAGCTTTTTTGAATATTGACGATTCTCCAACGCTCGAAATAATGGCGACGGCGTGTTCGGAGTTGTTGGGGCGACACCCCCGAGATGGCGTGACGCGCGAGTGTGGTAGAGCGGGTAAAACGCTCTAAGATTTTACCCGATCTACTACACTCGCGCGTCACGCCATCTCGGGGGTGTCGCCCCAACAACTCCAAACACGCCGAACGCCATTATTTCGAGCGTTTGGGAATCGCCAATTGTCAAAAAAGCTTGGTTCATACGAGATTTCTCTATTTTAGCGTGAAACGAACATGTTTTGGGATGTATGTACGTGTTCGAAATAGCAGATAGCGTGTGGCGACGTATTTTTTTCCCCAGTTTCGGTGTCCGCGCAGAGATATTCCGTTTAATAGCACTGTCTTGCTCAATATTTTTAGAAAAGGTCGTAATTAGGCGAGGACCCTCCTTAAGAGGATGTTATAGTTCTACTTTACCAGCCAAAAACTAAAACCGCAAAAAACTCCGAACCGGTGGTCAAAAATGATTTACAATGGTTTTATTGGATGATTAACGATGAATAGAATCGATCCAGCACGCGGAATTCATCAAAGTAGAGAAAAATTAATCTTTTTTGTTCGTCAAGTGTGGGCGTGTCACTTATTCTGGTTAATATAAAATCCTATGCATCAAAAACGCAAAATCCGACGTTGTAGCGCCATCCTACATGCAATTCCGAACATGTATATCTAAAAACATTGTTGATTCATGCAATAATGGGGCCGAGAGACCGAACCCTGCAGATTAGTGGTAAATAGTGTGAATGGTTGATTGTCGACAGCTGCGAGACACTACGACTAGGTTCCAGAAACACGCGACAGATGGTCGTGGTAGGTGGCACCATAGACATAGAGCATGGACTGCGCATTCCCTATACTGCCTGTGGTAATGCAAAAAGTGAGAGAGAAGGAAACAACACGCGGCTACATCTGTCTCTCTCTAAGCATTTGACGTTGTTGGCTAGAAAGAGACAGATTTGGCCGCGTGTTGTTTCCTTCTCTTTCTATGAAGTGAGCGATTCTCGACCCGAATGCGCAGTCCATGCTCTATGTCTATGGGTGGCACCACGAATATATCGCTTCGACGCAAGAATAGTACACTAAAGTATATCGATACCTGCGCGGAATAACCGGCTATCTCAGAGTCCGGTTGGAAAAGCGGCTATCTCAGTGTCCGCTTGCAAAAGCGGCTATCTCAGAGTTCGGTTGGAAAAGCGGCTATCTCAGAGTCCAGTTCAAAAAGCGGCTATCTCAGAGTCCAGTTGGAAAACCAGCTATCTCAGAGTCCGGTTCAAAAACCAGCTATTTCAGAGTCCAGTTGAAAAACCAGCCATCTCAGAGTCCGCTTGAAAAAGCGGCTATCTCACAGCCGAAATTTTTTCGCCGCAAATTAAGTTGATACCACTGTCCAGCAAAATTTAAACCCCGATGCAGTAATTTATCATGCCATTTCGAGTTGTACAGGTGAGTAAAATATTATTGGAATAAAAACAAATAGGCGCTTACGAGGTAGAAAAATATCGTTATAAATTAGATTACGTGTTATGCTATATGTTCAATGCATTATCCGAATCAGGTAACAACTACGCCAAGTGGCAGAAATTTCTGGAGCTACATTAATGAGAATATAGTCATTAGGGTGCTTTTATTTTTTTGACTATTTTTATTTTTTCGCTCTCCACTCAAAATCTTGTTGGAAAGGTCCAAAAATAAATTCCTTGAAAATTTGAGTCCTCAATAATAACTCCAAGTACTCGACCAAAGCGCCTAAAGATTTCCCAGTTAAAATACACGTAAACTTTGATTTTTTATTTTTAAATATCTATATCTCAGCCGCATTTTATGCTATTGGATTGTTCCAAAGTGGGATTTACTCGGAATTAAAAGTTCTACAAAAATGCTTACTGTGCCGTAGCTGTAATCTGTACTTGTACGATGGTACGGGTCACTAAATCTGATTTTGGGAAAAATTCTCATTTTTTTGAAGATATTTCAAAAATGACTGGATTTATCGAAAAAATGTAAAGGACAAACTTGTAGAAATTTTAATTTGCTTCAAAAAAAATCTCAACTGTTGAATCGCTAAGATTGATATTTGTTGAGATATAAAGCGTTATTAAATCTGTTAAATCTCCAGAAATTTCTGCCACTTGGCGTAGTTGTTACCTGATTCGGATAATGCATTGAACATATAGCATAACACGTAATCTAATTTATAACGATATTTTTCTACCTCGTAAGCGCCTATTTGTTTTTATTCCAATAATATTTTACTCACTTGTACAACTCGAAATGGCATGATAAATTACTGCATCGGGGTTTAAATTTTGCTGGATAGTGGTACCAACTTAATTTGCGGCGAAAAAATTTCGGCTGTGAGATAGCCGCTTTTTCAAGCGGACTCTGAGATGGCTGGTTTTTCAACTGGACTCTGAAATAGCTGGTTTTTGAACCGGACTCTGAGATAGCTGGTTTTCCAACTGGACTCTGAGATAGCCGCTTTTCCAACCGGACTCTGAGATAGCCGGTTATTCCGCGCAGGTATCGATATAAAGAATCGTGAAATTCGCGTCGGAGCGATAAATTCGTGGCGCCACTTACCTCCCGGGCCAGCTAAGCTCGGCGGACAGCTGCATAATAACAGCCGCCGAGGAAATTCACACTTGACAAATGTAAATGCGGTCTATCAGCTCTATTTTCGCATGAAACGAATATGTTATTGGACGTATATGTTCGGAATTGAAATAGAATCAACGCCATGCATTTTGTTTTTGCGTTTTCGGCGCCTGGGTTCGGATAATAATCGACATGTGTCAACCCCGCCCCTTCTTCAACGAAAAGGAGGTGGGCGACTAGGGATTGCCCTTAAGCAATGAATTCATTGATATAGTACAGGTCATTTTGTAAGACAAATGAAAAATAGTATATCTCGATATTAGGGCGAAAGTGTTGATTCTCGGACGAGGATGAAGTTTATCGCCTGAGCGAAGCGAGGGTGACAATCACACGAAAAACTTTTTCTTCAACTGGCAAATGAGGAAAATATCCAAGAGGTCAGTAGAAAACAATGGCTTTATTGACCCATAGGAAATGCATATAATTCAGAGTTATTTATGAACGTACCCTATATCATAGATATAATATCGATACCTATATCTTCGCCTGAACTCGTACTGTGATGCAAAGTAAACACATTTAACGTCGATAAAATAACATTGGATACCGCGCGATCATCAAGAATCTGTAGGTTACATCGAATATCTAGATTATCGATCAATTCATGCAGATCTCTTACCAAAATTCAATACTGTTGATAAAAAAGAGTGCTGAAACGAAATCCACGAAAATACCTTTTTCGCTGGCTATGCCGCCTACATTCATGGTGTGACATTAATTTTAGCCGCCATCTTGTCCAATCTAGTACCTTATATCTATGGTAGAACCGAATATTCACTAGTTTAGTACCAAACGCAACAGTCAATGAGGCTCAACTGACTGCATGTGTCTGGTGAAACAGAAACTTGTGTAGACATGATGAAACATTAATAGTAAATACGCGAAAAATATACAATCTTGTAATGGCCGAAGGTACCCGCCGGCCGGGGCTAACCACCTTTCCCCTATACCGCGAGGTTATGGACAGACCAGATACACTTTGAGATAGGCATCACAAGTGTAATTAACTTTTCAATAAATTTGGCAACAAATTCAGATCTCTTCATCGGTGAGCCACGTAGCAGCTGCTTAAACCAATAAAAATCAGACATTGTTTCTTATTCATGAAAAACAAATGAATATTCGGATGCCTACGGCGAAGCGTGTCTGGTCCGTCCATAACCTTACAGTATTTGACATGCATGCTCAATTGCATATGCTAGGATTTTTTGAAAAACGAGGCTATTGTTAATTGATTATTCAAATAATCCACCCAAAAATATTTTGCTCCGTTTTGACCCTTCTAACAAATGTACTTAACAAGATTACGCCGTAAAAGTGTTTGAAATTTGTTTATATTGTGATTTATAAATTTTTAAAGTTGTCAAGAAATGAAAACTCGAATCGATGTTGTTAAATAAATTTTTTAATTGATATATAATGTTATTACTAGTTTTATGTCTGACAATGGCATATCAGGCAACGTTTATTTCGAATTTTTTAAGCCATTTGTTTATAAAATATTTATACACAAACATAGTTGAATATTTTTCAAAAATTTTTTTTGCAATCGATTGTTAAGCGTATATTATGATTTAAAAAAAAATTTTTTTCTTGAACAATTTTTCAATTGTTTATAATCGTTTGTTTTTATATTTAGACTATTCAAACAATATGTTGAGACTTTATTTTTTCTTTAAAATTCGTTATAGGCAATTATCTATATCATAGGGGAAAAAATTTTTTTTTTGCTAATTATAACATAATTGTTTATTAGGTTTACAATTTGTTATAAACAAACTCCGATTGTGATTATATATTTTTGTTTTGAACTCTACAAAAAATTATAAAAACAATGATATGTGACAAATTGTTCGAAAAAATTTTCTCGTACACTGAAAGAAAAATGTAGTTACAGTTACTATTGCATCGGTTATCATTACTATAAACTTTGGTGAAATATGGCACCAACCCAAGTATTATAGTCACAGAAGCCCTGAAAAATATCGTCATTGTTACATAATATTATAGTGGACGTCACACAACCAACTAACTATACGCAAATAGTTAACGTTGCTATGTGTTTTACACTATAATCTATGTGTTCGAAGGACAATATATTATGGTTGTGTAGATCAAATTTTATATTCAACTATGCAATACGAATCGCTGTATTGACGTATTAGACATAGGTGAGTCAACACTTGAATTATGTTAGGTACACTATACGTGTAGACGCAGTATACTATTCTACGTGAGTAAGGTAACATTTTAATTATGTTCTGCATACCATTTAATTTAGTGTAGGTTCCTCTCCGACGTGGTTAATATAACAATCTTATTGAGTTTCTTTGGACAACATTGTTTAGTGTGAGCTACCATTGCATATCGGCATTGTCGCATTTCTGATTATTCATGAATACTGTGCAGCATAGTTTGTGTTAATCCGCGGCATGGTTGACATAACAATATTCGATTGATCTGAGAACTAAGAATTTTGGTACGCTACTCTATTTTTTAACAATCTGCGATACTATATTACTTGGGTTAAATATGGCACCAAGCATAATTTTATAGTTATATTTTTTACTAGAATATTGTATTGAGTACTATAATGAATGGATTGATTGACTACTAGAATATAGTGAATACAATTACGGGTTCAAGGATGCGGCACTATGTTGGGATCATGAGGGCTAATGAAAGTTGTGGTTAATGTAACAATGAAAAATATTTGTGGGTATCATATTTATTAGTTCTGATAACACTTTGTACTGATTGCATTAACAATATTATCACATTTAACGTAAACAATAATAATGGAAATTATGACTACACACGGAGAGAATTTTATGGTAAATACAACTATCCAAGTATTGTAAAAACAGGCTACCTAACATCAATAGTTGTAAATACTATTCTGATTGTTAACTGTACCACATACATGGTCAGATTTACCATCTATGTGGTACAGTTAACAATCAGAATAGTATTTGCAACTATTGATGTTAGGTAGCCTGTTTTTACAATACTTGGATAGTTGTATTTACCATAAAATTCTCTCCGTGTAGTGAATGTAAGAGCGACTGATAACTCTGTTTAGTCGAATTTTAATGAATTTTGGGAAATTGACTTATATAACAAGCCACGAATATTCAGCCTCTGTTAGTTACCTTTTCGTAGACTTCAAGACCTAAAACATAAGCCAAGCAAGTGGTGTGCTACCTGGAAGTTTTATACGTACGAATGAGTTTAATAATGCTCACGATTAGTAATGATGGTATGTATATACCATCAGTACTAAAGTACGATTATAGAAAATAAAAGTGTAAAATAAAGTAAAAACGTAAAACAAAATAAAAGCAAAATTGGACTCATTTTTGCCTCATTAATAATCTGGGTCTGCATGACAATAGTTTTTATGACAAAATAATTAACCATATACTACATATTAGATGGTTTAATTAAATAATTCTTATAATATGATATAGGACCTTCATTTATATACTACTTTTGTATATATTGACTTATAACTTAATATACAAAAACGAAAATTATCAATAAGTAGCGTCCGTGCTACATAATTTGAGCAAGTTTGATTAGATAATTCTTATGATAGGAACTTTGCACATAGTATCTATAGGTATAATATACTATAAATAAGCTTATATCACCTCTCGAGGAAATAAGAAACAGAAAAAAATGAAATAAAATCTGATTGACTAGCGTCCACGCCAGGATATATAATATTATGAGTTATTTTAGGCTTGTTATATTAGTACGATTATTAGGGTAGTCCTTATGGGGGGTGTTTCCGAATTCGAACTCTCCAATCTCCGAAATGGTTTCAAATACATTCAAAAAATTGTGCTAAGAGATTTTTGTAAGTATTTTATTTTATTACACGTTTATATTTAACGCATTATTTTCAAAGTTAAGAAAAATCTTCCGGTATAAACTTTTTCAGATATTTCAATTTCAATTTATTAAAATTGAAATATCTGAAGAAGTTTATACCGGAAGATTTTTCTTAACTTTGAAAATAATGCGTTAAATATAAACGTGTAAAAAAATAAAATATATATTGAACTATTTTTTTTTAGGAGGGTGAGGAAGGCGGGAGAATTAAAATTCAGTAATACCTCAAATAAAGACTGCCTTAATGATTATGTATAATGTATGTATACTTATACGTACATATCATTATGAGCATATATAGCATCCACCATCCGAGGAATTATTAATGTTAACAGGTTCAGAATTAAGTAAAAGTCGCAACTCTAAATATTCGAATCGACCAGTATTTTCTATTTTATAAGATTGCAAATGTTCGTTTATACCCAGGTTATTGATAATTTCAACTAAAATCACGAAATCAGCATCCGATAATTGATAATTAATCTGTCTTTTGCAAAAAATTTGCGCGATTTTTCCAAAAATGGGAACTACTTCGTGTCCCGTGATAAGTATCACTCCAGTCTTATATTTCATACCGTTTAGCGTTACATATTTTATGCATCGATATTGAGCAAAACCTTCTGGTGAACCAGATTCGGTGGTTTTCGGTATGGTTGGATTGTCGATGGTATCACCACAAGATATAATATTCTCAAAGATTTTTCCATTGAGGAGCACGTTATTCAGATGAAGTTGGTTTTTGACAGCCAGTGTTCGACATACATTGATACGATTACGACTAACTGCAGCAGAATTTTTAAACGGTCGATGCTTCCCTTCAAATCGCATTACCCATAAGTGACGCAAGGGTCCTACTGTACGCATTATTCTCGGATAGTGGATGATAAAATGATGCTTCGGTTTCAAACAATTTCCAAAAAGTTTAATGTACAACTTATGGTGATCTTCAATAAGTGTTCCTAGTAGATCGCATGATTCTGGTGAACAAACTGGTTCTAAAATCAATGACAATATTTGTCGCAGCAACTTGTAAAGCTCCCATTCAAGATTATCTTGAGGAATGAGGTCGCCAAGGATAAGACAAGCATTTAAAATGAAACACTTCATTTCTGAGGCAGACATGTTAATGTGGCGTGATTTTATATTTTCCAATGATATAAGCCCAGGGGGATTGCTACCAGGTGGATACTTGAAGTACTTTAATCTATCGTTTAATGTATCTACCGTAAATAATTTTTGTACTATAATCCAGTTGTAAAGAAAAAAAGATGTTTCGTACCGGCAGACCCCCTCTAATTTATCATGCATGATATCTGCATAATGATTCTCTGCGACGTGATAGTCTTCAACGTCATTCCATGGACATCTCGCTTTTATCCCTGTATCACCATTTGCTAAAGCGTATTCATATTCAGCAACAGTTCTGAGTAATGTTTCATCTTCTTCGCACATAGATTTGGCTTCATGTTTTAATACCCTACATTCTCTACAATAATGGTTGGCCGAAAAACTTTGTGTATAACCTAGAAGTGTGTTTAAACCTAAATTATCCCCAACTATTAGAGCTAGCTTGAAATAAATGATAAACTTGCTTCCGTTAAAATTTATGGTAATGCCTTGTGTTGACAGAGTGTTTAATTCTTTGATAGCTTTCGCGTACAAACGATCTTTTGGAGTAATTTTAGAGTCATCGGCATGGATCAATTGGAAAAGGAAAATGTTATCTAACTTGGAGGCAAATTTTGGTGGAAGACAAGGAATGGACACGTAGAGACCAGATAATTTATGAATACCTGCACGGGAACCAAGAGGGTTTCCTGTTTCAAAGTCATCCTCATATACCAATAGCGGCAGAACTGTACTGCCAGATCCAATAGCACGAGTTGTTGCCTTTCGTTTCCAAAACTCCGTTTGTACTATATTTGAGATTTCATCATTCTTAACCGATTGCAAAGACGATACATAAGCCAGAGTTTCATCCAGAACATTTGGAGCTTCAAAGAAAGCAGTCAGAACCTTACCCAATGGAACGAATTGACCTGTGACTTTAACATTATCGAGTAAACCTGCCCTATTCTTTTCTTCGACAAATCTTAATACAAATTTTTCAGGTTTGATATAGTACCAATTCGATTCTAATTCTTGTAGACGCTTATATTCAGTGTCTAAATGGCTGAACATAGATTGCAATCGCTCAAATTGTTCATCTATATTTTGCTTAACATTATCGTTAATCGAAGTTGTTACTTGAGATCTGAGAGTATTGATGCTTTCATTATTTAGAAGCAAAATGAATCTGTCTACAATTCGCTGAACTTGAACACGACTTAAACTGGTATCTGAGTAGAATTCTGATATAATACTAACTGCTTCTCTATCCAATGGATTGCTGGAAGAAACTTCGGTTGAGTCTGTATATTTGGATGCAGTTATATCACCCGTCTCATAACACTCATGAAAAGCATCATGCTTTTTACTATTAGATTCTATTTGATAATTGTTATTGGTAGGTTCTGTTGGGTGATCGTTGCTCTTAGATTTTATTTGACAATTCTTGCGATTAGATTCTGTTTCTCCTAAGAAATTACCTACTTCCTCCGATTCAGGACTACAATCCGGTATATCAGATCTAATTTTGTGAGAGCTGTAGTGCTTTCGCAGACATTTTAAATTGTTAAATGCTCGATTACATGACTCTATACTACAGTAAAATATGATGTCCATCCCTTTGTGATTGTACTTCATATGAAGTTTAAAATGTTTAGTTTCCACTGAAGCCAAACAATATCGACATTGAATGCTGTCCATGGTTTTATACGAAGGTAAAAGACCTCTTAGTTTCATTCAACAGAATTTGAAAGATGATGCAAGTTGTACATCAAAGTTTTTGGAAATTGTTTGTGCTAGACTAAAATTATAACACTTAAAATATAAATTGACGCGTTTCCATTTTTTAATACTGATAGGGTATCAAAAAATGAAAATTAGTCAGGGTTTCCTTCATTCAGGTCCATTTGCAGATTATCTAGATCTGAACACAAAGTGTTCACTGAAACAAACTGCTTGGCACAGTCGCTTATCTCGTAAAGATAAATCTGTAAAAAGACCCAAATGGCTTCGGCCCCTAAAGGATACTGCGCGTTTAATGCATAAAATGATTTAAAACAAAAGTCTACAGCTGTTACCAGTGTTTGGAATCTGTATTTCATGTCATCAATGACGACGTAGACCGCCTCTAATTGCTGTGGAGATCCAATAGCAGCGACAACAGGTTGGCACGTGAGCCCATTTTTTTTTAAGATATCACGCCTTGATTCTAGACAAGTGTCCAGATCAGCAAGAACCTAAGTACACAAAATCAAGAAGCAATATTATTCCCATGAAATTTTTAGTCATCAAAACTTTTGTAAGCTTCTGATGAATCATTTGAGAACAAGATAACAAGATCTACATTCTTGAGAAAAATTGAATTTTTCTTTGAGTAGCACAATACTTTTATCAGTAGTCGACAACTTACATTTATCCACAGAATGAAGTTATCTGCTTGTTCCTGTTGGGATGGTTTGTACTTCTTCACCTTGCCTGCCTGGACTGGCCGGAACATGTACGGCAATATACGAAGAGCAAGTACTTCACGTGGCGTATTTACTGAAATAATATTCTATAAACACAGAAGCTCAGAAAGTAAATGTTAAGGGGGTATTGTATGTTTAGTGAGCTGCTCAAAAACGTGATTTGTAGATTTTCCAAAACTATGCAAGTTTTGAATGAAGCTTTGGGGAATTGTTGCATTATTTTTGCATAAAGTGCCCGAGTGTTTAATTTTTTCTACATTTTTTCAAATTTTTCATGTTGAATCATGAGTTTTTAGAATGTCGCAAAAATTATATACTATTAGGCACTTTCTGCCAAAATACTGCACTCTGTTTCATTTCGAACCGTTTCATAGTTTTAAAAAAACTACAAATCACGTTTTTGGACTGATCATTGAACAAACAATATTCCCTTAATTATTCGTTAGTTCGTGACTATTGATTTTACCATTATCCTCGATGATAGTGCGAGCTGTAGATTTTTGGGTAGCCAACTTGACCAATTTAGCTGCAACGATTGGCCAATTTTCGGTAAATTTTTGAATGCTGTCTGGTTGCTTTAGAGCATAGTCAATTTGAAGCTGCAATAATAGAAGTGATGTATTATATTCAGAGATAAGATTTTCAAAATGAGATGGTAACAAATTTTTCACCATTTTTTATTTTTAAAAAGATTATAATAAGTATAGAGACAAATTCTGATCGGAAGTAAAATTGATTTGCATCGTATATTAAATACCAAGGTTGATCCGAGAGGGGTCTTCAACACTGGATACTCTTCGTAATAGTCAAAGATGCTCAAATTATGATTCCGTGCAAAACAAGTTTTCTCCCACAAAATTTTGATTGTAGCCTCGTCATCCAGTGATGCTGATTTCAGCTCAGCAAGATATTTTTTATCATCTTCAGTCTCGCTGGTTGTCGTAAGAGATCTCTTAGGCGCATTAGATACTTTGCAATGCTTGAGCCTGCGTTTGATATTTGTATATTTATCCCATAGTTTCCCTCGTGCCAATACTTTGGCAGTCCCGCCTCGGTAAGGGACAAAGTAAGTACCACGCTTCTCCGTAGGCCACACAGCTTTTACTTCTTTAGACCAGAATTTGAACTGTTTTTTCGTAATTCTATGGACCAGAAACTATATGTTAGTAATATACAGCATATAGTAGTATTTACTATGAGCTGTTAGATACAACACAAGAGAAAAGAAAAAAAAATCGAAAGTGGCAAATACCCTCCATATGTATCACGATTCAATCATAAATTATACAGGGAATTATTATATACTAGAAATTGAATGGAAAAAGAATGAAAATGTTCTAGCTCTCATAAAGATGCGATTCTTACTGGAAACACTCTCCCAAAAGATGATCAACAATGATCCCAGATAAGCTTCCTCTATCTGCAGAAGAGAGATATGATTGTGTCAGCAGACACTTGCCTATCACGGATTTCCTAAGCAGTGCTCTGAGTTTCTGTAGAAATAAAATGTTTGTTTGGATTTTCATCGGCAAGACCTGATTTAGAAACACTGATCTACATATAAGTGATTTGGGTAATTGTTAGAGTTGATTTTGTTCGTAAATGTTGTGAGGTAACTTCAAAGTCAGAAAAGCAAATCCAACACAAATCTTTCCCTTGATATTTCGAATAAAGATTTTATAGATTGGAATTTCCAACATAAATTTGATTTTTTTCTCTATTTTGTATGGTCTTTCGAGTTCCAAGTTAACAAAATTTTATTTCCCCCAATAAACTTACATATGAAGTTTTGAACAATTAATTGTAAATACTACGAATTGTTTGTTTGAAACTATAATCAAGATTAATAAAAATTATTGAATCAAGCTCAACTATTTCAATTATACTGAGGTTGAAATTTATAGCCAACATGATTTGTAGCATAAGCTTTTATACATACTTCGCCACGGAGAAAGCCCACAGGCTCAGAGTCAGACTCATCTGAACTTGCGGTTGCAGCGCCTAGTTCTGAGCACGATGACGATGATATAGATAAAGTGTCGTGAGTAACAGTTTTCTCCTAAATAAGTGAATGGGAAAGATATTGTTGTGAAAGTGATTCGGATAAGATACACAACTATTACTATGAATTATTATCGCCAAAGAAATCTTACGCTACATAATGTATACAGGTTATCTAGCGTGAGGATGTTTCCTTGCTGAGATACGTACTTTTGAAAAAGTCGCTGCGAGGATGAAAGACTTAGTATTAAATAATATTCAACTTAATTTTCATCTTGAATTGTGATTCGAAATTTGATTGACATTTTAGCAATTCTCCTAGTTTCTATTCACATGACATGAAACGCTTTTTGTAATATTAGAGCCAAAACGCGAGTATTGAGATTAAAATTCTGTTTTCAGGACATTATCAAAAAAATGGGCTGTAAATTATGTTAAGAACTTAACCAAAATTGATAATTGTGTCAAGTAAACGATCTGAATACTGAACACTGAATTATTAGAAAATTTTGCAATATCAAAAATAAGAAGACTAAGAGAAAAACACACATTGAGGTGAATTTATTATCCCTAATTGAACCAAAATAAATGCGTCTTCAAGTCATACTTTAAGATGGAAATTAGATTGAACATTCTTCAACATTAATTTTTTTTATCCTCCCAGCGACTTTTTCAAAACCCGTTTTTCAAGAGCAGGTATCTCAGCAAGGAATAAAGATTTTTGGATTTTCAAACGCGAAACGAAAGTTTGTTCTTCTAATTTCGAAGAGAAAAAAGTTTCTGAAAATCGGTCGACGCGTTTGGATTTTTTTCACGTTTTAAATTGGTCCGATTTTTTTGGGCTCATACTATACTTATCGTTGGTATATGTATGCATGAAAACATTTTACAATGAACAGCAAGTTGTTAATAAAATGATATTTACCAATTGAGTGTGAGTAGGAAGAGTGGTGCGGGATAGGTACTGTTGTCGCTTGAGTATGAATTTACACTGATGGCCGATAGTGGGAATGATTGCGGATACCGCCTCCTTAGGCAGAGTTAATAACGTTTCCTCGTCGACATTTTCTTCTACAACGTAAATATATACATATATAATTATATATACAGTTAGTTTCATATTAAATTTTAAAACTTCACTTTTTTTCAAGTAAATCAAGGTGAAGTTCTAAAATTTAATATGAAACTAAGCAAGATATGACATTTTTGCAAGAGGTGTTTTTTTTTCTTTTTTTTTTTTAATACAAGATGTGATGTTAGTAATTCCAAATTTTCAAAATTTTTGATTTTTCGAAAAATCAAAATTGATAAAAAAAAATATTGGCAGGCTTCGGCCCACTTTCAAATTATGAAAAAAGTTATTGTTTTTAGGTGCAGGATTTGTAAGAAAA
>OZ001263.1:8653170-8753170 GCA_963924015.1 Macrophya annulata
CTTCGAGAGAGTAAACTTCGTGCGTTCTTGAGAACTTATCTCCATCAGTTCTGACCATTACTACTCGTATAGCGTAGGGTCGCATATCTATTAGACTGTGTCAAAATAACTTTTTTGTTTTTGTTTTCGATTAAATATATCTAGAAAATTTCTTCAATATGAAAAAAAAGTTCGCATAAAGTTTGAGCTCAACATCTCTAAAATTGAGCTGGCGCAAAGGGAGGTCCCCTTTCCCATTTAAAATACATGGGAAATTTTTTTTTTTTTTTAGTTTCAGAATAACTACATAAATAAAATTTTTTTTTAATTTTGTTACACACTACCTTATCGGAAATTTAATTATTTAATTCTCTACAAAATTGTTTCTATGCATTTTTTCTCTAAACTCAACAAAAACGAAGTTACATAGCGCTGAACAGGAGGAAAAAAAATAATGAGTTAATAACTGAAAAAATTTTATTATTTTAACTTATCAATTAATTAATCAATATAATTGATTAATTAATTAAAATCAATATTATTGATTAATTAATTGATAAGTTAAAATAATAAAATTTTTTCAGTTATTAACTCATTATTTTTTTTCCTCCTGTTCAGCGCTATGTAACTTCGTTTTTGTTGAGTTTAGAGAAAAAATGCATAGAAACAATTTTGTAGAGAATTAAATTTCCTATAAGGTAGTATGTAACAAAATTTAAAAAAAATTTTATTCATGTAGTGATTCTGAAACTAAAAAAAAAAATTTTTCCCATGATATTGAGCTCAAACTTTATGAGAATTTTTTTTTCATATTGAAGAAATTTTTTAGATATATTTAATCGAAAACAAAAACAAAAAAGTTATTTTGACAAAGTCTAATATCTATACTGATATCGCTTTCCTGATAATGATAATAATATTATTTATAATAAGATTTATTATTATTATTATTATTAGTTTAACAAGCGGAAGGCAGTGTAATCTTTCTGAAATATATAATTTATTTTCATACCCAATGATGAAAAAAATAAGAATACTGACTACAATTTACTTATTACATTCAAACAGAAAAAAGCATGGAACCTCTCCTGAACACGACCTCGTCGTGGTCCTGAGTACACACTGTTATTTTCATCGCGGTAAACACTGTCGATGAAGGTACATACATTGTAAGCATACATTGTATGGTGTTTATTCCGAAATTATAAGAATTATATGTATATATTCTCAAATCGGTAAGAAGGTGAGCTTCAGTAGAGTCTACACTTTTTGTCTTGTGCGGTATTATAATTTCCGTTTAGATATCTGCATACATTATTATATGCAGGTAAAAAAAAAAAAAAAAAAAAAAATTCATTTAAATGTTGGAAAAAAACGTTCAAATTTCGATTAGGGAATTCAAAAAAACATTAAGGATAAATTAAATGACGCACTCGTTTTTGACGATATCTTTACTTTACCTTTATCTTTTTTTTATTTTCCCTTTTTATACTTGTTCAAAAGTTATAGGCGTTTGAAATGTCCAAGGACGACTAAACTGACAATGAGAGAATAGAAATAATATTTACATCAAGTTCAGCATTTACTATATTATTATTGGGGGGACCATTTCGCATGTTTCCTGTAACGTAATATTCTTATTATATTATATCGTTCTTGAAACACACACGTTTTTTACGATTCATCGGATGGTATAGTCAAAAAATTATCAGTGCATATCGCTGTGTTTTATATTGTAGTAGCCACGATATTTTGATAGTGCTATATTTGCTATTTATCAGAAAAAAGTCACATAAATATAGTGATGTATCGTATCAAATATGTGACTTTATCGGCATAGTATGAATAACTACATGATTGTTATAATAAGCATTTAATATTTGATCCTGAAAACACAACTTCACTGTGGTAAATTGCAATGGGAACCTTACATTATATTTCTGGTATCTGACTACGTATGGTTAGAGTCACTATACTTACAGATAACCCTATCAATATTATAACTTGGAGTATATTGCAATGTTCCAGGAGCAATACGTATTGTAATCATAACTGTAGATATTACATGTGGTACATTGCAATGGGAACCTTACATTATATTTCTCGCATCTGACTACGTATGGTTAGAGTCACTATACTTACAGATAACCCTATCAATATTATAACTTGGAGTATATTGCAATGTTCCAGGAGCAATACGTATTGTAATCATAACTGTAGATATTACATGTGGTACATTGCAATGGGAACCTTACATTATATTTCTCGCATCTGACTACGTATGGTTAGAGTCACTATACTTACAGATAACCCTATCAATATTATAACTTGGAGTATATTGCAATGTTCCAGAAGCAATACGTATTGTAATCATAACTGTAAATATAAACTAATTATGTACACTCATAGTAGGAGTATAGTTCACCATAAATTTGGGTATCTTGACAATATAAATAGTGACCAGGAATTTACGAATCATTGACCATACGTTATGTCTACTTTTACAAGTGTCGTGAGGGAAGAATCGCTATAAGTTTTGGTTATTGTTAACATGCATGTATTGCTCCGGTTACTCCAGTAAATATTGTACTGTATACGATAACTATGGTTATTTTTCACATGCGTACCTGTAACTATATCGCAGTATTTCCGATTACAATATCATTGGTATAATGACTATAAATATGATTCGTAGAACAATAAAATTTTGACCATGGTGTATTGTAACAGTTACATCGCGGTTTTCTTTCAGTGTACTTTTCAAAGGATTTTCAATTTTAGCACGGTCCGGGAGTGGCAGCGTCCACTAGATTTGTCAAGTAACAAACAGGTGTAACTTTTAAACTATTGAGGATACAGTAATCAATATTCAGGATGATTTTATAGAACATCGGTTGATCTTTCAAATGAACTTTTGATCAAGTCTGTATCTGTCATGATTCAATTTATATATGCATGTGTTTATAAAAAATGTCGTTATCTAGATCTTATAATGTTTATATCCCCTAAACTATTAAAGTTACGACTATTGCCTTGCACGACAATTTTGTTGAGTTATAATTGAACTATTCAATAATTTTTCGTAGGGATTAAAAGAAAATATAATCACAATCGGAGTTTGTTGATGGCAAATTGTAAACTTAATAAACAATTATACGTTATTATTAGAAAAAATTTTTGTTTTTCTATGATATAGAAAATAGCCAATAATGAATTTAAAAGAGAAAATAATACCTTAATATATTATAATACCTTAATAAATAGCCTGAATATTAAAAAAAAAAAAACGATTATAAACAATTAAAAAATTGTTCAAAAAAAATTTTTTGTTTTGAATCATAATATACTCTTAAGAACCGGATACAACAAAATTTTTTCCTAAAAATATTCAACTACTCTATTTGTTTATGAATATTTTATCAACAAATGGTTTAAGAAATTTGAAATAAACGCTGCCTAATGCCATTGTCAGACATAAAACTAGTAATAACATCACCTATCAATTAAAAAATTTATTTAACAACATTTATTCGATTTTTTATTTCTTGTTAACTTTGAAAATTCATAATTAACAAGATGAATCAATTTTAAACACTTTTATGGCGTAATCTTGTCAAGTCAGAAGGGCCAAAATGAAGCGAGCATTTTTAGGTGGATTATTTAAATAATTATTTTGCTTTCAATGAAATCGGAGGTTCAAAAAAAAACCACATAATTAACAATTGCCTCGTTTCAAGTGTTGAGAGGATACTGTTATTTTTTTTTTTTTCAATCTTTAAATTCATATTTAATAGTATTAAAAAATATTTCATGCATATATGTACACCTAACGAGATTGATTGTGACCAGTTCAAGGCCACGCAAATT
Organism: Macrophya annulata; assembly: GCA_963924015.1. Classification (NCBI taxonomy): domain Eukaryota; kingdom Metazoa; phylum Arthropoda; class Insecta; order Hymenoptera; family Tenthredinidae; genus Macrophya; species Macrophya annulata. The sequence goes on from OZ001263.1 coordinate 8,657,017, forward strand.
TGAAACAAATGCGAATCTAAATGTTAAATCTCATAAGGATGCGCATTTGTTTCAAATTTGCGTGGCCTTGAACTGGTCATAATCAATCTCGTCAGGTGTACATTGCTATCTCTAGAGGCGGTGTACCCCAGCCGTAACGCACGCACAGAACCCTATTTTCAATATTGAATTAAAACTATAAATAATGGAGATACAGTTCCGGAAGTCCGGACTCTTTGATTGGAAAATTCCTCTTCTTTAAGAATCTTTCTTCAAATTGCCTCCATCAATTATAGTTTTCGAGCTATTGCCAAAAAACTGAGCCCACTTTTGTTTTGTTTTTTGTTAATAACAATTGAAATTGTTGTTGAAACGATTAATTCTGAAAACGTCTTTCTCAGAATGACATTCCGAATCGAATGAGCCATCGCTCATTTTTTTAGGAGACCTAGAACGATTATTCGCAGGAAAGTCACTTTTCGACTAGACTAAAACCAAAAAAGAACAGGATCAGGACGGAAGCGGCATTATAGTCTAGTCAAGAAGTGCTTTTTGGGTCAAACTTTTTTCTCCGCCTCCGAAAAATATAAACGAGGTGTCATTCGATTCGGATCAGCGTGTAGATGATTTTTGAAAAAATTCAAGAGCCGCTTGCAAAAATTGCAAAAGTTATAAACAATTAACTGAAAAAAAAAAATGGGGTTTGATTATTTGCTAATATCTCAAAAACTATTTGACATTTTTCAAATTTGAAAAAAGATTCAAAAAGAGGAGGAAATTTCCCAAAAAAAAGTTCGGCCTCCCGGAACTGTAGGACCAATATTTATAATTTTCCCAGAGGGTTGAAAATACGGCCGAAAACGGAGACTCTGGCATTCGTAACCCCCGCCCACTTTGGACCTTTAATGAATAAATATTGTTTAAACTTATTAAATATGAAAATTAAGATTCGAAAAAATTCAGGTATCTACTGGATTGATAAATGAACAATATTCCGCGGTCAAAAAATTTTTATCGCGATTTTTCTATTAATTATGCATTAGTTAATTAACAATTTTTTCCTACTTGAACATGAACATTGCAAGTGCGATAATTGTTAAATAACAAATCTGAAGATTTTTTCCTTTTTTGGAGCTATTTTTGGAAGGTCTCAAAAGAGATTCCCGTTGGAAAAATTAAAAAATTGTTATTTTTCATATTGTTATCAACAATTTACTTAGGTTAAAAATTAAAAAGCTTGATTAATCATTGAAATAATTTTTTTTTTTTATATTACTATTGATTCGTTTTTTTACGATCAGAAGCCACATGAAAATGATTTTTAAAAATTTTTATTTCCCATTGTTCAAAAAATTCTTATAAACAAATGCTTTGTTTATAAGATAATTTAAAAAGTTTTTTTGGAAACATAATCTTTGATGCAAATTATGATTTAAAAAAAAAAATTGTTCCTAAACAAATTTTTTTTATTGCTTAAAAATGGATTTGTTAGTTAACAATTTTTTTATACCACCTGTAATTATTATTAAGGAACCATTTTTTTTTTGGAAAATCATCATTTATCTTGCTCTTTGATAACTAAAAGAAAAAAATTGTTTTCATCTACGCTTTCATTGTTTATTTAATAAACAATTTGTGATAAACAATCAAATTTTTTTTATATATTTTTTTTCTTTTTCTACATAATGAAACAAAAACAACCAGGTGTTATTTTTTGAGAAAAATAATTTATTTATGTTTTTTATCGAATTGTAAAAATTCTGTTCTCCTTTACTCCATCATTCTCTCCTGATTTTTTATGTTTAAACTTATTATAACTTACAAACTAATTCAGATTGCAATTTTTGCAAGCGGCTCTTGAATTTTTTCAAAAATCATCTACACGCTGATCCGAATCGAATGACACCTCGTTCATATTTTTCGGAGGCGGAGAAAAAAGTTTGACCCAAAAAGCACTTCTTGACTAGACTATTAGAGTCAGGTCGTACAACTGCAAAAGAAGGCGACAGGAGGGCATGAAAGAATGAAAGTTCTGGAAGAATGCGAAAATCAGAGCCTGGGTCCCAAAATCGCCCAATCCTAAGCCTCTTCAAAAGTTCAGTAATTAAATAACCTATACAGGGTGAGTTTTCTCCGAGGCCCCGAGAGGGTGAGCCTTGGTGAAGTTTTGGTGCCCTGTTTTGATGCAATAACAAATATTGACTGTGTATTTTCTTTAGCGCATCTTCATTCTTCCATTGCAAATTGAAGATAGAAGATTCAGTCTCAACTCGTTCATCATACAAAAAATATCAATTTCATAAATAATACAGGCGATTTTCTTTATGTGTCCGGGAACGCGAGTTCTCCCCTGTATCTTTTTTCCACTGTAGATAAGCGAAAAAAGGTGGAAATTGTCAGCAACCACCCCAACTGTATAGTTCATTGGAGCCACTCATGTGAAACTGCACAAGCTCGGAACCAATATGCGCTTCATTGATCACCCTCGGCTTAAAACGTACGGATTGTGATTTTTTTGGGAACCGCGTGTAGCTTACAAAACTTCATCGCGGCAAACTTCAAGGTACACAGTTCCACTCATGATTTTCATTAATTACTTCTTTCTCACGTGGATGTTGTTCATTGCGTAAAGAGTGAGCTGAACTAATGATGTGAGATCGAATTCTAATTATCTACTCGGCATAGATATTCCCTAAAAGCACCTTGGGTGCAAAAACCTTGCGCTAAGTACACCTGACGAAATTGATTGTGACCAGTTCAAGACCACACAAATTTGAAACAAATGCGAATCTGAATGTTAATTCTCATAAGGATGCGCATTTGTTTTGAATTTGCGTGGCCTTGAACTGATCATAAACAATTTTGTTAGGCAACAAAAATATGTTGAAGAAATATTCGAACAAGAAGCATTCAACCTACAAACGTATTGGAATCAATAGATGTCGCTAAGTACAATTAAATTTGCTCCTAATCAATTTCTGAATACGATCTAGTCATAGTTATCGTTAGATATTTACATCACAATATATATAACATGCGTAAGACGTGATATCATGCAACATACGTACTCAAAAGGTAAGATCAATTAAAATTAAAATCAGGCAGAAAAATAGGAAGAAAAATTAGAAGTATAAGGTGGTACTTGGCGGGCTGATGTTTGAATTATTATGAGAATATTAAAATAGTGCCATTTATGTTTTCTTGTTCTTTTTGCAAAAATGTCCGCTAAGTACTATCACCTCCAAATTTTCTTCCTTTTCCTTTTTTTTCCGTAACTTCACTTTTATTACTCGGTTCTCATGAATACAAGTTGTAACGTGCCAATTTTAGTGGAGAGTTGCCGCTAGAGACGGCATACACGCCTGATCGTCTACACGCTGGTCAGCTGTTCGATGATCGCGGTTGATTCCTCGTCGCGACGACTCAGCATTGAGCGATTTCTATCTGACCGACTGTTTGGGCACCAGGGGAGCCTACTCGCCAATTTTTACACTGACGACGGCCGAAGCAGTCAACATTCTTCGGTTCGCCTCGTATGACTCCGGCTAGTCAGTACCGCGGAGAGGGAAATGGAAGCACTGGATAGGGGATAGGGAAACCAGGCTGTGAAAATAAGCGCTTGAAAACCAGAGGTGTGTGTCGTCTCTGATGGCAACTTTCTACTAAAATTGGCACGTTACAACTTGGCGCCCAACGTGAGGCCCGACACCAAAACGAGTGACTAGTACAGTGACCAACAGAAATGAAAGAAGGAAAAAAAATCAAAAACAATAGTATCCGTCCTATTGCTACCGTACTAAAAAAAAAACGATAATTCAACTCAAAACAATGTGATCCGGCCCACTCTGCTCGCGCCTTTTGATCGTAACTTTCGGGGACCAGGGGTTAGTACTGGCGGGAGCGGGGCCCCTCGTTCTCTCTCTTCTCGTGCCAAGGCTGCCTACGCCACTTGCATGTGACCATCTTCTATGTGTAGTCGTTACACATGCGGCATTAGTGGATCGGGCATTCCGGATATTGTCTAGCCAAATGTCCCCGGCGCCCACAGTTATCGCAGGGCATCACGGTGTGTCCGTAGTATGCCTCGTAGGCCTGCTATGCCAACAACTTCGCCCACCTACTCTGGTAGTATCCGTATCTCTGGTCCTGGTCTATGGCGGGTGCCGACCGCCTCTCCTCCACGACCGTTTCTCTGCAGGGTGGTTACAGCTACCTGGACTTCCAAGTCTAGCCGATCTGAGCTTCCGGGTCCAAGTCCGGTAATTGGGGCCGTTCGCGCCCCAGTATGGCACCTTGCTGTCGTGCCACCGGACGAGGCTCAGGTTCTGGTGCCGGTTCTGGGGCTGGTTTTGAACTGGTTCGGGAGCTGGTTTGGGGGCTGGTGCAGGTATTGATTCGGAAACTGGTTGTGGTACAGGTTTGGGTTCGAGAGCCAGTATTGGTTCTGGGACCAGTTTCTGCACTATTTCTGGCCCAGGGGCCGATTCGGCAGTCAAACGCGAGTTCTCGTCCGGCTCATAATTGGACTCGTCCTCGGACCAGACCAGCAGGTTCAGCTTCCTCCAATCTCGACCGCCTTCGAACGGTCATCGGCCTCGAATTGTATTTCATGCCTCTTCCTCAAGATCAAAATGTAGTACCCCTACTTCATACCGATGTCACCACAATCTTGAAAGTATAAAAACCTTCATTCCTCTATCATCTTGGTTCGCGTGTTCCTCATTTCTTTTCTTTGTGCCGAAAACGTCACATGTGAGGAAAATTTTCAGCATGAAAAATTGAAATGCCAAGCAAAAAGAATAAACATTCATCGAAAGATGATGCTAAAGAGAACGAGTTAAGAAGAGAAATTGAAAAATTCGAAATGAAAGTTGAACGCCAAGAACACGAAAATCGTTCACAACATCGTAGTAAGTTTCAGGTTAAGTTGACTGGTATTTCGCTCAACTGAATCATGGTAACTATCATACCTAAATAAAGGAATCGTTACTGCAAGAATTGTGTGCCACAAAAAAAAAAAAAATAAAAAAAAAAAATAAAAAAAAAATAAAAAATTGTCCTGGGGGTCCAACTGTCATCGACAATGTATGTACATACATACATGGTACACATAACCCTATCAATCTGGTCCAATTGGTTGTGATAGGGGTCCATAACCAGTTAAGTATAAAGATAACCAGTCAAGTCGATACAATTAGCATTGACATGGATTCACTGAATTTGTGGTTCAACCAACAACAAAAATCAACAACAATAAAAGTCGGTATACAGCATGGGTCTTTCTTGTTACCATCTAGGTAGTCGCAGCTATGCGGGAAGTGTGTATATTGATCAATTCGTCGCGTGTTGCGCTATCTGGCAGTACCCGCATGTACACTTGCCAAGGTTAATTCTGAGCCGGAAGTGAAAATCAGAGAAGTTACTAGGCTGATAGTTACCAGGTAAGTAGCTAGACAGTCCGCCGCGAAACTAGACCAGACTTAATTTCTGGGGTAATCACAAGCACCAAGTCACTCGGTAATATTTCGAAGTTAGGTTATCTGTCACGCTTTTTGAAACTTAGCAGACAGCTCGTGCTGGTTTCACAGCGGACTGTTTACTGTCTAGCTACTTACCTATAGTTACTATTAGTCTAGTTTTTCTGATTTTCTCTTCCGGCTCAGAATCAACGTCGGCAAGTGTACATACGTCGGTGCGCTGAAATATGACCAAGCACGGGAAGGCGGTCTAGCACCTTCGTCGTTTATACACCTGATGTTGATTCGAATTTATGATTAAAAGTTATATCCGACTGAAAATACACTGATTAATGAAAATCATCAGTATTTAAAAATTTATATCGACCACAATATTAGATTTAAGAACCTAACAAAAATACCCAGTATCGCTTCGGTCCTGAGGAATCTAAGAACAACTCAGCGAAGGAATCGGGCCAGGTGACGGTCAGACGTGGATCAAGTTAGCATAGAATCCTCATATGAGTCCACGTCAAGCGGGGCATGTTTGTGACCGCTTGGAAATTGTGTGCTTGAAGATTGTCGTGATATCTTCATTTTCTATTCTCCAGGTAAAACAAACAGCTAAAACATTTTTTTTTTAACCTAAATGATTTACAAGCTACAAGGGGTTGAATTTTCGAAAAAACCACAAAAATCGGAATCGCGCTCTGCTCTAAACGTTAATATCTCCGATTCCTTTTGTCGTACAGAGGTCTGCGAAAACTCATTTTGAAGCTCTTAAATTGAATTTTCATGTCATTAATTTTAAATTTATCGAATAAACAATTTTCTATTTGTGAGGAACAGATATATTTTTTAAACGCGATTTTCCAGATGATATCACCCTTCGAAAATTCTGAAAAGAATACGATCATGTTATTTAATTCATTCTCTACGAAGCCTGTAAGTTTTGAAATGGGTTTCCGATGAAAATTATATTCAAAAAGCACCTGAGTCATGTGTGACGTTGTGCGTGGCTTTGGCCACGATCGCGAGTGTATGCGCGGCAAGACCCTGTTCGCGCGCTGTTATGTACTTAAAATTCAACGTACGTGGCCGCGCGCGACGGCCCATATGAATCAACCGCTTTTTGAATATGGGGTGGTCCAGGAATTTTCGAATGGTCGTAATCCCTCACCCCTTTCAATTTTCATATCGATTTTTTTCCATCATTGTTGTTACGTGCTCGTATTCTCACACTTCTATATTTCCCTGATAGCCATTTGTTTTCTGATTGCCGTTAAATTGCAAATAATCAAATACATCGTTTTGTTTGATTTTTGGGGGCAAATGGCTTCCGTTACTGCTTACATAACGACGAAAAGAATTTCTGAAACATTAGTCGATGCAATCTGCTAACAGTATGCATGTTACAATTATGCTATCAGCAATATGTTGCGGGGATATTTACACTAGATTCCTGTAAGCCTATTGCAATGAACACGTTGATAGTAACCTGAAGACAATTCGCAATAAATTGTTTCACAATTATAGGTAATTGCTTGTCTTGCCTTAAACGGCTGGCTATCTACGTCTTTATGATATCATACCCAGCCATAATAGTCCTCAACGCAACCTGTCACACGATCACAAATCAGAGGATGTACTAGTCTTCCCTTTCAAGAACCCAATCGCCAATTCCAACTAATCTCATCCGTAACAAAGATCAACTCTTCGTCCACATCCAAAACCGCTTACGCAGCAGAAACGCATGCTCATCTCTAAGGGATATATCTAACTGAAGAGTCTCACTCTCGCTTTGACACTCAAACCTAACGCTTCAATGAAAATTATATTTACTTTCACACCACATAACCTTGAGCTTCGAATGATATATAAATTCTAATAAACAATTGTTCTACGAAATATCAACTCTTCATCATTTCATCGCACTAAGTCCGGTTGTCTTCAGACGTAAAAACGAGGCATGAACTCCCAAATTACAACATCGGTAATAGTTAAAACTCCAATCTCAAATCACAACATTGTAAGACACATTTTTCAATTGAACCATTAAGTTGGCTAAAAACTTAATGGGTATTTTGAAATGAGACACCCTGTTTAATACAACTTTCGCGGTTAGACAAAAAAAAAAATATAAAACAAGAAATTTTTATTTCCATTTATACGAGATTGAAGTGGCTGTATCACTAACACGCGACATCGGCCCATTTTCCGAAGAGCCTCGAAATCTTCATGTTTGCGCGTAGAATTTTGTGTATAAATTTCAAGAAAATCGGAACTGCCCACTTTTGGAAATTTTCTATATTTAGCTTTTCATGACAATTATTCGCTATTTCCATTCTGAGAAAAAAATTTGGAATAATTCTGACTAAAAATGACATCAAAAACCGAATAACTTTCGTAGAGATCACTTTTCCAAATGACATTTGGCTTGGGCGGTAGAATCATTCAGGAAACAGATGAGTGTCGGAGGTAGCAATCGAAGAATGGTCACTTCCAAACTGAAGGTTGAAATCATTTGAAAAAAATTCTGAGCTACCCTATAGTATGGAGCTATGATGGAAAAAATTGATATGAAAAATAAACAGGCTGAGAGGTTGTGACCATTCGAAAATTCCTGGACTACTCTATATAGTTTTCATTGAAGTTCCGTTTTCAAACTTACAGGCTTCGTAGAGAATAAATCCAGGGAACACGCTCGTATTGTTTTTCAGAATTTTTGAACGGTGCTATTATCATCGGTGATAAAATCGGGTTTAAAAAATACAATTGTTCCTAACAAATAGAAAATTGTTCATTTGATGCATTTAAAATTAATGACACGAAAGTACAATTCAAGAGCTTCAAAATGGGTTTGTAGACGTCTGTATGATAAAGGGAACCAGCGACATCAACATTTAAAGCAGAGCGCGACTCCAGGTTTTGGTGGTTTTTTCGAAAATTTAACCCCCTGCAGCTTCTTAACCATTCGAGTTGAATAACAAAAATGTTTCATGTATTCATTTTACCCAGAGAATGTGTGGAAGAAATTACAAAAGAATCAGAAACATCGAGGAATATTTTTGGCCGAATTCGTACCACTTGACTTGGAATGATTCATAACGAGAGTGCCTGGTGAAGCGGGTCAGTGAAACGATGATGACGTTAGGTTTCTTAAATTTTATCAGGGGAGCTCACTCCCATCACGGAAATATCACAAGTTTCCGAAATTCTCCAATGATTATTTTAAAAGCCCTAGGGATATTTCGGCGATCGGAGTTAGCTCCCGTGATAAAATTAAAGAAAGCTAAGGCTATCGTCGTTTCACTGACCCGCTTCACCAGGCACTTTCTGTATGTGCATATATTTCCCCATATTTTATGATAAATTTTCTTCCGTGGGGTTGAAGATGTTCGAAAACAACTTCCGTTTTTTAATTCATTGTGAGACAATTGGTTGTGATGCGGTTTCCCTAATCTGTTGCAGGACGTGCCTTCAACGTTTCATCGTCCCCAATCACGGATTGGATTCGAAGATCCTTCCATCCGAACTCAATCGCGGATTGGCTTTACTACCGATTCCCGATGTCCTAGTAGAGTAGGATACGAGGATACAGGGGGCAGCTATATCGATCAAACTGATCACAGGATGTACTGCACGGGGGGCAACTGTATGAAGGATACGATGTCGGCGACTACTAGGGGAGTTTGTGGCGAGGAGGTTGAATTAGATATGCGGAGGCATATACAAGCCTGTGCCTGCACCTGTAATCACATGGGCTATGGAAACTACATGGACTATCAGGTGAGAATAATCCTAGTTTTCAGTATGAAAAAAGGAAGAGTGAAGTGAGGTAAGACCTTATAATTAACTTAGCAAAAATTCTTCTGTAAGACCTAATATGAAAACTGGTCTACGAAAGCAAAAAAAAAAAAACAGTTTTAGGAACGGGTATAGTTAAGTAGTACTGGAGCGGGTGGAGCACAACGGTTCCTTTGAGAAAGAACAAAAAACATTCAGAACGGTTTCAAATGGCTATTCCGACTGTTGATTAATCGGAGAACAAACTTGTGCCATCGATGTATTTGACATACTACGTAATACGAAGGAATCAATTCTTGCATTATATTTATATTCGATTGAGGGAAATGAAAGTGTTCATTCTTGTAATGCTTGCATGAATTTATGAACGGGTAATTCTTTATGAACCTATACACTTTTTGATCTTGGAATTTTCATTTTTATTTCTAACCTTAGAAGGTGAAAATACACAATACGTAAAAATAAATCTTATGGATTTCTGAAGAACATTTTGCTGATTCCAATTTTTCAAAAACATTCCATTCCTTTTTGATGCGAAGAAAAGAGATGTTGAATATATAGTAGAACCCGGTGATATCGCTGCCGCGCGGGGCTGTGGGTAAGGAAATCCGCGTTGTATTAGAGTCGTCCAATACCCTATTCGGATGGAGGAACGTACGTGAAGTGGGGAAACGATCGCGAGCGGTAGAACAAACCAAATTCCGTGCGTCGTTCAAATACGCGTGCGCGTGACTGAAGGTGTACGGCTCCGAACTATGATTGCTTGTAACTCTTAACAATTTAGGCATAGTCTATAAACGTTTAATAGATAACAATATTATCATAATATGACAAGATGTATTATTTTTTAATGGCTCTTTGCATGGCTAATTGTTCTATTTTAAACAACTCAGATAATTCAGATAGGACGTTAATAATTGATTTTCTTCAGAAAATGATAGCAAAGTTTCAGCAGCTTCCATGACATCTTGAGACCTTATACTTTGCGCTTTGTTGTCATTGTCATTAATTTCTGAAAAGCGACAAAAAATTCATGAAAATATGGACAGATATTGAAAAACGAATAAAAATCCTGTCTTCCATATGTACTATTTCAAACAATTCAGAATTCGGTGGTATTGAATTTTCGTCATCACTGGACAAAATCCAGTTTCGTACATCTTGCGAGTCTGATCTTTCAAATTCATGAATTTTTCGAACGTTTTGCTAAATTCCACCATCTGTAACTGGTTGATTTAAGCTTGCATCTGCAGCCGTCTGATGATAACGAGAGGGCAGACACTTGTTCCTGTATTTGAAAATGGTCTCTTTCTTAACAGAATTCCGGGTGTCATGAACATTAAGGGTAGGAGATACTGAAATTTGCTGAGTCTTAAGGGGCTGCAATTTACAAATAACGATTAACCGGCATGTTTCTAATCTGAATACACAGATTCAGTCCAAATTTAAAGTCATTCAAAGCAGATAGTACATAGTTATTGCTTATACTGCAACTAGAAGTAGCCTTCATTCAAAAACCTCCATGCGCACCAATTACTTTTCAATCATCTTGGCATTGCAGGGTCACTTTCTTGGATATACAAGCTACAAAACTACGTGAGTTTCCAGAGATAGCTGCATGACTTCCAATTTTACACTCTATTTTAGATGATTTCAAAAAAAAACTTCAAAATTATATTTCATTTATTAGTTCTCAGATTCGTAACTTTTGCTCAATCTGAAAACCGAACCACATTTATAGCTTTCGTATGCAAGAATATGCTCTGCAAATTTCAGACAGCTACGATGAAAACTGTAGCGCATGGAGATTCTTGAATTATCAAAAGTATAGTTCTGAGATAAATTGATTTGAAGTCTTACTTGAGTATATTTTTAAAATCCGAGCTATTAATTACCATATGTTAAGATAGAACGATACCATATGTTAATTCTAGACCGGTACACATGGGTCTCTCGTACCCAGAGCACATTTGAGCTAACTATGATTTTTTGGCGTTTTTTCGATTTAGCACTTCTTCTACACTTTATAACTTTTCACCTGATCATCGAATTTACTTTCTGCCTATTTTCACGTGTAGCTCACAGTCTGGCGTATCGATTTCACTATTATTCGAATGAAATCGGTTCACTCGGTTCGGAATTACAGCGCGTTTCGTTCGCCAGGTATCACAGACCCATGTGTACCGTAGTAAGGGCAAAAAAATAAGTGTACAGGTCTAGGGTTAAAAAAAGGGATTTTGATGAAAATTGGTAGATACGTTCGAAACTAAGGGGAATGTTTGCTCGAAAAATTTCAACGTGTTAGACTGTACCGTTTCTAAGAAAATTAAATTAGTTTTTTACATTGGATCTTACGGGAACGGGTGGAAAAACCACGAAAAACAATGAATAACTTTAATATAATGAATAATGAAACTTTAAAACAATGAATAACTTTAATAAAATAACCTTTAAAAAAGCCACTTCTTGATAAAACTAACACAAGTATGTAAATCAACTCTGGAGATCACTCCCGCAAAATTTGTAGCAACTTCACCGTACCAATTATCTGCAATGTGCAAAAAATAAAACAATACATGCAGTTTTTCTCTCTCTATTGGTAGACATATACAAGCGCGGCAACGTCGCACCGACTAGCGCGCTCTCGTATACAGGACGGCTTGAAGGTTGTCTGGAATCGACGCCTGCCCCCTCCCTTCAACCTTTCCGCCATGGTAAAAACATCTGTTGTGCACCATGCATCTCCAGAACTTTAGAAGTGCGGCCAACAGTTATAAACTGAAACCAGTATGCTGCGTTGCCACTGTCAAAGCTACAATTACAAAATATTTAATCTTTTTAAATATGCATCGAGGAACATATTTTGTCACCAAAATCAGGAATATTAGATTAGAAATAGTTATTATTGTTTAATTTTTCATCGAAAAGTACACAATTATCATCTTAAATGTAAATTGAAATCCCGAAAATTTATTTGCGTGCAGTTGGTAACACGAAAGGCTTCCCATGCTTAAGTATAGAAGTACCCCTTTCACTGCCTGCCCCGCAAAAGAGGTTCGTTTTACCGAAATAAAGGTTCGAATTATCGAAAAAAAGTTTTGTAATGAACTTTTCTTGCTGAAAAAAGGTTTTGTAATGAACTTTTCTTGCTGAAAAAAGGCGGGTCACGCCCTATGTTGCTAAACTAGAATTAGACTTTGAATAATTTTCGCCCAAGTTACTCGTTATTATAGAAATAGATTGAGGAAAATCCAGTATAAGTACAGTTAGGATTTTAAATTTTACGTACTGTTCTTGTTGTCAAAGAGAGTGAAAAAATGAGTATTCAATTACGCTTTGTTACTGATTGAAATAAGATTTTTGATAATTTTTACGTAAGTTACTATCATTATTATAAAAATGGACTGAGAAAAATTCAATATAAGTACGAACATTAGGGCGGAGCGAAAATGAACTTTTTTTAAAATCGCAATGGTCTATATGCGGAAAAGACGCATTTTGGTGTCAGAAGTCACTGTGTAAGAGCTGAATGGTCTAGCACAACATTTTGAGGTGCCAACACGCGTTTGAAATTCAAAAAATGTGTTTTTGGTGGGTATTACTCAAGTATATCAAAAGGCTCAGGGCGTTCATATAACAGTCTAACTGGTATGTTATTGAAAAACACTCTTCAGCTTGCTTTTATTTAGTTACGATTATGAATATTTAACGATTTTTATTATTCTTAGGTCACGGTACTGCGATTGGATTCTATACAGGTAAAGTGATAGGTTTCAACAAACGATGTAGATTTTGCGAATCCAAGAACAGATACGCAGATATCAATGATAACCTGCCTGCATCATGCATAAATAATACTGAGCAGAAGGAACATGACTGCCGTAAAGACTTCGAAGGCTCGTCTGAAGCTATGGAAGTTATGGAAGTTGACATGGCGAAAGAAATTTTTCTAAACAACCCTCATTCTGATGAAATCAATGTCAAGTCGGGAACATTGATAGGAGATGATGATTCGAGCACTATTGCAACATTACGCAAGGGAGCTGGTTATGAAATTGAAAAAATTGAGCGATAAAAATCATGCTGTTTAAAAATTAGGCAAGTGGTTGTATGCCTGAAAATTATCTACCTAACTGGTAAAATATGTGAAGTATTGCTTCAGCTGTATTTTGTAAAAAAATAAAAATAATGTTGAAGCAACGAAAGCTGGTCTTCTAAATATAGTTCCACATGCGTATGATAATCATTCAGGATGTGGTGATTGGTGTAAATATAAGCTTGATCCAGATAATTATAAACATAAAGTTTTGTCTGGAGGTAAAGGTTTAGCTGATATGGCACTTCAGGAAAAACTAAAAACTATTTTTACTTCTTTCGCTAACGTCGCAGATAAACTTTCTGCATGTGCATCAAGCCAAGCTAACGAGTCCTTAAATAAAACAATTACAAGCACAGCTCCCAAGCATCTGCATTATGGAAGATCAACATCAAATGATATTCGAGTTAGTGCGGCTATTGTTCATAAGAATCTTGGCAATATAACCATTGACGCTGTCAATAAAAAAATTGACAGTTCACCCACAACTACTTAAGTTCCGACTGAAAAAAGATGAAGCTGCACGCCGACGCAAAGTCAAAGCACAGACAGTTCAATTCAAAAAGCTTTTCAGTAGCAAAACAAATAAATGTAATAAAGCTGTTCAAAAAGAAGGAATATGTTATGAGTCAGGGCGTGGGTTGGATGTCGGAATTGATTTTGTGGACAGGTGTGATACGATTCCAAGAGTTGATTTGTCATCTTCTCCTGTTGTCTTTTTTGATTTGGAATCGAGTGGACTTAGTGCAAATAAAGAAATTGTCCAAATAGCTGCTAAGTACGCAGAAGTGCAATTTGACATTTATATTAAACCGCTATACGGATTCACTTCTCAAGCTTCGGAATTCACACGACTGACACTTCAAAATGATGAATTATATTACAATTCTACTCCTGTTATATCTCATTCAAAAATGTATGCTGAAATAGTTTTTTACAGTTTTTGAAATCGATAAACGATAAAATAATCCTACTTGCCCATAATTGTTTTAGATTTCATTGTCCAACACTATTAAATTTTATTAAGAATGAAGGATTGATGAAGGAATTTTCATTGTTAGTTGTTGGATTCGCTGATTCTTTACCGTTATTTAAATCTAAACTGAAAGACCAACGTGGTGCAAGGTCTAGTTATAAACAAGAAAAATTGGCTAAAGAGTTTTTAGAGTCGAATGTACTGTAAGGAATGATTGTCAGGAAAGAATAAATAATTAGTTAATGTTTTTAGATTTAGTATAGATCTTTAATTAGAGAAGTATTATATGCGGTCATTACATTTTCGAGGCTCACGCCGAACTGAACTCACACTCTGCTTAGAGAGGGAGGGAGGGGATAATCCTTCGAGGTCGTCTTACCGACAGGTACATGCGTTGACAATGGTCTGTTTTGAACTATTAAGTTCAAAACAGGTGATTCTGTCTTTAACATCACAGTACTGAGTGGTGCTCATAATGCAGCAAATGATGTGGATGTTCTTCAAAAACTTGTAGAAAATAAAAATATAAATGTAGCACAGGAAGATATAATTGCAAATTTCAAAAGCATTCATGAGATAATAAAACAAGGTACTGAAAAAATTAAATGTAATAATATTCAAGAAACCCTTCAATGCCTACGAAAAAATAATAAAGAAGTTGGAGGCCTATCAATCCACATGATAAAAAAAATCGCGACATCTCGGATCACTATGTTATATTTCCAGTGGTTGCAAAGGAATAAGAATTTCATTAGCACAGAATGTAGGTGGAAAACCTCATATCACCAAAAGCCAAAAAATCATTCATAATTAATGTGCAAAACTAGAGTCTGTTATATCGAACTGTTAATTTTTGTTATATTTTTTCAGATTTTTATTTAGTTTTAATTTGCACATTTTTATAAAAATTATCATAGTTATCTGATACTAATATATATTAATGTATAGTCCGGTAAGTTATTTAAAAATCAATAAAAATAATTAACTTAAAAAATAGATTTTTCTATCCTTATATACCTAACAACCTACAGTATTTTTAATTAATACTTAATTATATACAATTTTTATGAAACTTCGTACTTTTCTGTTTATATGTCGGTTTCATAAGCTTCCTTGGAGAAAAATGTTTGATGCAATAAAAAAGCTTAATTTATTAACAATTTTGAAAATACGCATTTACTCATCAATCGGGGGCGATTTCATACCCCGCGACTGCATTCAACCTGTCTAAGCATGGAATAAATACGCCGGGAAAATACGATGTGAGCCCATTATCTCTAAAAGGAGAACGAATCTACGGATTTTCGCAGATTGTTTATTACTGCGAGACTACAACACAGCCAGATCAGGTTCACAGATTCGTTCAAAGGACAGTTCATACTAGATGCAGTATGAGTTTCGTAAGGGTATATTGAAAATTTGGCGAGTGACTGGCAAAAAACAAAATAATAAACAAAACATTTCTTTCACATTTTACACCTAAACTTATTAAGACGAATTACTTCCGACAGCGGAACAAACAACTTGTTGTAAAACCGTCAGAAAAAGAAATGTAGCGCAAAAAGTAGGTTTTTAAATGTTTAACAATTTTTTGCCACTAAACGCGTACGAAAATTTTTACGATAACTCACAGATGTATTCGTAGGGATGTAATGAACTTGTAAAAAAAATCGTCAGAAAACCCAAATTTCTGAGCACATCTCATGTCCTATTCGACTGGACTATTAATCCCTTATATCGTGTACTCAGCTAGTAGATATACAGTAGACCCTGTCTAATCTCCAGCAAGCACCGCCTACCCGCCCCACTCACAGCGCCGTTTCTGGGGACTCCCCCACCCTGCGTATCTTATTCAGATGCAACGTTCATGTAGTCCATAGACATAGAGCATGGACTGCGCATTCCCTATACTGCCTGTGGTAATGCAAAAAGTGAGAGAGAAGGAAACAACACGCGGCTACATCTGTCTCTCTCTAAGCATTTGACGTTGTTGGCTAGAAAGAGACAGATTTGGCCGCGTGTTGTTTCCTTCTATTTCTATGACGTGAGCGATTCTCGGCCCGAATGCGCAGTCCATGCTCTATGTCTATGATGTAGTCAATGCTAGTATGTACAATACAGTGTTTAAATGACCGCGCTAAGTCATGTGATCGAAAGTGATTGGCTATGGCTATTTTCTTGATTTTTTGAAAATGCCCGTCTCCAGAGCCCTGAATCAGTAAATTAGACAGAGTGTACTGTACTTCTTTTTAGTGCGTCAAAGTACAAAAATATACTTGATCGTACGAACGTGATGTTTCAGTACTTCTGCGCATACATATTAGTGGGTATTTTATTAACGAGAAACCAGTGGACATTCGTCATTACTTTACGCACGGCCTTTCGTGTCATGTTGATTATTTTTGGAATCTCTAGTCAAGTTCCTTCAACCATAATAATGATGGGCACTTGGTGATACGTATTCAATTATCAAACTGATCTCAAACAGCTTATTGTTGAAGGGGCTTGATTCAGTTGGAACTTTGAAGATTAGTATCATTTGACGTTATATCATAATGCTAGGTAAATATATAGATAGGTCGGTCTTATGAAATGCTAATTGTGTTATTTGTTATTTACCAGACGACCTGCTTAACAGAACTGCCAGATGTAGCACCTTGCAACGGCATCGTTCGCCTTCCACCGCCGTGCGAGGATTCACCGAGTAGCGGCAGTAGCAAGGAACGCCGTGAACAAAGTCCTAGAAGAAAGTGTCGCGTTTTGGCACCTATTCTTTTACTAGTGTCTTCGCTTTTGCTCGGAGGACTATGCTTGCCTCTTTTACTTCAAACTGCTCCCATCACTCACCAACAAAGGCTAGACGTAATCAGGAGGTTATTAACGGAAGTGCCTCTCATTGATGGGTAAGTTCAACTATAACTTACTTCCTCAGGGCTTTTAACAATTACTAACAACTAGTGCAAATCTAGTAAGGTGTAGTTCGTATCAGTCAGAATAACTTGGAAAATCGCAGCAGTATGATTCAAAGCGCAATCTGAAGTACGAACATATTTCTTCAAAAGGCCCGCCTAGTACACCACTACCTCCAATTTTTTTTTTTTCTCTCAGTTTGAACCAATGTAGGCAGTATCCGCCTATTGTCATATCTATGGTTCTACGTGGCAAGACAGGAAGGCTGTCACTACCATGTTATGGAAGGCCTAATTGTCAATTCGAAAGAAAGTCAATGTGATGTAGTATGTACATACATACTAGGCAGTAGCATCTGATTTCGGATCTTTTTTTTTTACGAGGAAGGAATTTTTGTATAAAATATTGCATGATGTTTGTTTGGCACGAGTGTATTTTTTGTGGGTAATTATCACATTTATATAACTAGGCGAAAGGTCTTTGCACCAGAGGTGCTTTTTATCGCACTTTTAACAGAAGAGGACTGGTGTGTTCTGACTGATTGCGCCATTTTCAGCACTTCACTCGTAGTGTCACCTAGTGGCTATTGCTTACGCTATTGATGTGAACAAAAAGCAGATCATTTTCTTGTAGAATGTTTCTGAGTTTTATATTAGATCGTGAGTTAAGATTTGATAAGAAATACTTCTACCTGAAAATGCCAACATGTGCTGCGATAATATCAATTTTCTCTGAGCTTTATAGTTTGCTCACCAGGTTGCACTACGAATCAAGCGCTGCAAATGGCGGAAACTCATGCATTCCCCCTACGTCGGACCCCCCCCCCCCCCCCCCCCCCCCCCCCCCCCCCCCCGTCACACCAATAATACTTAGCTTATGTTTCGTCCACATAATTCTTAGGTCCATGGAAACAATTGTTTTACAGAGCCAGGTGGACACGCCCTGTACCATATAGTTAATCCGATTGGTCATCGTCGGAAAATTCAAAAATTCATATAATCGGAACCGTTCGAACGATGTTTTCCGAATTCAATACCAACTTTCCATCCTTTCATGATTAGGATCCGAAATGTAGCAACCTGACCTCTGGTGGCGGAAAGACGAACTAGTGTAATGCAGATAGCTCCGCAATAGCTGTACAAGTTTATATGCGGTTCATTGCTAATGTGTACAGTCATCCATTAAAAACCACAATGAAAATGTCAGAAGTTGAGAATATTGTGGTTCGTAGTAAAAATAATACTTGCTGTTGCGTTTACGAATATTCAAGTATAGCCGAAAAACATCCAGATCTTCGCTTACATGCATTTCGTAAAGCTGGTGCATCGCACGTACAAATTGTAAATAAATTCAGAGTAGTCGAAGAAATTGATCGACGAATAGCATGGGAAAGAGCTATAAAAATTGGGAAAAAAGTCTCACAATATATGAAAGTGTGCTCGCACCATTTTCAAACGGAGGATTATATATTACCAGGTAAGTGTACATTTCCAGATTATGTATGTTTTTCATTTTGGTTGCGTTCATCATTTCATTAAAGATTTTTTTTCACAGATTATCAGCCAAAAAAAATGTACCTGAAAAAAACGGCTGTGCCTTCATGTAAGCTGCCTGTCAGCTCTATACTACAAAAGGAAAAAGAAATTGAAAACGGCAATGTACGCCTGAAGAGAAGATTAAAAAGGGACACAAAAAAAGACAACTATAAGCGAGTCAAGAAATAAAAGGAGATCAAATTCCTACAGGAAATATCACAACTGCTGAAGTTGACAATGAAGCTGTTAAGCCTATAGAACCTACGGAAACGTATCACGATATAGGAGTACAAGTCAAGAGTGGAGATTTGGCACTGAGATTTGTTCATTTTATTGAACGTAACAGTGAGTTGAGTACAATGACAGATCTCCAAACTTTTGATATTCTGAAAAGTGTAGTAAAAATTTTGGCACTGGTTGTTCCACCTGACTGTAATGCTAAAATAAGTATTGAGGATAAAGTCATAATGACTTCTGTAAAACTGAAACAAAATGTGTCATATCACCAGCGGTGATGTTTAACGTCTGTACAGAATATTTTTAGAAATGGTGAAGATTCTGATTGAAGCCTTGAAAGTAGCAGTAAGTTGGCCATCGAGAGAAGAAATTCCTAGAAATTTGCCATCGTGTTTCGAAAACTTAAAAGATGTAGTTGTCGTATCAGATTGAACCGAAGATTCATTCAACAGTCAAAGATATTATGCTGTCAGTTACTCACCTCTTCACACTACAAAGGCTCGAACACATGCAAATTAATGACAGGCGTAACACCTGCGGGACATATCTCCTTCATCAGTAAGGCTTATGGTGGCAGGGCATCAGATAAGGTTATTTTCAAACAAAGTGACCTAATAAATCTGTTGCAACCTGGAGACGGTGTAATGGTAGATCGCGGTTTCTTGATTGATGGAAATGTTTAAGGCCACCCTTCTTAAGAAATGAAAATCAATTTTACAAAACTGAGGCAGTCCTCACTGCTCAAATTGCCTATAGCCGAGTTCATATTGAGAGATCCAATCAACGCATCAAAACTTTCAAAATCCTTGGCGATAGACTACTCATTGGGCTCGTTCTACTCGTAGAAAAGATATTCTTGGTTGTCTGCGCTACGGTGAATTTGAGTTCACCTATTCCAAGGGACGATAAGTTTATACGTGTAACTTCATCGGTCTCATGTAATAAATAACTGATACATTTTTCTTTCTTTTCTTATGAATAACCATATTTACACTAAAATATGATGAATTCTCCACGGACGGAAAGTTTTTGTACTTTCATAAGGAAATATACTCAATACAAACTAATGAAGTGATGCTTTTTCATTGGAACAAATTTCCTTCAACATATTCTTGAAGTAGATTTCTTTCAGTGTCGACAACATTATGGTTAGGAACTTTTCGTCGAAGCCCACAGTTTATACAGAGTATAACAGAATAAGAATACTGTTGTCAAAAACAGTGTAAATTACAAAGCGAGCCTTTTTTAAATTGAGTACAGCCAGCCCTAGTTGTATTTGACCGTAGTACTTGTGTTTTTTTCAAACTTATGCAGTTATTTTTGATGTCCAGACAGCTTTTAAATTCATGGAGAAAAGCACTCTTTACGCTCATAGTTTTTCCTTTAAACGGGCACCTAAGCCCGTTTCTTCCAAGTTACACGTTACTGCGTACTCCACGCTGCGCGCCGGACAGCTAGATTGTCGGCGCGAGCGCGCACCTCCGCTCGATTATGACTATTTAAAAAATACCCCTCATCAATTCTCCAATTTGGAACTCGTCTATCCTATATAAAATTGATCAAGGAACACGCTTGTATTTTTTTTTTGAAATTTTACAGCGCGGTTTCGGTAATGAAAATCGTGTTTGAAAATTAATTGTTTATAACAATCTTCAATTGTTGCAATTATGAAATGTGTAGTAGTATGAAATGGAAGCCTAATTCCAGCTCTTTCGAATGAGCCCAGATACAAATTGATCAGACAAATAGAACCTAAGATATGAAGATTTGAATGAGAGCGTGTGTGGCGGTTTTTGGCATTTTGGGCAATTTTCAACCTGGAATAACTTTTGAAACATTAAAAATAAAAAAATAAAAAAATAAAAAAATTGTTTGATGAATTTATTTCACTCATAGAATCCGTTAAAAAAAATCGAATTAATCGAAAGGATCGATGAAAATTTTTAGTCGATTTTGTCCAGTTTGACGTGGATTAACTCATATAGAACTTGCAAACTTACCGGTAATAATATAATAATGTTGCGAAAATGTGCTTACATTTTTCACCTTGGCCTGCTTTACAAGAACATAAAATGGAAATGATTTTTCCTTTTTTTTTTTTAATTATAGCTGTAATTTCGTGAGACGCGCCTTTTAAATTTGCCGTTTGTAGGCAGCATGCTGCACAATCACTGAATCGTCGGTTCTCCACGTTTCACCCAGCTTTTTCCCGCACGAAATTAGATGCCCAGCTTTTAAAATTCGATCACCTTAAATGAAATTTCTCTGTGAAGGGTTTGTACCGGCCCAATCACATATATCCTTGATACAAATTAACATTTTTTCAGAAAAACCACGAACGGCCCTATGCTAACCGTGTCAGCTGTCTGAATTGCATCGGCCATGACAGCTTAGGCCACGCCTTCATCTCGGATCCCAATACTCTACAATTACATTAGAAACATTAGTCGGAAATCTTCCAAATTGTGGAAGTTTGAGAATTCATAGACTTTTTTGGAAAATTTCAAAATTCCGTAAAATTTGTAACTTTCAAGTAATTTCGACAAACTTTGCCGTGAACAAAGAGGTTGTATAGATTGACATCTATGAAAAATGGGAGCGCTGTAGCTCAAACCGTTTTCTCCGGGTTTATATACGCGTTTTAATTTCATAGCGCCAGAACACACACACGCACGCACCCGGACATTTTTTCTAAATATGATTTTTAGACTTTT
Source organism: Macrophya annulata (assembly GCA_963924015.1). Taxonomy (NCBI): domain Eukaryota; kingdom Metazoa; phylum Arthropoda; class Insecta; order Hymenoptera; family Tenthredinidae; genus Macrophya; species Macrophya annulata. The sequence goes on from OZ001263.1 coordinate 8,678,727, forward strand.
TGGAACATTTTAAACATGCTGACATTAAAAATTGGACAAGAAATTGTCGCACCGTCACAAAGCTTCTGTTATGAGGAAGCAAAAGAAAACAAGTGGGCTCGTTGATTTGATTATATGCGTTATACGCTAGGCAAGTAACTTTTTCAGGCGACTCAAACGCCGTCTAGTGCATCTTTTTGTAAGCTTTCGGATGGCATGTTAGGCGCGAAAACCATGCCAAATACACATCAAAGCGTGTTAGAATGCGTAAGCAGTGCAGTGATAAGAATAACAAGCGGATTTCAGTCCGGCAAGCTTGATTGTTTAAGAAAAAAAAGCTTGACGAAAGGCCGAAAATTAGTGGTGAGCTTCCATGTCAGCAATGTATCTGAGCAAATATTTAATAATAATGAACGACGTTTGGTTGGCTCAGTAGGGGAGGAAGGGGTCAATTGAACCAGGGGGCAATTGAACCACTCGACTTTAAAAGTCGAAAAAATTGAAAAAATGCTTCATGCGCTTAGAATTAGATTCTAAGATGTTAAACTCTGATATGATCAAAATTTGGAATCATTGTGATAAATAAATTTTGAAAAACTGAGATTTTTGTATTTTTAGCTATGTAAACTTTGTTTTTCGGCGAGTGACAAATTGTTTAATAATTTTTTTAATTTTTCAATTAATTGATAAAGTTTGAATTGTAGTAGTTAAATATACTTATACTTTATAATCCCCAACTTTGTTTATAGTGATATAATTGTTTATTTATTTATAATTTATAAGTAATTGTCATAAAATCATATGGGGTCAATTGAACCAGCAGTCCCGGGGACGATTGAACCACGGAGACATGCGCGCGCATCTTGACTCTAGGTAAAAAATACTCAGAGAAATAAAAATGTAGCGTGTGTTATTGTTTCAATTTTATGTAATTATTAATTTATTCAAGACTGACAAGAGTTTTTAATAACTGTGGTAAGTAATAAAATATTCAATTATTATTATTATGAAAAATTAACAGCTAATAGTTAACTATGTTGCTTAGATAAAATTATTTTTGTCAAGTTGAGGTTATAACCTAACAATTTGATGAATTTAATTTATGATAAATATTATTTTTGAATTTTTGATGTCAACAAATCGGTAATTTTTAAATATATATTTTTAATCAATAATTTTGTTTACAGATATTAAAATATGCCGCGCAAGAGAGTAAAAAAAACAAATCGTGAACAAGTGTCTACGGAAATCTATGAAGCTGCTTGTAAACATATCTCTGAAACAAAACAAACAATACGGTGTACAGCTAAATTATATAATCTTTCCCATGCAACATTAAGGAGATATTTTTTAAAATTTAAGAAAGTTGATAGTTTTCATGCTGGGTATCATCCTCACAATAAAGTTTTTTCATCGGAGCAAGAACAATTACTCGTCGACTATTGTTTAACTTCAGCAAAATTATACTTTGGCTTGACCACGGTTGACTTGAGGAAATTAGCGTATGAATTTGCAGTTGCGAATAATATCAAGTATCCTTCAGCTTGGAATGATACCAAACAGGCTGGAGTTGATTGGTGTAGAGACATCATGAAAAGACACCCGGAAATATCTATTAGAGTGCCCGAGGCCACCAGCCTTGCCAGAGCAATGAACTTCAACAAACCCAACGTTAATAAATTTTTCGAGAATTTGAAAAATGTAAATGAACGCTTTAAATTTTTGCCAGAAAATATATGGAACCTAGACGAGAGTGCGCTAACTACTTCGCAAAAACCAGTGGCTATTATTGCAGGAAAAGGTGTGAAGCAAGTAGGGTCCATCACATCATATGAACGAGGCACATTAGTTACAATGTGTCTGGCTGTGAATGCGATTGGTAATTCAATACCTCCATTCTTTGTGTTTCCTCGCAAAAATTTTAAAGATCACTTTCTCAATGGTGGTCCTACTGGTTGTGTAGCGAACCAATCTGGGTGTGTTCAGCGAACCAATCTGGATGGATGCAAGAAGAGGACTTTTTGTTATATTTACAACATTTTGTTAACCATGCCAAGCCGTCGGAAAAAAATCGAGTTTTATTGGTTCTTGATAACCACAGCTCTCATATTTCTATCTCAGCTATCAATTATTGCAGAGAAAATTTTATAACTATGCTGTCATTTCCACCACACACGTCTCATAAATTATAACCACTTGATAGAAGCGTATTTGGTCCATTGAAGCATCGTTTCAATGCTGAATCCGATCGTTGGTGTAAAAGTCATCCTGGAGCCCGTATGACTATCTACGATATTCCTTCCGTAACTGCCGACGCTATTTCATCAGTAACAGCAGAAAATATAAAAGCTGGTTTTAAATGCACTGGTATTTATCCATTTAATCCTAACATATTTCCTGATGAAGAATTTTCACCTGCTACTGTTACTGACATGCCACTAGCAATTGAGAAACCTGATCAATCATCAGCTCCCTCATGCAGTTCTACAGTTGATGATCCTCAGCACATTGCTATTCCACCTTTAACTCCTCCAATTGATAAGAGTGATCGTATATTGCGTGATAAAACTAATGATGAACAAGTGATTATTATTACTCCTGCACAAATACGGCCTTTACCACAAGCTCCATCAACTAAAAAAGCCAGAAAGGGCGTGTACGCGGTAAAACGGCAATTTACACTGATACGCCCGAGAAATTAGAAATAGAAGCTAAAAATAACGCAAAGAAACCAAAAATTTTACAATTAGACGAAGAGACGGATGTTGATAAAAAAAAAAAGAAGCCAAAAACATTAAAGTCAACTAGTAAACCTGTTTGAGATTCAGTCTTCTCAAAGACAGCGCCACCTGTGCTGTCGCTCATCGCGAACCTGCCACGCTCAACTGCGATCTCTGAAGACTCACCGTGACGCCGGCTTCTCCGGCGGCCATGATTACTTGCTCTTAGTTTTGCCTACGAGACACGTGTTGCTCCATGCAAAACTTCAGTAGATTATATCATTGCGTTATAAAGTCAAAATAGTCTGCTCATGTGATTAATATAATCCTTGATTGTGCTCAAGTGAATTAATACAATTCAGAAACTCTCATAATCTCATTACTCATTATTTGAATCTCACCGCATAACTGACTCTCATAAACTCAGCACACTCATACACACACTCACTGAATTCTCCACACTGAGTACCTGACTGTTTATATTAATAAAACCTAAGTGATTGTAAAGTGTTCGGTGTTCTTCTCATTTTCTCATTTCCTCAACATTTGGTCCTTCGAGCCGGATCGAACACGTGCAATCTCTTATCTAGTTAAACTCAGTGCTGTGCGGTAAACTCTGACTCTCACTCTCTCGCTCTCGTGTGTCGCGCTAACTCACTCGGACTCTCTCACACTCGTGTAGTGCGGTGCATAGCTCTGACTCTCTCGCTCTCGTGTGCGGTGCGGTGTACGCTGTCGCTCTCGTTCTCGTGTACTGTGCGTTAGACAGCTCTGACTCTCTCGCTCTCGTGTGCGGTGCGGTGTACGCTGTCGCTCTCGCTCTCGTGTGCTGTAAGTTAGACAGCTCTGACTCTCTCGCTCTCGTGTGCGGTGCGGTGTACGCTGTCGCTCTCGTTCTCGTGTACTGTGCGTTAGACAGCTCTGACTCTCTCGCTCTCGTGTGCGGTGCGGTATACGCTGTCGCTCTCGCTCTCGTGTGCTGTAAGTTAGACAGCTCTGACTCTCTCGCTCTCGTGCGCGGTGCGGTATTCGCTGACACTCCTAAGCTAGTGCATAAATCATGGTTATCACGCGCGAAGATGACACGCCTGTTACAAAGGCAACCGACTCAACTCAGTCTCTGCAAGTGCCGTTGATTCCGACCACGGCGCCTTCATCAAGCCAAGGCTTGCAATCTGATCTGCTCACGGCCGGAACCTCTCTCCAACCAAGAGGTGCAATGACGAGGAGCCAGTCACCGACGATGCTCAGCGGCGAGCTCTTTCTGCGAGTTCACGCGCAGAATGAGCTAGTCGAGTCCATGGAGGACATGCTCACTCAAGTAAGCGAGCCGTCTAGTGACATCGTGCTGACCGAAGTCAACATGATGCTCACTCAGCTCGAGGAGCTCCACCAGGCGTTCCGTAATGAACATGCGTGGTTGCTATCTCATTGGCCACCAGCTCATCTAGACCACTCATACTTCACCAGAAAGGTTAGCCACGGTGAGGCTAAACTGGTGCTCAAAATCAAGCGTCTGCTCGCACGCCTCCAGGAACAGCTCACCCCGTCTGCTCAACAGCTCACTCCCGCGGAGACCGAATCTCGGGTACGCTCTCGTCTGCCTGAACTCAAGGTCCCTACCTTCAGTGGCGATAGCCGCAAGTGGCCCGACTTCAAGGCGATGTTTACTTCTGTCATCGGGAGTCGGCCTGATCTCAGTGAACTGGAGAAATTTCAGTACCTCAAGGCCGCGATGCAAGGTGACGCTTCCGAGCTGATCGCCAATCTCACTCCACATCCATCCTCATATCAGGCAGCGTGGGTACTTCTCGACGCGAGGTTTGAGAATAAGCGCCTGATCATCAAGACGCATCTGGAGAGACTGCTCAACCTCAAGCCAATGCAACGGCGACAGGCCAGCTCACTCACCAAGATGGTGAACATCATCAATGAGACGACTCAGGCTCTCAGAACGCTCACCACAGAGTCCAACAATGATTGTCTCATGGTGACATTGGTTGGGGGATTGCTCGATCGAGACACTCGCGAGAAGTGGGAAACATCTCTGACGTCCACTGACGAGTTCCCTTCTCTCAACCAGCTCAAGGAGTTTCTCATGGCTCGTGCTCGTACATTGGAGAACATCTCACCTCCGGAAGACTCTACGCCATCTCAATCCAATGCGTCGAAAGGGGCTGTGCCCAAACGCACCAGCTCACATCAGGCTTCTCAACAACCGCAAGCCAGCTCATCAAAGGCACCCGCTCAGGCAGCTCAACAGACGTCTCAATCAAGGACGACCTATCCTTGCGATTGTTGCGGGCAAGATCATTTCATCGTCATGTGCCCCAAGCTCCGAGGCTTCTCACTCGACCAACGAGTCAAGCTCGTGAAGGAGAGGAGTTTGTGCTGCAACTGCTTGGGCAGGCACAACGCACGAAAGTGTAATAATCCTAGGCACTGCAAGACCTGCAACGGTGCGCATCACACCATGCTACACGGAGCAGACCTCTCAAGCATCTTCGGTGCGCCATCAGAGCCTTCTCAGCCAACTCAGGAATCTCAGGCGGCATCAACCGCAACAGCGAAACCTTCGTCCTCGACGACATGAAGCTTGGGAACGATCGTCAATAATCACGATCACTCTTCGGCGTGCTCATTCATGAGTCTCAGTCATCTCACGTTGCTGGCAACAGCAACAACCACAGTCTTCTCATCGACCTCTTCATATCAGGTTCGAGTACTCATCGACCCTGGCTCAGAACTATCATTCATATCAGAAAACCTTACCAGGCAACTGAACCTGGAAAGAAGACGCTCAACACTGGACGTCTACGGCGTTGGTGGAAAAAGAACTTCTCAAACAAAAGGCGTGGTCACTCTTGCTCTTCACTCAAGGTACAGACCACTCTCAATCAAGATCTCGGCTCATGTCCTAAAGACAGTCACAACCATTCTGCCAACCAGCGAGATACCCCACGAACTCGACTGGCCTCACCTGAAAGGGTTAAATCTTGCGGATCCAGAGTTTCTCACTCCAAGGGCAATAGACGTGATCATCGGAGCCGACTTCTACGGGCAGCTCATAAAACCTAACATTATCAGACATTCACCGGACGCTCCTATTGCTCAATTATCTATCTTTGGGTGGCTAGTTATTGGTCCAATTCATGCACCAGTTACCATAGCCAGAACAGCACATCATGGCGTCTCGCAGGCGACGAACTCATCCCTGCAAGAGTTGCTAACAAGGTTCTGGGTTCAGGAAGAACCTCCGGAGTCCAAGGACTCACACCTCGCTCCAGAAGAACAAGAGTGTGAGCTTCACTTTCAGACCACTCACTCCAGGGACTCAACAGGACGTTACATCGTCAGAATACCTCTCAAATCGTCTCCAACAGCTTTAGGAGACTCTCATCACACGGCACACTTATGCCTGCAACGAATTCTCAAGCGGCTTGGCAGAGATGCTCAATACAACCAATTGTATACAGAGTTCATGCGTGAGTACGAAAGGGCTGAGCACATGATCAAGCTCGACGACAGCTCAGAAAGCAGAAGACCACACTATTATCTGCCACATCATGGAGTGCTCAAGCCAGACAGCTCAACCACCAAGCTTAGAGTCGTATTCAATGGCTCAAGTGCTAGCTCCAGCGGCTACTCTCTCAATGATCTCATGCATGCTGGCCCAAATCTGATGCTCAATATCTTTGACCTGCTCATCTGGATCCGACGACGCAAGTACTTGTTTGCCACAGACATCACCAAAATGTATCGACAGATCAAGGTACACCCGGACGATTTGGACCTGCAGCGGATACTGTGGGTAGACGAGCACCACAACGAATCTCATTACCAACTCACGACGGTAACCTACGGAACCAAAGCAGCACCATTCTTAGCAGTAAGGACGCTGCTCCAGCTTGCTGCAGACGAAGGCTCAAGGTACCCTCTTGCTGTGGAATCGATCACTCACGGTCGATACGTTGACGACATTTTCGGAGGGTCAGATACGGTGGAAGAGCTAACTCAAACCGCTCACCAGCTCATACAACTCTGCCACGCGGGCGGATTTCCGCTAGCCAAATGGCACTCTACGTCCAAGAAATTGCTGGCCGAGGTCTCATCAGAACTCGGTCACACCTCAGGCATCTCATTCGACGATTGCGATACCAAGATCCTTGGCATACGGTGGTCACCGCACCATGACACATTCAACTTCTCAACCATCTCATCAACTCAAACAGACAGATTCTCAAAACGCCTCATACTATCAGAAGTAGCACAAATTTTTGATCCATTAGGCTTCGCCGCACCAGTTGTAATCAGAGCAAAAATGTTTCTTCAGGCACTCTGGTTACACAAACTCAACTGGGATGATTCACTCCCAGAACAACTCATCTCTCAATGGCTCAGCATCAGACAAGATCTCACTAGTCTGGCCAGACTCTCCATCCCACGATGGTTCAACACGCTCTCTGACACAGCTGTTGAACTGCACGGTTTCTCTGATGCTTCGCAATTTGCAATGGCAGCCGTTGTTTATCTGGTTGTCGACTCACCGTCCACTGGCGCCAACGTCTCTCTCATCGGCTCAAGAACGAAGGTCTCTCCTCTCAAACGCCTAACCATCCCGCGGTTAGAACTCACAGCAGCGCTGCTACTTTCCACGCTAATAAATCATGTTTCTGCTACTCTAAACATGAACATAACAAACATTCATTTGTGGACGGACTCTCAAGTGACTCTCACATGGATCAAGGCTCATCCCTCAAGGTGGAAGGATTACGTACGAAATCGAGTAACCAAAATCCAAGAACTCACCGAGAGAGCTCATTGGAGGCACGTACCAGGCACCTCAAACCCAGCTGACTGTGCTTCGCGTGGTATAACCACAGATCAGCTCGAAGAACACTCTCTATGGTGGACGGGACCATCATGGATGACTCAACCAACGGGCTCATGGCCTGCTCAAGCCGAGCTGGCTCCTGATGATACATGTGCACAAGAAGCTCGTGCGACCGTTACACTGCACGCCGTACAAGCTTCTCCGGAATATCATTGGGATCTCATCTACAAGTTTTCATCGCTCAACAAACTGCTCAGAGTCACCGCTCTGTGCAGTAAATTCATCAAGAAACTCTCAAGAAAACTCGACTCACCAGCAACTTCCATTACGTCAAGCGACATGGAAGTCGCACGACTCTTCTGGATCAAGGCCACTCAATCAGCCTATTTCCAGGAAGAGATAGCGCAACTCAACCGACAATCTCAACTGCCAAACTCACACCCACTCAGCAGGCTCACCGCATTCGTCGACAATGACGGTGTACTAAGAGTAGGTGGTCGTCTCAAGAAATCAGAACTCTCGTATGAGAGCAAGCATCCTGCGATCCTCCCTCGTACCTCAAGACTCTCCGAACTCATCATCGCTCATGCTCACAACCAAACAATGCATGGAGGCACTCAGGCGACTCTGGCCTTCATCAGACAACTCTACTGGATCATCGGAGGTAGAGCCCCAGTTAAGTCACATGTGCTCAGATGTGTGGTGTGTGCTCGACAAAGAGGGATCCGTGCTCAACAACTAATGGGCCAACTACCTCTGGCTCGAGTCACACCATCACGCCCTTTTTCTCACACTGGCATTGACTACGCTGGACCGCTCACTCTTAAAACCTGGAAGGGTAGAGGCTCAAAAACTCACAAGGGCTGGATCTGTGTATTCGTTTGTCTCACAACCTCGGCTGCTCACCTCGAAGTGGTCTCAGACTACTCAGCTGAAGGGTTCATCGCAACCTACAGACGCTTCACCTCAAGAAGAGGACTTCCCTCAGCACTCTACTCTGATTGTGGAACCAACTTCTTGGGTGCCGATGCACAGCTCAAGCAGTGCTTCGCTGAAAGCTCATCAGGGCAGCAGAAAATCGCCTCGCTGCTCTCACAAGACAAGACTCAGTGGCATTTCAACCCACCAGCAGCCCCCCACATGGGTGGTAAGTGGGAAGCCGTTGTAAAGTCTCTCAAGTTCCACATTAAAAGAACTGTCGGAGACACATTGCTCACCTACGAGGAAACTGCTACGCTCCTGGCTCAAATCGAAGCAATTCTCAACTCAAGGCCTCTCGAACCACTCAGCGATGACCCTGAAGACACCGCAGTGCTCACACCAGGGCACTTTCTCATCGGAACTGCACTCAATGCAGTCCCTGAACCTTCTCTTCTGGACAGCTCCACCAACAGACTGTCTCGCTGGCAGTTCATCCAGCAAAGAATGCAACAGTTCTGGCGCATCTGGTCGACTCAATACTTGCAACGAATGCAGGCCATTTCCAAGTGGCATCACGCTCACAATAACATTCAGGTAGGCTCTCTAGTTCTGCTTACTGATGAACGTTTGCCTCCAGGAAAATGGCCTATGGCCAGGGTGCTCAAACTCTTACCAGGAGAAGATGGACTCACCAGGGTGGTGTCTCTGAAGACTGCTACTACCACGCTTACCAGGCCAATCACCAAGCTCGCTCCATTGCCGGTGGCGACATAAGAGAGCTCATAATTCATCATCAACCCGGTTGCTGATGGCGGGCGGAAATGTTTGAGATTCAGTCTTCTCAAAGACAGCGCCACCTGTGCTGTCGCTCATCGCGAACCTGCCACGCTCAACTGCGATCTCTGAAGACTCACCGTGACGCCGGCTTCTCCGGCGGCCATGATTACTTGCTCTTAGTTTTGCCTACGAGACACGTGTTGCTCCATGCAAAACTTCAGTAGATTATATCATTGCGTTATAAAGTCAAAATAGTCTGCTCATGTGATTAATATAATCCTTGATTGTGCTCAAGTGAATTAATACAATTCAGAAACTCTCATAATCTCATTACTCATTATTTGAATCTCACCGCATAACTGACTCTCATAAACTCAGCACACTCATACACACACTCACTGAATTCTCCACACTGAGTACCTGACTGTTTATATTAATAAAACCTAAGTGATTGTAAAGTGTTCGGTGTTCTTCTCATTTTCTCATTTCCTCAACAAAACCAAAAAAACCTAGAGTACAAAAGAAGAAAAAATAATTATTTGTACCTGAAATTGTTTTTTTTTTATAACTATGAGTGTGAAAATTGTTAATTTATATCATACCGTGTGTTTGTGCAGAGGCGCTACAGTATGTCCAGTAGCGGATGTACAGTCGCCCACCGCGTGGGTACCCACGTTACGCAAATTTATCGGTATGGTATAGTAGATGTAGACTAAATTCGATCTACGTGATCATTAGCTGAAGCTAATACTTCAGTGCGCCGTTTGATGGCGCGCTTGGTCGTGCTCTTGGCTATAGCATGACAAACGTTGAATATTGTTATTGAAAACAATTATCATACTTACGAAACGTTCCTCGTACGCCGAATATTCGGTACACGAAGGATCGCAGCTGACTATCGTTCCGACGGATGAGCAAGTGAAACTTCTCTTCATAAATACGAGTGCATCTGCAGAAGTGAAGAGTACATCTACCTACTTCACACAGATCTGAATTATTGTGTGACACTTGATGCGGTTTTCAGGTTATATTCTTAGAGATGCACTCGTATTTATGAAAAATAGTTTCGCTTACTCATTCGTCGAAACGGCAGTCAGCTGCGATCCTCTGTGTACCAAATATTCGGCATACGAAGAACGTTTTGTATGTGTGATAATTGTTTGCAATAAAAATATTCAATCTTTGTCATGCTATAGCCAAGAGCACGGCCAAGCGCGCCATCAAACGGCGCACTGAAGTAGTAGCTTCAGCTAATGATCACGTAGATCGATTTTAGTCTACATCTACTATACCATACCGATAAATTTGCGTAACGTGGGTACCCACGCGGTGGGCGACTGTACATCCGCTACTGGACATACTGTAGCGCCTCTGCACAAACACACGGTATATATATAATAATATAATATCTGTGCATTAAAAATGTGCAATAATAACATAATAATTACTATACTATTTATGAAAAGTTCGGGTTTGAGCTTTAAATATTATTGGTTCAATTGACCCCGAGCAGTGGTTCAATTGTCCCCGAGCGGGGGTCAATTGAACCATTCGACGCGTTTGTATAAATTAATAATTTTTAAGAATTCACGTTGTTTACTGACTAATTTATGTATTGATATTGATAGTAGATATAATAAACAACCATTCCAAGAAAAAAAAAATGATTATTTAATTTTTATTGAAATAATAAAAAATTGCTAAACTTTTTTTGCTTCAATTGACCCCCTCCTCCCCTACTACGAGAAACTCCAGGAGTTGTCAGTGAAAGAAAAAATGAAAATGTCTATAAAATATCTGTCGAGGTATGATATATTGGTAAAGTTGATGCAGTTTACATTTACTAATAAATCGATTTGATCAATCATGAAACTAATTTCACGAAGATTAATCGATTTACTACCATACATATTTAGACTGAATCAACTTGGCCAGTATATTGACAGTATTTTATTTAATTATTATCTTATGTATCAGACTCGTTTTATTTCCAATATTTTGCTTTTGAATCAATGATGGTTCAAAATAAGCGCTTTCATTTCCATTTTCCCTATTTCCTTTCTTGTAGTTGAATCTGGATCGGTCAATTCGTGATACATTATGCAATTGTAAAGGCGGAAAAGGCTTCAGTAAACATGCAGCAGTAGTTAGTCTTTTCGTCAATGAAGAAAATACTTTATCTAAAACAGACACCCCAATGATTTGGAATCGACCATCCGAATTACAGCTTGAAAAATATGAAAAAGTCTGTTGAATAGAAACCTTATTCGAATGCAACAATGCCGAAATTTCCAGAGTTTTTCACTGTGAGGATGTTGAAAATGTCACAGACCAGCATTTACAAGAAAGTTCCGGATTCATAAACTTACTCAAAAGAGAATATAGGCGTATTCAGAAAAAAGATGAAAGAAAAATACTGGAAATTGAAAAAGAAAATATACTGAAAAATGTACTCAAACAACTATTTATTATGCAAGTTCAGGGAGATTTTAAAGAGTACCATGCTTATGAAGTCTCGAATATTAGTGAAACTGCTTTAAAGTTTGATATTATGAAATGTCCTGCAGAATACTCCCCATTTTATGCTGACATATAGAGGTCGATGAACTGAAATGCACTAGGCTTTGTTTACGATCAGCTAATCAATCTGAAAGCAATAATTGGTACAGTGAACGCTATCCTAGAATAACGTACAGTACAAAAGCACATGAAACAAAAACTAAAGATACCGAAGAAAAATATGGAAACTTGGCTCAAAAATTGAGAAACCAAAAGTATAATGGAAAATTAGTAGACGCCATGCGTTATGGTTTAAACATGGAACCTGTTGCTAGGTCATACTTCGAAGAATTAACTAATTTGAAAGTTTATGAAACTGGACTAATCATTTGTGTGAAACAGCCTTATTTAGCTTGAAGTCCAGATGGTATAATTGAGAGCAATGATAGTTTTCAATTACTTGAAATTAAATGCCCTTATAAGCGTGAAAATACAAAAGTTGTTGATTCACAGGCAAAGATTAGTTTCGTCCCTTAGTTAGAATTCAATGATGAGGGTGATGGAAAACTTGAAGCAAATCATCAGTATTATACCCAAATACAGATTTCCATGTACATAGTTGGGGCAAAAACTTGTCATTTTTTTGTTTACTCTCGAATAAACTATGCTTATATTAAAGTTGAGAGAGACGAAGAGTTTTTGAGCACACTTATACCCAAAATGGAGTATTTTTATTTCAAGCTTCTACAAGCTTCCACTTTTGGTAAAAAGATTATAATATTGTTGATGGTTGCTGAATTGCGTACTAACACTCACTACTAACTTTTCCAGAGTCATCCAACAAATATTCATCTCCATGCCATTTTCTATGTCAATATTTATTCAAAGTTAATTGGTTCTATTAATTTTATTATTCACTTTGATGTCTAAATGCAGAAAGTTTATAAAAATTTATAAAAATGAAATGTTATTATTCAAAACTAATTTTGCTTTCATCGAGATATTATTTGTCCTGAACTTTGATAATCGGTGATTTATTATTTGAAAGATTACAAGCCAAGTAGTACACTGTACAGGGTGTATAAAAAGTTTTATTTTTGGATTTTAGAATTATTTTTGAATTCAGATGTCCTGTTCGATAAGTAAGATACAATCGCGACTCATGGTTCCTCGGAGTTTCTTGTTCATCTCTAAGAGTAGCATTTTTTGGAATGATAAAAAAAATTTGATATTCAATAAAAGGGCAAGGTCAGTTTTGCGGCTAAATGTTATTCAAGATCTTCATCGATCTCGAGCTGGAGAATCACCCATTGAAGCGGCGACCAAACTTTTTTATACACCCTGTACTACATTGAGGTTATAATTTCTATATATTTTATATAATACTCAACTTGTAAATTAACTTCCCAGTGAACACATGACCTCCATATGACGTCATAGATAGGTCACATATAGATCATAGAATTTTTACATAGATATGACATAAAAATGACTTTATTGATGACTCTGATATGATGTCATATAGTATGACATCATTATGACATAGTTCTGACCTAAAATTTGACTTTTATATGACGTCATAACTGTGACTTAAATATTACGTAAATATTATGTCTTATCCCTATCATATGTGTGACGTCACATCAAGGTCATAAATTTATATAGTATTTACGTAAGAAATAAATCATACAATTACATAAATTACAAGTCATATTCTGACGTCGAAAGGATATCATAATACCGTCATATGCTTACGTAAGAAACAACTCATACTTTTACGTAAAATTGATGTACGATGAACATCATACTTAAGCATCAGCTTCCGGTCATTCTTTTACATACGAGTGACATATAATACTAATGTCACGACTGTATAAAAAAAACGATCAACGATACTCTTATATTCATGTTCTATGTTTTATCATGTATTGATTTAATAATTCATAAGTGGAATTTCATATGACATTTCTTAATTTTTACTTTTATATTTAGTGTTCAAGCTCATATTTTTTACAACTACAAATTGTAAGTCATTTTTCTAATAATGTGAATGATTTCTTATGTCAGTTGAATGTCACATTATTGTAAACATTCTTAAATACTTTTTATCACTATGACATCAGAGTTATGTTATTGAGACGTCAGGTAAGTTATAATCATGTCAGCCAGACGTCACAATTTTGTAAGCATTGGACGCAACTTTACAGCACTATTTTACCTCAAATTTAAGTCATCTTGACATCAGCTAAATAACATGTACGTCAGCTGGACGTCATATTTTTGTAAGCTTCCGGTACCACCTTTACTTCTCTATGACATCAGAGTTATGTCATTTTGACGCCAGTTAAGTTATAATGATGTCAATTGGAGGTCATATTTACGTCATTTATCTTACGTAAGAATCTTACGTCAGGAAGTGGGAAATTATGAGTCATATATGACTTATATATGACTCACATCTTACGTAAATCATGACGTGACATGATGTCATTCTGACATCAGTTTGACATAATTGTGTTCACTGGGTTGTTGAGGTTAGCTCAATACGTGTTGGTATTGTTTGCATCGCTTGACTCAATATTATGACCTTCGTTTTCCAGACTTAATTATAATTTCAAAAAATTGATTTGCTTAAGAAGTATTTTATTGTATCGCTTCACCAGTATTATGACGTTTTTGTCTCTACACTTAAATTAGTAATTTTAAATTGAATCGTTGGACTTTAGCGGACATCACTGTAATAACCATGTTCACTTATAGAATAAAAAACTTTGGTCCGAGGAGGGCCTTCAACTTGGACCAAAACGTTACACTCTTGTGCTGACTTCTTCCACGTGACCTACATATCCCAGAATCCTTCCCATAAATGCGGTAACAACCTACACGAGGTTCTTTCAGTAACCCGACTACGTGTGGTCGTGGTAAACATAAATATTAAATAAGAGAGGATTCTGAGAGTATAGAATAATTTCTCAAATAAGTGTTGAGATCTTCATACATAAAAGTTGCTAAGTAAAATATTGCCTTGCTTGTGGATTCAACGTTACACATTGTCCGATATCAGGGTTGTATCAATAATTTATGAGCCCACATGAATTTTTGACTAATGTCTCATTTTCCTTGATGATTTTTTAAGTTGAAAAATATAAATTTGTCATTTGAATTGCACTGAATGGACGCTAAAGACCTAAAAATGGCTAAAGAGAAGTTTATCCCAATTTTCAATACGATCTCCCGTTCTATGACTTTTCCCAACATCACCAATCGTAAGAACATGAAATAATACATTAAAAAGCATGTTTCTTGAGTTGGACAAAAATTATTCGTCTATCAAAAAATCTACTTGGAATTTGTTCAATTTTTTCTGAGGTGCATTTTGAAACAAAATAATCTGAAAACACTTACGATGGATTCTGGCCTAAAAATATGTCTAAATGAATTTATTCAGATTATTCGGTGCATGAATGCGCCCGGCAATGAATAAAGTCATGAAAACACGTCTCAACCTTCGGGACCCTAAGGGGTTCACTGGTGGTCTGACATTTGGCGACGTGTGTCTTTTGGTACGACCTTTCAAAGTCCCCAGGTGCGATAGCGATTGGAATTAGACCGATTTCATATGCTTATCTTGCTATACTCTTTCTGAATGAAAGCATGCAAAGATTTCGCAGATAGGTACATAAAATGTTGGTGATCCATTTAAATAACGAAAATGACACGTCAAATTTTGATTCGGGGTTTTGATATGAAACACTTATACCGTGACTTTTCGAGGAAGATAAACGCTGGGAACACTAACTCAAAACTTCTGAATTCTGGGGATTGCGTTTAACCATATCCTGTTTGAGCTCACATAAAATAATAACAGGTAGTCTCTCAGCCGTTAGTTAGCCTAGGCCCCGATTGGCGGTGGCGATCAGCCCATAGCCAATCATCAACCTTCAAATTCTACGCGCGCTATTCTCGAGCTAAACAAAATAAAGTTAGCTCGAACAGGGTATGGTTGAACGCAATCCCCACACTCAAAAGTTTTGAAGAAAAGTCACGGTATGTAGATGTTAATATTCAGAATCTGAAATAGTATATTACGCACCTAGGGAGGGAAAGTAGGCTATTCCAAACTGCGTGTGAGATTGACACCCGAGCCGAAGGCGAGGGTGGCAAAAACGCAGTTTGGGATGGCCTTTTTCCCTCCCGTGTGGCGTATACTATTTTTCACCACCCCCTGCATCGGAAAGTACGACTTCCCGTTCACGCGAGGGGACGAAAGTCTGTACTTTCCATGCAGGTGTGGTGAAAATGCTTTTTCTTATTCAACCCCTGCCATGGAACACTGTGTGTATCATGAATTGTGTTTATAATCATATGATATTAGGAAATGATTTTGTATTCGGTGAAACCTGTAAGTTTTTATTTTTCAGGCATAACGACTTGCCGTGGAACGTGAGGAAATTCGTACATAATCAACTAGGAGAAGTTAATTTAAGCAGCGATTTGGGTCGTGTTGATCCGTGGGCCAGGTCGGATTGGAGTCATACGGATATTCCGAGATTACGTGCTGGATTAGTTGGAGCGCAAGTGAGTATTATGGCTAATAATAAATCAGGAGAAAAGGCCACAAATAACGTATGTGATTATTCAGAATATTCTATTCGCAACGGACTACTTTTTGGAAGCATGATTACCGATTTTGACATCTATCTAGAATTTGGTTTCACGTTACCATTAAAGAAGCTGCTGGTCTATACAGTGCAATTTTTTTTTTTCACACAAGGTTACGGACTGCCTTATAATGATCCATATAGCATATAATCCATACAGCGATTCGTGTGGGAGTAGATAGGCTAGGCGAGTTCTGGATAGAAAAGTGTTAGTGCAAACGTACACGCACACACGCACATGCATGCCTTCCCCATGCCGTGTGAGGGGGGTGGAGGGGAGTTCGGCGATAAGATGACGTCATGTTGGCGGATTCCTGTTACCAGCCGTCAACCCCTCAAAATAACGTCACACACCTTCAAAATGGCGGCACGCACCCTACAAAAGGCGTCACGCATCCTTAATCTGACGTCACGCACCCTTAATATGACGTCAGGTACCCTCAATATGACGTCACACACCCTAAAATTGACGTCACGCACCCTTAATATGACATCACATACCCTCGAATTACCTTCACACACCCTAATTAGAACTTCTGCATCAGGGTCTCAGCTGCCCGATGTCTCTTCCAAAAGCTTCCTCAAGGCCATTCTCGGCACTCTGTGAAATTTCATACGTTTTTTGGAATCGAGTTACTTCGCGTATGGAATGCCAAAACATGATAAGCCTGCTGATTCTCAGAAAATTAGTTCTTGGAATGATTGACTCTGGAAAGATCTTTTTGAAACGTTCTGGAAACTTGCATATATTTTAGTTTTTGATTTAAATTAGTGGAGGTGTTGCCAGCTACAAAAGAACGGAAAATTTGCACTGGAACATCTCATTCTACAATCATTTCTCGAATGGTTTGAACCACTCTCAAGCGTCGTGAATTAAAAGTGCGACTTGAGCTGCTAATAGAATATCAACGAAGTGAAAAACTTGATCCGTACAAGATCCGAAATCAACCGTCTCACGAAGAAACTTGAAATAATAAGCATTTGACTAAAAACATGGATCTCTTTGCAATTAACAAATTGGGTCGTTTGGAAGAATTCCTCCCAACGAGAAAGCTAAGTCAGCTGCAGGTGTTCGAGAATTATGTCATCACCGATCTTCAGAAAGTTCAAACCAAATTTGGAGTCGTGGTGGATGTGGACAACGGATTCTGCATCTTCTTACTGACTCGAATGGCGAAAATTCTGAAGGATGACGATGACTTGCCGCAGAAGATAAGAGCTGCTGATGAGCACCGCTTACATACGAAGTACCTTGGTGGACAATATAATCAAGTCAAGTTCAACTACATATAATATTTCGATCAAACACACACCGACAAACATCGACACACACACACACACACACACACACACACACACACACACACACACACACACACACACACACACACACACACACACACACACACACACTCACACACTCACACACTCACACAGTCACACACTCACACACACACATCAGAATGCATCATTATTCAATTATTATCCAATCATTAAAATCAAATTAAATTGACCTATACCTATGTGTATGTTAATTTTAATGATAATCCTACACTATTCTTAGTTAAAGTAAATCATACACAAAAATTGTAAAACTCAAGTATTATTTGAATAAATTTAACTGTGAGTATGATTTAATACAACAAATTATTAATAAACTATGTGTTCATTATTTATTTAAAAAGTAAATCAAACACTACCTCGATAGATGTAATAATCACACACTTACATGAAGACTAATAAATTTATTCAGAGTTTTAAAATTATTCTATGAATAGAGATATGTCAAGAAATAGGATTTTGGTCAGAGTAGGGTATATAATATACGTTAAAATAAGATTGAAAGTATAATTTTGAATATATAATTTTTATTTTTAGAGCTCGAAGCTCAATATTTATATATATATATATATATATATATATATATATATATATATATATATATATATATATATATATATATATATATATATATATATATATATATATATATATATATATATATATATATATATATATATATATATATATATATATATATATATAGGTATATATGAATAATTGACAGGTATAATATGAATTATATGATTCTACATGGGGCATTCCACGTCAAGATAGCCACCTTTAGACCTCAATGCCTTCAATTTTATTCTTCTTCTAGGATTTTGTTATACTATCTGAGAGTAGCGTCCCTGATTTATTTCAACATTTTTTGGGCCGCCGTCCCGGAGTTTTCTTGCAAGCTTATTTTATGATATTCGAAATCCACGAATTTTTGATCCATCATATCTCCAAATTGATAGATCGTATCAACAAATACAAGGAGGTGTTTGGATTCGTCTTGAATCCAACTTTTTGAAAAAAAATGTTTCAGAAATTTCCCACAACGTTAGAAAAAAATGTTTCACAATTTTCAAAAGTGATATAATTGATGAAATTTTAATTCTTTTCTTTGAACTTCAGTTACGATAGCCTGAACGTTGCGGGAAATTTCTGAAACATTTTTCTCCGAAAAGTTGGATTCAAGACGAATCCAAACACCCCCTTGTTCTTGTTGATACGACTTTTCAATATGGGGATATCCTCGATTAAAAATGCGTGGATTTCGAATATCGTAAAATAGGCTTGCAAGAAGACTCCGGTAAAAATTCCGGTATTTCAAACAATTTTGAAATAAATCAGGAACGCTACTCTTACATAGAATAACAAAATCCTAGAAGAAGAATAAAATCGAAGGTATTGAGGTCTGAAAGTGGTTGACTTGACGTGGAATGCCCCATATATGCTCGGCGATTTATTTGTGCCTTTTCCTGTATGACATATGAATCTTCTGAAATTTTCATGGAATATTAGAGATAGTTTTACGCGATTTTTTGAGGTCAGAAAATTGGTTTAAATCTGTCTTTGCATTTCTTTCAGAAATGTCCAATTACACTGTGAGAATGCCGGTAGAATGGACCGCTAATTTATCAGCTCCTGAATTGGAGGAGCTGATGAAATCGGTACGATTCATGATTGAATTGGCTGAAAACCAACGACTGCACACCATGATGCTGATGGAGTATCGTGGTTTCATGACGGAGCTTTACCATCCTGAGCAGTTATGCTGCTCAGCGGTATCCAATTACTCTAGAGTAAGCTAAGCGGGAGAGACAAGAATGGAAATCTGAATACAGGAGGTTACGAGAACAATCAGCATCAATACTGTTGTAAATTATTCCAATATTCATTTGACCATTCACTGTTAGTTATACAAATTTATCAATTCATTTCACATTGTGGACAATTTTCGATAGGAGTAGGTCCATCGAACTCATTGTTCAGCGAACAATAATGTATTCGACACTTTCGGCAGAATTCTTTTGTTAAAAATGTGATGTCTTCCGCTTTCATTCGTTTCAAACTCCCTACTTGAAGGTATATGTGTAATGATTTATGAAGGGATCCAGTACACAGTTCTCCAAATACCAAGTTATCAATCATTGAACATATACCCAAGCACACTGATACCTGGGCACGTCCCCATGATAGTACCCGTGCCAATGAACCACTTCCGCGTATTGTAGTATTTGCAGACTCGAACATCCCAACTCTCCCAATTCGATCACAGATTTTGAGTCATCGTTGATGATTTTTTCGATCCACTCTTTCTTCCCCTCTCCTTTCACATAGATATAACTTGCATGCTCGACAACTTTTTTTACTACTTTCTGCACATCGTCGTAAGGCATATCACCAGCATTCCACGATATTCCAAGATGATTCCGCGTCAACCAAGCGTTGGTAGCTCTACATTTGACTGATGAGGTCTCCTAAGGACACGGTGATTTAAAAAGAATGCGAGCCAGACCTTGTTTGCCCGTTTCATCTGCTTGAACAATAATCACACCGAGCTCCTTTAGTATGAATTCTTTATTAGATTGCCGAAAACCTTGCACGTCTAACATCATCTCCATTGTAAGATCGGATTTTTTTAGAGACGTTACAAGAGAAGATTCTGCACCACTCGAAGATTGGTTGAATACCAATTTTTGGCTCTGATTTTTCCGTTCTTTTATAGCTGACAACCCCTCTACTAATTTCAATCAAGAACTGAAATATACGCAAGTTTCTAGAACGTTCCAAAAAGATCTTTCCAGAGTCAATTATTCCGAGAATCAATTTTCTAAATATAAGCAGGCTTATCATGTCTTGGCATTCCATACGCAAAGTAATTTGATCCCAAAAAACGTATCAAATTTCACAGGGTGCCGAAAATGACCTCGAGGAAGCTTCTGGAAGAGACATCGGGCAGCTGAAACCCTGATGCAGGAGTTAGAATTAGGGTGTGTGGAGGTAATTCGAGGGTATGTGACGTTATACTGAGGGTGCGTGACGTCAATTTGAGGGTGTGTGACGTCATATTCAGGGTGCGTGACGTCAATTTTAGGGTGTGTGACGTCATATTAAGGCTGCATGACGTCAGATTAAGGGTACGTGACGCCATTTTTAGGGTGCGTGCCGCCATTTTGAAGGTGTGTGACGTCATTTTGAGAGATTGACGGTCGGTAACAGGATCTGCCACCATGACGTCATCTTATCGCCGAACCCCCCTCCACCGCCCTCAGACGGACACGGGAAAGGCATGCATGTTTGTGTGTGCGTGTACGTGTGCATTAACACTTTTGTATCTAGAACCCGCCTAGTCTATCTACTTGTGGGAACCTATACAGGACCAACGTGAATATCCACGTAGGTTTCATGGAAAAATTGAGACAGAAATCTGTTAGAGTAAATCGTGAAATTACGTTCAAATATATCTTGGTTCCAAATTATCCTATATACATTAGGGTGCTTCGTTTTAGACGAGTTTTTTTTTTTTTTTTTTGGTCCATTCACGGAATAATGTTCTAAACATATAAAAACAAATTCTCACCAAATATGGACTCTTAATTTTAATCCTGAGAACTCGCGAAATGAATTTGAAATTTTCCCATTCGATTAACACGTGAATTTTAATTCTTTTTTTTCAATTATCTATAGCTTCGCAGCATTTCATGATATTTAATCGGCAATAGCTGAAAATGACAGAGAAATCTTTTCTCTTCACAAGTGTATGTAGCCAATTTGTGTTTTGTAACCGGCCTCGCCCAGTAAAACATCTTGAAGCCAATTTTCTCTCAAATTTCATGGTCTTTTAATTTTTCTCGAAAACCACTATTTTTACAACAAAATTGTATCAGACTTTTTTATAGAAAATTCAATATACTACAAAAAAAGTCATGTAAGCCATAACCGTAGAGCTAGTAGTTTTCGAGATAAATCCAATTAAGCATTTCAAAATTTGAAAAATCGCTGTTCTATCCGAGATTTTAGTACTTTTTAATGGTTACAAAATATAAATTGGCTACGTACACCTTTAAAGAGTAAAAATTCCTCTGTCATTTCCACCTATTGCCGATTAAATATCATGAAATGCCACGAAGCTATAGATAATTGAAAAAAAAAAATTAAAATTTACGTGTCAAGGTAGCTCCGTCACGAACTTGATCAAACCAGAAAAAATCTATTTTTCAATATAGTGTACCTAAAGTATAGATCTTCATGTATGCGAAATTCCAGACTAAGTTACCGACCAAATAACAAAGAAAAAAAAAGTTGAAATATGAATTTTTAGCACGGGGGCTTATGGAAGGACTACTCTCTAGAGCCTCTAGAGGCATAAAACACGTCATATCTATGCATTTAGAAAACAGATGTTAACAAAAAACAAGAATCTCGTTCATTGGGCCATGAGAATTCTAAATATCATTAAAAAGTATCGAGTCACCGACTTATGTGAACAGATATTCTGTAATAGAGTGATGGAAAAGATGCAGTTCCAAGAGAAATTGTAACCGTATAGAGATTTAGCAACGCCGCAGCAATCAGCTGCCTCTCACGTACAGGCATGAATACACCATACACGCGTATAGTGAGTCGCGCATGCGCACTAATGAAAACATCTTGTGAGCTAACCTCAGTTCAATTTGAAAAATAATGTGACATTCATTTGATTCTCATGTACAGATCTTTTATTAAATCTTTTATAAAAGTAATTGTTTTAAAACAAATATGCAATTGTATTTTTTTCGCAGTACACAAACATAACACAAAATTGTCTGAAAATCTTTCAAAATAAAATACGGGATAGTATTATGTTCGTCGTGAGTAAGCATGGGAAAAATTTGAGAAAATTTTGCAGATACGAGTATACATATGATAACAAGTACAAACTTAGCCATCATTCAGATGCTTGACAATTTTTTCCAAAACTTTTTTACATTTAGTTACACGAGGTCGACCTCCTACATCTTCCGCCAATAACATATAAACACCTTCGTAGCCACCACTTGCAAAAGCCTTCTTCAAAATAGATAAATCAATGCCAGCCTTGGACATTTTTGTTTTCATGCCAGCAGAAATTTCAGTTAGACTGCCTAATGAAGCTTTAATGCATGCACTTGCTTTTGCTGCGTCTTCAGATTTCAACACATTCCGAACACTTCTGGTGTGTTTAGTGATCAGCGCTCTATCAATACCAACTTTAATAATCAATTCATGCAACGTTTGCACATCATTAATTGCATTATGTGCTTGGTGTAAATTAGCGGTGTCCAGAAAATCTGCAGCGAGTGCCTCCTGGCTAAACTTTTGTTTATTTTCTCTTCGATCGGGAAGCTTTTCTCGAAATATATGCAATGTATCAGCAAACCCCTGTACAACTGACATGAATTCGTTGATCAACCCTAAGTCAGATGCTAGTTTTACAATCCTTGGTGCATCGAATCTGTAGAGTTTTAATTAAATTTAGAATATATATATATATATATATATATATATATATATATATATATATATATATATATATATATATATATATATATATATATATATATATATATATATATATATATATATATATATATATATATATATATATATATATATATATATATATATATATATATATATATATATATATAACAAAAATACATGGTATATATTACAAAAAAGGTATATTATATCATAATCACACTTCTATACCTAAAGGCATTATGTGCTACAAGAATGAGTGACTGCCCTTGTGACTGCAAAAATTGTAAAAATTTTGTAAACGCAGTTTTCACCGGCACTGTATCCAGTTTGGTATCATTTAGGTACATTTCACCATCAATAACTTTGATTCCAGTTATTTGAGATGCTCCTGGTGACATGCCTTTTGATGGTATGATGTACGAATTATATGAGCTATCATCTGTACATGCCGCGATCTATGAGTATGTACACCTAACGAGATTGATTGTGACCAGTTCAAGGCCACGCAAATTTGAAACAAATGCGAATCTAAATGTTAAATCTCATAAGGATGCGCATTTGTTTCAAATTTGCGTGGCCTTGAACTGGTCATAATCAATCTCGTCAGGTGTACATAGAAATTGATCAATTATGATATTTCGATTCGGTAGCAAATAAATTACCGCTTTGTAAACAAATTTTCACCTGGCAAATTTCTGCTGTCTTACGCAGTCCGGTCGTTTCCAAATCAAATATTACCATGCGACAAGTATCGAAGCTTACATTTTCTAGATGTAATAATTTTATTATAACTCCAGTAACATTATAATTCATTATTATCAATTATTTGCCAATTGCTTACCACAAATTGATGGGTTTTTTAACAAGTCCGAAACGTTAGCCAAGCCAATTTCTGTCTTGTACGTGATACCTTCACGTTTGGTCACCGCAACAGTTTTTGCGGATTTCTCTTTCTTTGCGAAAAGTCTTTTTTTTTTAGATTCAATAGATTTTCGTAAGACTGCTTGTTTTTTTCTATTATTATCTTTCCATTCGCGATATCTTAATGTTTCTTTGCCAGGCGAAACACAAATCAACTCATTCACTTGCATAACATATTTCGTACCAATATTTTTTTGCCCTACCCTGCCGAGACTCTGGTGTCTAAAGATTCTGACCCTGCATAATGTCGTGATTTTGGATGCTTGCTGGCAACAACACTATTAAAACTTTCGTTCGCCTGGCTAGAGGCACAAGGTGCTAGTTTACTAGCATTATTAGCGAAGCGTGCAAATAATTTGGATAGAGAAACTCTTAGTTCGGGATCAGAAAGGGATTTGCCATTCGGAAGATTGGTATGCGCAGATTGATTTTCTGTTGACTTGTGTTTACACCATGCTCCACAATTGCTATGATTGCCAAATGCATGCGGTACTACATTTTGTAATGCAGTTTCTACGTTTTTGGGACTTCCCTTATTCTGCTTAACCGCACAAGAAAAGCAGTTAGAAAAATATTCAATAAGTTTAGGTTGCAGCTTTAACGAATATAGGGCATTTTTTAATGCCTTATGTGCATGATTGAAATCAGACCATTTTTCTATTGGTTCTGATGCTTCTCTGCGAACCGCCGCTATGGTGCATGAATCATCGTCACCTATTAATACAGAAATGTTCGCATTTTCACCCTTCAACATTTCATTGTGATTCACTAGTTCAACAGCCATGTCAGGTTCCATGGCTTTCGCAGATCCTGAAAAATTTTGTCTGCAATCGTGATCTTCTTTTTTACAGCCTGCTGCACATTTCCTGCATCTCTTGCTTCGAGTAGAGTATGACAATACCTTACCGGTATGATAGCCAATTAATGAGCTATGACCTACGTAACAAGTTGAATCTCATAAATTGAAAATGTGTCGACTCTTTTTCGCTAATCATACTTACATTAGTACAGCCATACTTATATCACAATACAAATGCATTCACAAATACACATGCATATCTAATTAAAAGTATTTCAATGTGTATGTATGTATGTATGCTTTGCCCGTTGGCATATCTGTAAAATGATGAGAACCTGATAGGCTGTTGTATGCATTATCGGTGCCTCTCTTCTGCCAGCCAGCATCAAACGAAGCTATAAGGTTGTGTTCTGAGTTTGACGTAGATGCATTATTATGATCGACGTCGTGATTCAGAACAAAAGAATTATTTTCATCACCTGCTATTTGTGTATCGTCGTACTCCTTACTGCGCATGCAAATAAATCCAATCACATCATAACATTATAGAGTAAAGCACACGTACTAAAAGACAGGATTCAACCGTGAATAGGAAAAAGGTCATAACATATAAATATGAACATATATTCGTCAATTAGCATTAAAATTTATTCAATTCTTCAAAAAACATTTTTTGAGAATACATGATCAGACTATTCTAAAATTCATTTTGCAGCGTATATGATTATGATCAAAAGACCAGATTTTTAGGAATATACAATTAAAAAGACTTTGTACGATTTCAGAAATACTATCTCAATTATGAAAAATTTGATAATTCTATTGCTGAAATATTGACCAAGTACGTTTTCAATCAATTAGGAAAAGATGCATAAAAATATGGATTAATATTATTGCAAATTCATTTACAATTCAAATTTCGAGAGGATACTAGTGAAAAAATCCAACTTTCTAGTCTCAATTCATGAAATCGTATGCATAGAATTTATTTACTTTTTTGTCAATATTGAAAATTAAATTCTTCTGCTAGAGTAACACCTTTGATTAGTATTACTTGGATAAGCATTTACAAGAAATTTGAGATTATATAGCTCCATTTCTCAATGCCTGGGGTATTTATTTTAAATAAAAATTCAGGGTTTCAAACAATCTCTTCATCGATAACCTATATTGGTAATTATTGATAAAGTTCACTCTATAAAGTTCGCGTTCAAAGATATGTACGGAATGAAAATATTCAAGTAATTTGAAATTAATTGCTAGATATTTTATCTTCGGAATGCACAGAAATGATGTTCATTATCGCCAGTATCCTGAAATTTCAAATTAATTAAGTAATACTATACATATTACTTTATTCACTTACTTCTCTTTGTGATTAAAACCCTTTGACAGTTCTTTTTCTTTCTGGATGCTCTCTCTGCAGCTTTCTTTAGCCACTGCTTCAATTGCTGGGCCCACGAGTCTCTCATGTCGTTTGAGTAGGTTCGGTGAAATACTAGGTATATTGATTGCTGAGCAAATAGTATTCAGTTGAGTTTCGCCGATGCCAGCATCAATAACGGCTGTGAGAAAGGATGTTCCATTTGTAAATGTACTTTTAGACATTAATCCTTGTAGAGTTCGAAGTCATTTCAGTATACATACCAATTGCTGCTTTCAAGTTCACATCGTAATGACATTTCTCTTTGTTCAATTTATTTGTGTGCACAATAGAATTATTAGCACATTTCAAGCAGACAACTTTTAGAATACTAGCAAATCCACGTTTACTTTCTTCTTTCACATTTCTCAGTGACAAAGGTTGATTGCATTCGTTGCACCATAACTCGTTTGCCAGCGTCTGAAGTTCTACAACTCTGCGTCCTTCGAGGTTATGAGCGGCGTCAAAGTGGTCACGCTGAAATGTAGTATAAATATTTCGTTCACAGAAGGATCAATGATTCCACTGATTTGGAATTAGTTAATTGTTATTCATAACCAGTCCGTGTTCATAACTGATGGAAAAACCTAACAAACCTGGTTTTCGCGATTGTTTCTGCTCATACTCGCAAAATTTTCTAAAGCACGTTTCACTTTTTTTTTTACAAACTGCCCCTTTCTTTGCCCAATAGATGCTCGCACATTATAAGGCATTATTCATGCGTAATGTCAATCCCGGGGAAAAATAAATATCACATCACGGTGACAGCCGACTGCGTCGTGACGAGTGATTTAAAGAGAGAGAGTGAGATAGGAGAGTTCAGAGTTACAACGTTGCCGTACTTCTCTATGCAGTACCGTAACGTAAAATTGTTCACATTTTACAGTGTTCTTATTTTCAATATACAAGCAGTAATTCCAACAAAAAATTAGTAGCAATGCATTTTTTATTAACTGTGGATTGAAACGCATACATATTACTGAAAATCAAGAGGGCCTTATTGAGACACCCACGCGATACGCACCTACGTGACGGAACTACCTTAATCAAATGGGAAAATTTCAAATTCATTTCGCGAGTTCTTAGAATTAAAATTAAGAGTCCATATTTGGTGAGAATTTGTTTTTATATGTTTAGAACATTATTCCGTGAATGGACTGAAAAAAAAAAACTTGTCTAAAACGAAGCACCCTAATATACATGGCGTTATGCCGCAATCAGATAGCTAAGTTAGTACTACTGATGAGTTATGTATCGCGTGTAACGATATGGCCTATTCCTAACGCAAGTGATTCTATGTCTGCAATAAAGGTTATCTCATAACACTATGTTGATCGCCGCACAGATCCAAAGTTCAGAATTTACATCGAGTAAGAAACCCATAGTGGAATTTATGTATTGGAATCAATGCAGAAATTCATAAACACTCGTGAGTATATGCCGGGAACGTTTCGTGAAGCAGGTCAGTGACGGCGATGGCGCTTGCTTTCTTGAATTTTATGAGACGGGTCAACTCCTATCGCGGAAATATCTCTAGGGTTTTCGAAATTTACTCCACCACATAGGCGCCAAAAACTGTTCAATTTCCTAGATAAATGTCGAAATGTATTTCAGGGTTACGTTTTGCAGGTTATAAAGATTTGGATTCGATTGATACAAAATAAAGTGTTTCAATGTGCAAAAAAAGAAAAAATGTTGGAACTAAAAATAACTGACTGAAAAATGCACTAAAATGTGTGAAAAAATTCTCAAAAATCTTCTCGAAGTCGACGCCGAGTTCCAGATTGTATCTTTCTCAAAAATAACCTAACCTAACCAGATTTAATATTTCTTCTAAATTAAGGGGGGTGGGAGTAAGGTTAATTCCGTGAAAAAAAGGCATATTTTTAAGATTTGTTTGGCGACACAGATAGTGTTAGTTTATTCACTTAATTTCCATATAATAATGCAACATTTGAACAATATTTTCCTGAATTTTTATTGCAAAATATTGAAAATTGAGCGAGTGACAGTGAATCTCCGGAGGCGCCTCGAAAAAAAATTGTTTCGCGGTGTACATCATAACTCGCAACAGAATCATCTGAAACAAAAAAATCAAAATGCATCTGTTAAAGGAGATGCTTCTCGAGGTAACCACAGGAGGATTTTTTCTTCGATTTTTCAATTCTTCGTAGCACTTGGAAGTCAATGAACCGATTTTCGCTAAAAAAAATCGGCTAATTTGTTGTTGTAAAATTAATAATTATTAAAAAAAAAAAAAAAAAACAGAAAAGCTCCCGACAATACCTGGTAAATTATGTGAAGAAGTACTGTGCAAAATTTCAAAACGATTAGTTCAGTAGATTTTGAGTTATGGCGTACACGAACTTCAAACATGACAAGTTTCAGAAAAACGCTTTGAAGTTTTGCACACTGAAAAATTCAACATAAAATTCGATAATTTCCTTATACTCACACAGAGTCGTCGATGCCAGGTCCGTAGAACATAAACCTCTTATCACCATGATCTAGAGCATCATTTTGCATTTATCTACGCAAAACTCCTCCTTCTTTACTAGATTATTTACATTCTTTCACTAGATGAAATGTAAGGAGGCTGTTTACACTTTTCACATGTAAGCTTG
The DNA here is from genome assembly GCA_963924015.1 of Macrophya annulata. Classification (NCBI taxonomy): domain Eukaryota; kingdom Metazoa; phylum Arthropoda; class Insecta; order Hymenoptera; family Tenthredinidae; genus Macrophya; species Macrophya annulata. The sequence goes on from OZ001263.1 coordinate 8,707,722, forward strand.
ATGTTGAAACAAAGATCTTCGTTTTTGCATGTTTGGAATGCCACTTTTCCATCATACTTTACACATTTGACTGAAGTAGCAATAATCGAAAAAACAAGAACAAAATCTATAATTCTGTAATGTTTTTGGATATCTTCTTCTACCTCTACGGCGGGACTATTTTTAATTTTTTTCGCTGACGCGCTATTAGCTTCCGCTTCGTCGTTTTTACGCTTGCGAAGAGGCACTTTTTTCGGTCGGCACAAGATCTCATTACTTTTCTTAGAATCTTGTCTGGTCATTTTTCGAGGCATTATTCGAGGTACGAACACGAACGAAAACAGAGTCAAACTTTTAACGTCACTTGCTACTGCTCAGCACGGCATACAGCGATCAACTGATGTATATGTATACCATGCCTCGAATGGCTACGTTACTTTTCGGCGCTAAACCTTTCGGCGCTGGGACATTTCGGCGCGAGGCGTAATTCAAGTGTTCAGATGTTTTTTTTTTTTTCGCGCGCTGGCAATTCACCCCAGATGTTACACCAAAATGGTATCTGCGTTCGAGCCACAGCCACCTTCTGAGTTGTTAGCACGTGTGTGTGTGTGTGTGTGTGTGTGTGTGTGTGTGTGTGTGTGTGTGTGTGTGTGTGTGTGTGTGGATCAATGGTGTAGCCTAACCCATTCTAACCCTTCGAGAGCCACTGCGACCTTTCAAGTTGTAGCACGCGTGTGTGTGTTTCATTGGGGTAGCCTAACCCATTCTAACCCTTCGAGAGCTACAGCCACCTTTCAAGTTGTAGCACGCGTGTGTGTGTGTGGATCAGTGGGGTAGCCTAACCCATTCTAATCCTTTGAGATCCATGCCCACCTTACAAGTTGTTAGCCCGTGTGTGTGTATGTGGATCAGTGGGGTGGCCTAACCAATTATAACCTTTCGAGAGCTACAGCCACCGTCTGAGTCTTGCGCATGTGTGCGTATGTGCGTGTGTGGGATCAAACCATGATATAATCTTGTCGCAGCCTCCCGGGGTGGGGGGCGACGGGGGATTGCTTGCGCTCGAAGCGCGCAGAACATCCAAAGAAAACATCCTAGCATTCGAATCACGTCTCGCGCCGAAACGTCCTCGCGGCGAAAAGACCTCGCGCGGGAACGTTCTAGCGCTGAAAAGGCTAGCGCCGAAACGTCCAGGCACCGAAACGGGCACGCGCCGAAACGGCGGCGCCAAAACGTCCTGCTTCCGCCTCAAATATAGACAACGCTACCTGAACAGATACTTCCACCAAGAAATAGATTTGAAGATTATAAATGAATACAATAGCGTGCCGGGTGAGCGCGCCGCGCAGCTGTCGATCAACTGTAAGAACCCGGCCTGAAGCAACGGACGCTCAAATACTCATAACTTCATCAATTTTTCTCCGATCGACTTGCAATTTTGACACGATTTTCTTGAGATATCATGCATTTATTAAAAAAATTAATGAAAAAATGCAAAAAAAATTTAACTCCCCCCCCCCCCTTAACCAGATTTTATTTTTACTTCTAAATTAACCAGATTTAATATTACTTCTAAATTGTATTTTTAAGCAAGATGCAATTTGGAATTCGACGCCGACTTCGAGACAATTTTTATGAATTATTTCACAATTTTTAGTGCGTTTTTCGAAGTCGGTTATTTTTTTTTTTTTTTTGCGACTTTTTTTGAGACTTTACATCCTCCGGGCCACCGGCTGATTACGTTTAATTTAAAAAAAGGTTCATCCAAATCGGTCAAGTAGTTTCGGAATAATCGCTGGACAAACATAAAAAAAAGACCTGTCGAATAGAGAACCTCCCCCTTTTGCGAAGTCGGTTGAGAATAAACCAACGGTATTTTCATATGGTTCTCATGTGAATTTTCACTAGAGTGTCCATGTCGGTCGCTATACAAATTTCCATATCCTACATAGTTGTGTTACGTGTGTTACAAACAGAGGCTAATTGAGCCGCAGTGGATTTTTTTTTTTTACTTCGTGTAAAACTATAAAAAATTTCAATAATATATATACGAAAATATACGAAATAATATACGAATAAATATACGTAATATATACGAAAATTCATCAATTTCCTTAGTTTTTTATTAATATTCGTACAAATATCTATGACAGGACCCAACACATTTCCTGTAGATGCTAGCTTTTTGTAGAACTGGCTCATTTTTTCATATGTTGTATTCTTGCTGGCGTTGATTGAAAGTTATTATGGTCTGGACTTCAAAAAAACCAAAAAAAAAATTAATTTTCAAGTTGCTGTTCTCATCAAAATAAGCAAACCGAGCTCACTTATATACACTATTACTGCTATAGTACAGTATACTTAGAATAAACGTCAAAATTTGAGAATATATCAAGTGATTGTATGTCAGTGCGCACAGCTTGCTTTTCTTGTTAAGGAGAGCGAGTTTAAAATTTTTTTTCTCTTTTTACAGTGGAATATTGTATTGTCACTCAACCTTAGTAACTATGCAAAATTTCACCAATAGGTTACGGCAGAAAGTGTGTTGAATGCAGGATGCAAGATTTGCAGGCATACATGAAACATTGTGAGTTAAAGAAAAAGTAAAAAAGGAGCCGTATCACTGCTAAAAATTCTGAAAGATGACATATAGTAAAGCCGCTACAGTAGATAAGATTAGAAAGTTCTAGAATCCAAGCTTGTTATGAGTTTTCTATGATTCATCTTTCCTCCCATTTTTTCCCCTCGTATGCGAATAGAATAGAATAGAATAGAAGTATATGCCTTTAGGATATTTCCCCTAGGGCTCCGGCGAATGTACACTTGCCGAGATTGATTCTGAGCCGGAAGTGAAAATCAGAAAATTTACTAAGCTGGCAGTGACTAGGTAAGTATCTAGATAGGAGACAGTCCGCCGCGAAACCCGCACGAGCTGTCTGCTAAGCTTCAAAAAGCATGACAGATAACCTAACTTCGAAATGTTACCAAGTGACTGGTGTTTGTGATTACCTCAGAAACTAAGTCTGGTCTGATTTTGCGGTAGACTGTCTAGCTAGTTGCCTAGTAACTATTAGACTAGTAACTTTGCTAATTTTCACTTCTGGCTCAGAATCAACCACGGCAAGTGTTTACTTGAGTGTCTAGCTAGATAGCCTGCCGCGAAACCAGACCAGATTTGATTTCTGGATGAATCACAAACACCGAGTCACTTGGAAACATTCCGAAGTCAGTCGGTGCTTTCCAGCAAGGCTGACACAGTCGACACGGATAGATACGGAGGGATATAACTGGTCACTTCCGTTGGAACCGGACAATGCCATTGCTTTGTATCTATTTGTGTCTCTTGTTGGAAAGCACCCAATTAATCTGTCACGCTTTCTGAAACTTAGCAGACAGCTCGTGCTGGTTTCATGGCGGACTGACTACTGTCTCGTTACTTGCCTAGCTATTATCAGCCTAGTAACTTTTCTGATTTTCACTTACGGCTCAGAATCAACGTCGGCGAGTGTATGTAAGTTTCGAAAAGATCACCTCGGAATTACGTCATTCGGTCTAGCAGACAGCTCCTGCTAGTTACGCAGCAGACTGTCTAGCTACTTGCCTAGTAACTATCAGCCCAGTAAGTTTTCTGATTTTCATTTCCGGCGCAGAATCAACCTCGGCAAGTGTACATACATAGCTCCATAACGTTAGCCCCTCATTTAAGCCCGATTGAATTGATTATATCAGGAATCGTTTGTGAATCGTTTGTAGGTGTTTGATAGTAAAATCTCGACGTTTGATGGTCAATAGTTTATTTATAAATAATAAAATAAATTTGTCTAGGGAATTTAAGTGACCTTAACCCCTCATTAGTCTTGTTTTTTTATCGAATTTACTTTTTCCAATGTGCAATCGTTTGTTGGTCGTTTATAGGTGTCTGATAGCGCCTTTACAACTTTTAATAGTTCACGGATTATCCGTGAAAATTAAAACAATATCGTATGGGGATCAATCCAGGCAAGTTTTTCAGCCCTAAGGAAGTACCCCTAGACCAGTTTCCCGGGCTTAAATTCAACTATCAATTGTATTTTGTAATATGTAAATTTAACTAATTTCGGAATACAAAATCGTTTGTTGGTCGTTTGCAGGTGCTTGATAGCGTATTTTCAACGTTTGATAGCCAACCTGTCGTTCCCGAAAATCAAAACAATCTCATCTCTGGGCTGGCTCTGCAGCTTGCTGGTAGTAATCTCGCAAATTCGTTATATTTAAATATCTTCTGATTGTATTACATTTCCTTCATTTGGAATCGGTTTTAGGGCGTTTGCAGGTGTCTGACAGCGCATTCCCGACGTTTGATAGTTAAACCTATCTTATATATTGACAATCAAAACAGTCTCGGTCTAGCGAATTTTCTTTTGGCTGGTCTTCCAGCTCACGGCAATTTATTTTATTTGTCCCTAATTCTACTACTTGTCATTTATTGTTCCAAATCAATGTTACAGACTATTCCTGTAACCCTAAATGTAATTATATGACAGGGAATTTTATGGTTATATAATTGCTACGAATTAATAGCTTTCGAAATAATTCCCATAACCTCAAATACTTCAGCTCGCGCGTAGGTTCGGTCATAAGCTCTAAATGTGATGCATTTCCAAGATATGTTCTCTTTTAACATTTCCTACAGACATAATTCACATGACCCCATGTACAATTTCTCTATAAAAATTCAAATTGGTATGATTTGTTTTATTATTTATAAATAAACTATTGACTATCAAACGACGGGATTTCGCTATCAAACACCTACAAACGATTCACAAACGATTCATGATATAATCAATTCAATCAACCTTAGATGAAGAGAAATTTCCCAGAATATTAAATTCCCCCAGAAAAATCCCTACCATAGGTTTGTTTTAATTTTTCCGGATCATCGGTTAATTATCTGTTAGGGCCATGATAACTTAGCAGTTAGTAATATCACAAGAGAGCGCGGAGAGTAGTTGGCGACAGTGATATAGGGAAAGAGGAGAGAGAGTAATATATAGTTAGTGACATGCGAGTCGAGCTAAGAGGCAGAGGCGGGATAAGAATAAAACGTAAAATGTGAGTTGGCTTAAGCCAGAAATATAATAAACAACCATAAATGAATAAATAAATAAAGTAACGTGCATAGAAACCAGAAACCGAGTTTATTTATTGAAAACCATCGCCCAAGAGGCACGAGGTCGGAGGGAAATTATAACAGCCCGGAGGAGGCGATCGCTATAATTTTTTTCCAACATATCAGAAGTTGCAAGAGCGCTATAAAACACGCACAAACGACTGACAAACGATTGCACATTGAAAAAATAAAATTCGATAAAAAACAAGAGTAATGAGGGGCTAAGGTCACTTAAATTCCGAAAACAAATTTGTTTTATTACTTATAAATGAACTATTAACTATCAAACGTCGGGACTACGACAACAATTAACTATCAAACACCTAAAAACGATTTACAAACGATTCATGATATAATCAATTCGATCGGACTTAGATGAGGGGCTAACTTTATGGAGCTTCTTGCTGCAGCGCGCTGCGATGCGTGGCAGCAGATGACTCAACAAGATGGCGGTAGCGACTCGCTCGGCGTTAGGTGCGCAGCGGGGACTTAACTGGCACTCTAACGCGCAGCTCGCAGACCACTTGGAACTCGGGACTTTTGAATCTCTTACGTGTAACGGACAGAGACTCTCGCTCGGGTTTTGGAGGTGTTTCGGAGAGTCTCGACACTCTTGGGGGTTGGAGGTTTTGGGACGGGACTGGGGAGGTTTCTCGGGTAATCGGATAGATCTTACCGGGTTCTGGCGACAGTTCTGGCGAAGCGCGGCGTCGGTACAGATCCAGGGAAACGCACGTGTCCGTTGAGCTCACCGGGCAACACCAGTCAGAAAAACACCATGGCGTCCCAGGCATGATGTAAATAGACAAGGTGTGCTATTGCGCAGCCTTTATAATCAACCGATCAAATGCTCGTCCCCAACCCGTCCATCTTGATTTCTTAACCAATCAGAGGATAGCCGCAACGATTTGAAATCAAATGTATTTAAAACTGCAATCTTGCAGTAACTATTAGATAATTCAAAAATTAAAATTTTTTCATTATGCCTTAAAAATAATGTTTGTATATAAGAAATTATTATATAAAATTGTGTTACACAGTTTTTTAGTAATATTAATTGAAAGATCACAGAAAAATACAAAAAACAAATAAATAAATAAATTAAAATAAAGCAATTTATTAATAAAAATAAATTTAAATATTATTTAGACATATTTAATCATGAGAATTCAAAAAAAAATTGTAAAAATGTTATCTTTTCTTGTTTAGATATGATACAAATAAAAATAAAATAATATCACAAGAAAATAACCTTGTGAATAAATTATATTTTATTTTTCATTTTACATTTAGAATAACTATTAGTCATAGTTATACAATATTGACAAGTAATAAATAGTTTACGTTTTTATTTATCTATTAATACTTATGAAGTAGAATATTAACAAGAATAATATCTTTGCAAATTTGCAGAATTCGCAGCAATTCTAATTCTTTCATTACTATCTTTCTGTTTTTTGTTTAATATTCTCAATCGAATATACGTGGACTTGGCGAGGTTGATTCTGATCCGGAGGTGAAAATTGGACAACTCACTTAGGTTGGTATCGAGGAGATAACCGGCAGCGCCGTCGTCGAGCGCCCGCGGAACTCGCTCGAACTGTCTGGGGAGCTATTCCATAACTTTTATCACTGCTATCACTTATCATAAGAGTGATACGTGCGATGAGTACTTCTCGTCGCACGAGTGATACAGCAGAGTGTGTAACTCATATATGTAATATTCCTATATTGCTAGTAGGGTCTGAAATGAGACTAATTTTAGACGGTGCTGACGATAATGTTGTTTCTTTCTATCGTGTTCGAATCAGAGCTTTCTACGGAAGTGAACATCTGGCACTTGTGTAGAACATTTACACGTGTAATAATGTTTTAAAGGTTAAGATTAAATCGACGATTCGCTCATACGTTTCTTATTATTATTTCATTGGCTAAAAATATTTTGTAAAGTCCTTTATTTTATATTTTAATTTCAATATTAAATACTTTTAAAACCCGCCAATCCGCCATTACTATCGCAGTTGCACAGAATATGTTAACTGGACTTCGAAGAAGTAAGTTGGATGCATATTCTGTTTCTCTTAGTTCCTGATCCCGCCACTTATAGGGATTAGCAATATAGGAGTATTACATATATGATGTTACCGAAGAATCGCAGTCGTTTCTATATCACCTATCCTACATGATTCAAGAGTTTAATGGTCATGTCAGTTTCGTTGTGTGCGTGTGTTGTTGAAAGTGACATTCATAGGTTATTCTGTGTCATTTAAATTTTAATGTATCATTGGAATTATAAAGTTCAGAAGTTTTTTTTCGCACACAACGAAACTGACATGACCATTAAACTCTTTAACCACGGAGGATAGGTGATATAGAAGCGACTGAGACTCTTCGGTTACACACTCCACTGTATCACTCATATGACGTGAAGTACTCATCGCACGTATCACTCTTATGATATCTATCGACAGTGATAGCAGTGATGAAAGTTATGGAATAGCTCCCCTGTCAAGTTTTTAAAGGCATAACAAATAACCTAACCTCAAAATATTACGAAGTGACTCAGTGTGTGTGATGACTCCAGAAATTATGTGAACATCGAAATTGCTATAAAACAGACGGTGGAATGCGGAAGATGGTTTAAATATCAGAAATATTACGGTAAATCTAACTTTATAATTTATATATAATTTAAATAAGCAAATGCAATTGTTGGAAAACAAGATTCTTTGTGGATTCTTACATCGCTTTCAGATAGTGGCAGCGATCGCAGGTGGGAACAGGAAAGACGGAGCTGAGGTATGTGGGAACGAAGTAATTCGATGCATCACACAGCAGCTTACTGAGCCTGGATTTCTAGTTTCTCGTCTGTGATCTTTCGTCCCTTATCTTTGGTCCCTCGACTCGTCTCTCGTCTTGTATCCTTCGTCTCTGGTCTTTCGTCTCTACTGTCTTACGTCTCCAGTCCCTCGCCGCTAGTCTCTCGTCTCTGGTCTTTCGTTCCTCGTCTCCAGTCCTTCGTCTCCAGTCTTACGTCTTACCTCCCTAGCCACTAGTCTCTCGTCTCCAGTCTTACATCTCTGGTCCCTCACCACTAGACTCTTGTCTCTGGTCTTTCGTCGCTCGTCTCTGGCCCTTCGTCTCTGATCTCTCGCCACTAGTCTCTCGTCTCGTCTTTCGTCCCTCGTCTCTAGTCCCTCGCCACTAGCCTCTCGTCTCTGGTCTTTTATCCCTTGTCTCTGGTCCTTCGTCTCCAGTCTAACGTCTCTAAACCCTCGCCACTAGTTTCTCGTCTCTGGTCTTTCGCCTCTCCTCTCTGATCTGTCTTCTTTCTGATCCCTCGTCTCTTGTTTCTAGTGTCTCGCCATCGATCTCTCTTCCCTGATCTCTCTGTCGCCTTATAGCTCTCGTCTCTCACCTTTCATCTATTGTCTTCTGACTCGAGAGTATATTCAATGTCTGCATTCAGTCAACATAAACTAACAAATTGATTCTATTGTCAAAGCCTGCTCCTAGCTCTCCTGCAAAGTTTAGTTTATTTAAGTTTATATGCTAAAAATGTATTCAATAATTCTCGAGTAAATAACAATTAAAATTGCCCTGTCGTATTTCGTCACTAGCCATTTTGTTACCCAATTTCATTCCAGTCCGATGATTGTCCAGGTGCGATAAGCTGCTGTGTGATGCATCGAATTACTTCGTTCTCACATAATTCAACTCCGTCTCTCCTGTACCTACCTGCGATCGCTGCCAACCTATAAAAGCGATATGACAATTCACAAAGAATCTTGTTTTCCAACAATTGCATTCGATTATTTGAATCATATATAAATTATAAAGTTAAATTGACCGTAATATTTTAGATTTTTAAAACATCTTTCGTCTTCCACCGTCTGTTCTATAGCAGCTTCGATGTTCATATAATTTCTGGAGTAATCACACACACTGAGTCACTTCGTAATATTCCGAGGTTAGGTTATACAGGATGGTCTTTTTTAATCACCCCAGGCGAATATCTCAGAAACTAAAGGAGATACGAAAAAAAATTTGATACAAAACTTGAAGGGTTTCGAGGGGGAAAAATAATGGTAATATCGGTTGACTTGTGGATCTTGCCACTTCCGAGATTTTTTAAGTGACTCTGAATTTTAGATAGGGAACACATATTTTGGGTGTAAGATATCGATAGCTCAATTCAAGACAAACTCGAAAACGATAAAAAAAAATTTTTTTGAACATTTTTTGGGGGATTTTTGTTTTTTTTTTTTTTACTTTTAGAAGGAAATTTTTTTTTCCTCAATATTCAGAGAGTCCGAATACTTCGACAAATATCCATTGCTCTCCACCCTTTTTAGAGAAGTCTCATGTAAATCCAAAACTGCACGGCTGGAAAGTACGAGATTGGCAAAGAAATTCGTGATTTAAACAGAAACAATTAACCGCATTGGTTCGCCCGACATAATTGAATTTACAAAAAAGTTCAATCTAATATCGGACTTGAGCCTCTACACCAACGTCAAGGTTGCAGTTACGTATTCGGACTCTCTGAAAATTAGGGAAAAATAGAAATTTTGTTTTTTCAAAAATGATGTAACATCTATTGGTTGGTGTTACCACAATCTTGGATCTTGCCACTGTTCGAATACAAGAGTCTAACCGAGAGATGTTGATGGTAAAAATAAACGTAGATGGATCAATTAACTATAATAACTTTATTAATAAGAATCGTCGATGGTTGTTATATGTTGATAGTTGGTAAAGGTGGAAATAGTTAAGTTATGTTTTGGTGATCCTTGTAAGAAGGTTGGGTAAGAAGTGAAGTAGTAGGACTATGAATAGGTAGAGTGAGTGGTAAAGGATTAGCTGACTCGTTGCATTTGGCAGTGCCGTGTGCAACGAGTGTCTGCTTAATGTAGAGAAGTTGGATATGGTAGGCTAGGTATCAAGTAAAAGATAAAAGTAGAGATCTAATGAGAAGGAGAGAATCGTGTGAATAGTTAGAGGATTGAGGTGAAGGTGAAGGTGGGGATGAAGTTGAAGGGAGAACGTACGGGTAGTGGTACCCGGACGTAACAATGGAAAAAAAATCTCAAAAAAAATTTCGATTTTTTTTTTTTTTTACCGTTTTCGAATTTGTCTTTAATTGAGCTATCGATATCTTATACCCAAAATATGTGTTCCCTATCTAAAATTCAGAGTTACTGGAAAAATCTCGGAAGTAGCAGGATTCACAAGTCAACCAATTTCACCATTATCTTTCCCTCTGAAAACTCTTTGAGTTTCGTATCAAACTTTTTTTCGTATCTCCTTTAGTTTCCGAGATATTCGCCTGGGGCAATTAAAAAAGACCACCCTGTATGTTATGCCCTTTGACTATATAACTATGGACTGCTAGCGGCTCCCACTTCTCCCATAAGCGCAGTATTAAAGTGGTGTATCCAACATGTCTAACCTTACCTGGCGGTTTAGGCTCCACCTCGTAGACCAAATGGCGGGCCATTCAAACGAAGTTTTCATAACACATGCATGGAAACCTCCACTTTCGCTGCGTGTAAACGGTGGACAAAATGCATCTTTTTGACGAGTGTGGCCAAAAACTTTGTCACACTACTTTTCCACACTCATGGCATCTCTTTCTATACCGTTCTCAACTCTTGCGTTGGAGCGAGATGTGTTTAACTCTATGAAAGTAAAATTAGCGCCGTCTCCCTGTATAAACGAATACAACAATTAGCTTCACCGACGATTCTTGAAACTAAGATAACTTTTTATTATCATGTCCTCATGTTCACAAGTACGTTGTGAATTTCGTAAATAGATAACCATACACATATTTATACATCGGTTTTATTATGTTATAACTAGTAAACGATTCAAAAATACAGAAAAATATTCTTCTATTCATTAATGTATACCATTTTTTTCTTATATGCATGCATTTGTCATAAATAATAAGATGTGATACGCGTCGAGACAGGAACTTTACACTCGTGTGATGTTTTCAGCACTCGTTTCATCGATAAAATCAAACAACTCAGATGCGGTATACTGATTTATCGGCTTCTTCAATCCGTGCGAAAATAGGCTTCGTGAATTCGAAAGTATTGTTTATTATTCTGATAAAATGTTTGGTTGCTGAGCACTCAGTAAACTTTGGATGACCGTCATGGAGGAGCTGTTCCAATGCCATTGCAATGCTTTCGCTGAAAGTTTGCACTGCTAATTTGACGTTCATTTTATTTTTCTTCCAGTCCCTGTGTTTGCGGTTTAACTTATTTGCGAGATGGAAATAGCCCTCTTCCTGCAATTCTACAAGACTCAATATATTTCCATTTTACGGGATCATTATTAGTATCGTATAGGACCCGTTTACTAATCCATACATTCCGAATAACCTTGTCCATGTGTGCAGTATCTAAGAATAGCCGTACGATTTTGCTATCATTTACAGGATGTGTGAAGTATGGATTATTATTGAACACATCTGCAAGTAGGTGAGAGCACATGGAAACATTCGCTGGGCATCCATCAAAAGTCAAGTATATAACTTTATTCCCAGATGAAGCTACAAATTGATGAACTTTTTGGTGACTTCAGCTCGTTCTTCGGCATTAATTCCGGCCGTAAAAAAGTATGCCACTGGTATTTTCCATCGTTTATTTAATCCAGTCAGCAAATATACCAGTGATTCTTTAGCTATTGGTAAATTCTCCGGATCATCGATTGCCGTCTCAAAATGAATGTAGCTTGTGAATTTGTTCTCTGCATGATTCCATTCAACTTGTTGGCGTATGCTCATCTCATCCATCATCAAGCAAGCGTATATTTTTTTCTCCCCAGCATTTGTACATCGGTTTTTCAATAGATCGATTGCTACTTGAGGTAACCCAGGTGAAGCATCCACGTTGCTGTACCAGGACCGTATCATAAAAGGGTGTGGCAACTTATTTTTATAATTTTGTCTGACATAACTATAAGCTTTTGGGCTATAAAAATGCAATGTCAATGCAAATGCTCGTAACTTTGGTGGACATTGTCCTTTTACTTGGTCTCTCTCAATATATTTTACAATGTCGTCGTCCTCTGATGTCATCTAAACTATGAGAAAAAAAAAAAAAAAACTCATGACATTTCCGGATTAACCTTGAATCATTGGGCTGTACAAAAATTTGCTTTTTCCATATGTTTAGTGGCCATGAATTTTGAGAATCGAAATTCCCAAACGTCATGGTTTTCCGGATTCCAGATTTTACGGCCACTTTGAAACGCGGATCAAATCACGAATACGACAAAATTATAGTATTTCCTGAAAAACCAATAGTATAATGATGATTTTCATGAAACACTAGTATTTTGTCAGATTAATGATTTGAGTTGCACCTCTAGAACATTCGTAGCATCCGAAGAAATAAGATAATCCTTCTCTGAATCCGATGACAATTGTGTTAGTGAAGTAATCTTTCTTTTCCCCCGGCTTTGGTGAGTCTGCAACCGTTTTATTATTGTATTCTTCCGAGCATATGCTGCCTTCAGTAGGCGGCTTGATTTCATCATTGTTCTTGGTGTCATGTCGGTTACTCGTTTGTTGGTTATGTCGCCTGCAGATATCTAATTTCGATTTTTAATGTCGACATTTTTTTGGTGTTTCAGACATCCTATTCTGTTGCGTACATTCATTTTCTGTTTCTGCAGTCTTTTCCTCAACTTCTATTTCGTTACTGCAACAAATTAAACTTACTTATCGAGTATCGTTTTGAGTTTCAAATCTTAAGTTTTAATTACTTTTGTTAACATATCCTATCCAATATTTCCTCTCTCAAAGATCAACTTGAAGAAATAGTGATGAATACCATGAAGAATGTTTGTTACTTAATTTTCCATATACAACAAGATCGATTAAGTGTATTAAATGCTCACTTTGACTTTTGTACAAGACCGATGATATCTGTATTTTCTGAGAACTGTTCCGGGTTCATAGTGCATAGCAGCAGTCATTTCTGTGTCATTACTGCAATAAATCGAAAATAGGTAAATAATGATATAGCCAAATACATCTGGATAGAAATCAAATCAATTCAAACTAATAATTGCTGCATCATATGTCACCTTACTTTAGATCTATGTGGGAATATCGATGGAATACAATTTGGTTTCAATCGCCTACTTGCTAACCCAAATTGCTCAATTCATGAGTCGGAGAAAGGCTTAATGCATATTCTGCTATATTTGGGTGGCTGCAAAGCACATGATTAATTATTTCCTGTATACACAGCCTGTATCCATTTGTTGCAAAGTACAGAATCGCTAGAAAATCTATATAAAAGTATTTTAATTCTTCAGTACGTAAGACGTTATGGTATTAGGTTATGAATTAACTATCCTCTACTTACCCATGAAATGACACATTTTCTGTACTTTCATCAGCTTGACTTTTGTACTTGGTAGTTTTACATCCATCCACAAAACAGTATGACCCTGTTTAACTTGAGCTCTATTACAAACGTACCAATTCTTTGTTTACCACGCCTAAACCGACACCTTGAACATAGCGTTGTTTACCGGTTAGTTCTTGGTATATGGGGGCGCCACAGATCTTGGATTCCACTGTAAAGTTGGCGTTAGCAGTCCATAGTTATACATGTAGTCAAAGATTATGCCTTTGAAAACTTGGCAGACAGCTCGAGCGGGTTCCGCGATCACTTGACAACGACGCTGCCGGTTATGTCTCCAATACCAACCTAAGTGAGTTGTCCAATTTTCACTTCCGGATCAGAATCAACCTCGCCAAGTGTACGTGTCCTGACAAGAAATAGAAGAACTTTATCAGAACCGTCAAGTTGTTCTTTTTTAATTTCTGACTTGACCAAATAAACAACTGTTTGAAAAATAATATTAGTATCTGACAAAAAATCTTCGTGAAATTCGTTAAATACTTTTTCTACAATTTTTGCTAGCTTTCTTAATTCTTCACTGTGATATGAAAGATTTCCTCTTGATATATGATTTATCCAATCAGGAGGATGTTCTTCGACAGGCATTTTCTTGGTCATTTTACCAAGTCCTGAATATTCTCTTCGGAACCTGTACGCTATGTATCCTGCTATGTATCTAAGTGCACTTTCTTCTATTATATCACGAATAAGTTCAATCTCAGGTTGCTGCCCAGTTACATCATCTAATAATCGTTGAAACCAATTACACTATGCAACAAATTGAAAAAAAAAATTTCACTGAGTTTTGAGTATGTAATTATGATTTCTCACCTTCAAGTTAATGGAGGTCTGTGAATAAAATTATCATACTACGTCAAGTTTCATAGTGGAAAGTATTTATTTATTCAAACAAATATATATTAATAAACAACCTGAAATTTTATTTTTCATTAAAAAACTTATAGTTTTTGGAACGGTTGGCTTTCCTCTTGTAGTCAGTTTGTGCAGTATCCCTCTGAAGGCACCAACAGTAGCCTGCAAGCATGGCTGGTTCCCACCTACCTTGATTACGCTTCTCAAAGTTTGCTCATTTCTGGTGATTGGCACACCAAATGGCATTTCTTTTATAGTACCATTGTACCAACCCGTCAAATATTTATAACATTTTATACAGCACACTTGGAGCACCCACAGTTTATCTTGATTTTCGATTTCAGTCTTAAAATAAACTTCATAACACTTCACAAAAAAAGAAGAAATTGGCTCTTTTCACTTTTAGGAGTAAATTGACCACGAACATAACAAAATAAGTTAGGAGAATTACCACAAATGCACGACATTTTGTAGGTTTGTGAGTGATCTAAATATTTTGGTGACTTTCGTTTACAATGCAGTTATATTCTCTTGATTACCCTCAAACAAGTGTTGCGAAACGTGAAAAAAAAAATAAGATTTCACGTTTCTGTGTTTTCAGGCGTGATATCTGAATATGAATTTGTTTTCTGGTGTTTACTAGGTATAACTAATGCGAATTACTAGACGAGTTGTTGGTGACTTTTTCAATATTGCATAGTGTTATTATTAAACAAAAGTACATTATCAAATATTTTCAGAAAATACGTTTTGTGGAGAATGATTAGTAAAAATAGGAAATTCAAAGTAAATTGTACATACAATATACATGCTTCAATTAAAAATTTCCAGAGAGCATCTTGTATAATGATAATCAGGGAAAGTAGCAAATACAAAGTAAATATGTAAAATATACATGCTTAAATTAAAGCATGTACATACATATGACCATATGTAACGTTTCGGTAGTTTTCCGGGCTGATAAATCAGTCCGGAACTATCGAGTTATTGTGAATTTTCTTCATCCTATTGGGATTTAGGACTCCTGAAGTGGATAAATCACTACTTTCCCACAAATCATCCAATTTTCGTGATTCTTACGGGTTTGGATTGGCTTTCGCCGAGTCAGTACCGTTCCCCTTTAATTTTTATTAAACTCCCAAACCTATTTCCCTAAGGAACAGAATCAGCTTTCGCACCTTATGTCCGTTTCTGGCGCGGATCTGGATCAACCACAACAATAGTTGGTTTGATTGACCAATACCGCTTCTAGCTTGATTTTATTGTTTCCTCCTTTGTGATTCCTAGCAAGTTTTTTCCCACTAGGATCATCCTACAGAACTCGGATAGCTCTCGCACACCGAGCCTGTTTTGTTGGTAAGTTTTAGTAACCAATTAGTCAGCTGACGACTCGAGGAAGGCTTTCGCATTACCGCTATCGGGCTCTATCTGGTTAACTAAAACTCACCGCTACCTTGAATTGACTGCCAAGTTCTGTAATGCCAATACGCGCTAGAACTACAATGATAGATGAACACAGTTAATAATCAAAAACAATGAATTATATTTTAATATCGATCAATTTCGCACCACGTGTGCAACCTTAAAATTATACAAGGATTGCTTAAACCTACGTCTAATACTAATTCCTACTATTCACAATGCCTGGTTCAAGCGTGTTTATTTCGGTAAATTATAGGCTCACAGAATATGTCAAGATATTGATGTCTCGTTGAGATTTGAAGTGTTTGAATTTGATATTCGAATTATTAACTTTGATTGTAGCTTCCAATATTTTTCTAAAAGTGAATATGATTGAGTTTGTTTGTTTTTGTTTTCCTTTTACAGAGAGAAGCTCCTTATTTTGTGATTTACGAAAAAAGTGCGCTTTGCAAAATCTACGTAGTTCGATTTAATTCGACAAGCTAAACTGTGCTTTGCACGATTAGAATTGAATTGATATTATTTGCGAGACAGCTAGGCGCTTTGCACTGTGCTGTCCTAGAGTGATTTTAGTATGAGTCAGCTCCAAGCGCTTTGCTTATACAACTGCTTATTTGTTTTGCCTCTACGCGCCTTATATAAGTCTTTCATGGCCAATCTTTTTCGTGAGTTCAGAGCTTCGGCGTTCAGACCGCTAGATGGTTGGAGCGTCGAAAATTTACATTACATAGGTCTGCGATATTTCCTTTATTACAAGTTTTTCTACTGAAGTGTTAATATTCGTGCTAGTAGTTCTAGGTAGCGATTCTGGATCTTTTGGCGTTACATAGCGCCGGTGACGTTAACTTAGCCCGCTAATGCCGGGTAACACCGCCTTTTTCTGTCGCTTGCAGCCTTTCACCCCCGCTAGTACCCATATGTCTTGTTATCGTGCGCCAACTGTCCGAAGTCTCTATGCGATTTTAATGTTTAATAACGCCTATTAACAACTGAATCCGTGGAAAACCCGACTCTGTGATAACGCTAACTAGTGGTCGGACGCTAACTCAGAGAATTTTGAACGACCGTGTTATGACGGGCGCTAAAAACTCTCTGAGTTAACGCCGGATCACTAGTTAGCGTTATCACAGAGTCGGGTTTTCCATGAATTCTATTGTTAATAGGCGTTATTAAACATTAAATTCGCATAGAGACCTCCGACAGTTGGCGCGCGGTGACAACACATATGGGAACTAGCGGGGGTGAACGGGTGCAAGTTTCGGAAAAAGGTGGTGTTACCCGGCGTTAGCAGCGTTAAGAGATAGCACGGTAGCTATCACCGCTATCGCCGCTATCGAAATCCAGAATCGCACTGCTGAATGCAATTGGGATTGGCGGGCATGACGTCATCAAACCAATATGGCTGGTCGGAGTAGGTCGCTTGCAGCTGACTATACGAGTATACACTTATTACACACAAGAAAAATTGAAGTTTAAACAATATGACAGTTTATTAAAGTCAAAATGATACTTTCAATAAATGAAATATGCGAATTCTCAAAATCAACAACATCGTGCCGTAATTTTATTGTAGGAGAAAAACTTTTGAATGCAAAACATATGTTGTGCAGCAGAACGAGAGTTGGAAATAATTGTGTTTATATTATTGCATTTTGCATACAAACATCTGGTCTAAGCAAAGATCCTTACGAAATAAAATGTACACTTTCTTGTCATGGAAAAATCGTGGATGCAAAATGCTCTTGTATTGCTGGATTAAGTCAAAAATGCAAATACTGCGTAGCTGTTTTCACACGTCTGACTAGGTTAGTTTCAAGTATCATTTTTCTCACTCTATGTTCTGTATTTATATTTGATTTATTGAACGATACTCATTCAAAATTGACTTTAATATCTTGCCAGAATTAATACTGATGATTTGGATGTTGTATCATCTACTGATATCAAATGTTTACGGCAAATACCTTACAGAAATGCAACAGATATATCCAAGCCACGTCCATCATCTGGACATGAATGTTTGCAGGAAATATTTGAAAAACAGTATCCCGTACAAATATCAGAAGCGCAGAGATTAGAAATAAATAATCTTTCAATTATATGTACGGATAATTGATTTAACTTTTCACATATTATTCGTATTATTCCATCAAATTTTATTATTTTAATTAATTTTTTTAATATTAAATTTTTGAAGATAATTTGTGCGGAATATTTATTATTTTTTACGTTTGTACATTATTTAATGGTTACAATCAATTTATCACGAAATTATAATTCTTACAATTCGTTTTTATATACATATTGTATATAAGTGACTCATTCAATCATGTACGTATTTTCAATGATTACACTAAATTGGGAAGGCACAAACCTGAGTGTTTAGACAAAAATAATAATGTAAATCCAGAAATAAGTATCGATAGTACACTACAAGCAATTTTTGAAATTCAGCCAAGAGATTCAATATTGTTAGAATAAATGACTCCGCAGTAGATTCAGCTTGAAAAGAACTTGATATACTTTATTTATTCAAGGTATAAATGTGCTTAGGTTATAGGTTTTAATTATATTTCGTCACGCGACACAAAATACTAACCGTCGTTGGCCGACGCCATAAACTATATTATGAGTTAACAGACGCGTAGGCTTAGTTCGCTCGTCTCCCCCATACGATGGCGCCCTCAGTGGGCTCAATACTAAATGCAGTGATATTTCCAACAGATATCAAATTTATTGAAGATCCCTTCTTCCGAACCAGAAAGGAAATGTTGCAAGGAACTCTTAGAATCACTAGAAGTAGATACAAAATCAGTTTGTGAGAAAACTTTTGAAAGCCGATCATCGTGGAAAAAAGCAAGGTAGTTTAGAATCACACGTTAAAGATGTTCTCTCTACACTTATTCAAAAAATAAAACAGCAATTTGGGAACAAAAGTCGCAGCAATATTTTTATCCAAAACTCTTTAATAGTGTAAATTTAATGAAGCATGGTATTAAATGTGAACCGTTAACAAGCAATGTCTATGAAAACTTAAATGGAGTTAAAGTACAGACCTGCACATTAATGGTTTGAACATGAACATAGCTGCGCTTGGAGTCTCGATTCGACTCTTGATCCAACTCGCACCACGGAGCAGTCGACAAGCAGACGCTTTTTTCGCGTAACAAGGGTATAACTATTGTTCCACGAAAAAAGCGTCTGCTTGTCGACTGCTCCGTGGTGCGAGTTGGATCGAGAGTCGAATCGAAGTTCCAAGCGCAGCTATGTTCATGTTCAAACCATTAATTTGCAGGCCTGCACAACAATTAGGTTTAGTAGTCTAAAAAGAAAGTCCTTGGCTTGGATATAGCCCTGATGGTTTAGTAATGGATGAAAATAGAAAACCCAATAAATCAATCGAAATTTGATGTCCATACATTGGTCAACATGAAAATATATCAACAGCTGCTTTATCTCTCAAATACCTAAATAAAAATTTTACTTTGAAACCAAAACATAGTTATTTTGGACAGATTCAGCTCGGGATCTTAAATGTACACGTGATAGATTTTATTTTATATTCATCGTTTGATAATAGTATACTTGTTCGATCAATTCCTTTTGATTCAGAATTCTCGAATCTAATATTAAAAACTTCAAAAGCCTTCCATTCTAATAAAATGTTCCACCATATCTGTATTGAAAAGGATAGAAAAAAGTAAAAAACAAGTCATGGAATTATTATAAACAAATACTTTAATTGTTTATACAAACATTTTGTAAAATTTCTATTATAAATTAATAAATAAAAAGCTTACAAATTAATCTTGAAAGTAAAATTTATCATCTTCAAATCTCATCTTCATCTTGGACTACTTAGATTCACCATAGCACATAAAATAATCATAGTTGTTTCAGATTTTTGCATGAAAATTCATTTTGCATCCTAATATCTGAAATATTTTCAATCTTTAATTTAATCTTTCAATATGCACTCTTGCACTTGCAATATCTGCAGTCTCGATGGCATCTTCTGCAGAAAATTGATTTTGATATCTAAAGAATGCCGGTCTAATTAATTTAAATCCATAACTCCAACATATATCGCCAATTAAAAATCCTTTATCCACCATCATCGCTGAACTTTTTTCCAATTTTTCTGGTGAGCTGATTTGTTCAAAAATAGCTTTATCTGACACTCGGGCTCCATAAGCTTTACTTAGGTAAGTTATGATTCCACCTGGTGAACATCCTGTCATAAATTTGAGAATATTTCTTCGTTTATAATTGGAATACGAAATTAATTGGCAACATATTTTTTTAGGCTTCTGTATTTCATAAACTTTAATTTCATAAAAGTTACTAGAACTCTTTCTTCGATACTTGAAACACCAGTATTTCTGTTGAATCGTGGAGCAACTAATTTTACAGAAGCTACTATTCTGTAAAATAAATTAAAATTTGGAATCCCAGTAGCAGTACGTAACATCTGATCAGTTTTTAAATAATTAGAAAAGTGATTTACAATTGAATCTTCACATTTTACTTCCACTCCGATGTCAACCAATAGTGATATCGTGATAGCTTTCTCCTCGTGTTCTTCTTATCGCTCGTCTTCAAGTTGTGAATCACTTTGTATATCTGCTGCTACTGTATCATCCATTTTTTTCCTAAGATATCGCATACAGTTGAAATTTCTGGAATATTTTGAACACTATGTGCAGACACATGATTACTCTCAATATTCTCTTTTCTTGCATTCCGTTTTCTTAATCGTTCTTTACCTTTTGGAGATTTTACTTTTTATAGTTTTTGCAGTATTTATACTGAATTTCGGTAAGTTAAGCGAAGGCACACTTGTCTTTTTCAAGACTTTTGCTTTAGAATGATCTACAAGAAACAAAATATGTGTAAAATTACATTTATGTTCTTATGAAAAATATTAAAAGATGGCTTACTTGATGTTGAAAAAAACGTATAGTCTTCGACAGTAAATTGACGAGAGCCAACTCGCATATTCAAGGCTACTTTTATCCCATTTTTTGTTTGAACATCCACAACTTTCTTCAATCGACCATTTCAGTTGAACCTAATTTACTCAAGCGATTAACTTTCATTTCATTTTCTGTAGGATAATGATGAAAACTGAATTCGGGACTCCGACAAGCTTTGCTCTTGCAACCGTAAACGCAGCAAAATATTTTGCTTTTTGAAACTTTTGTTACAAATCTAGCTCGAGCCATAGTTATAAATATACTTAATTAATATTTCACAAAAATCTTTGATCATAGAAATATAAAAATAGTTCTTAATTATCAACTCAAATTTTTATTTACATCTTACTTATGTATACTTTCATAAGTAAGCACGGCTAAATGACCTACTCCGTTTGCTTGCGTTGAGCGCCACCAGGTAGCGCAACGCAGTATAACTAATCCCAATATGACATGACATTCGTATGATATTCACCACGTCATAATCAGTAGATCTAGATGATACAGTGTTTGAACGAAAAATAGGTGCCCATTACAGGTTGAAGGAAATAAAACTATCTATATCTAAAGTTTTGATAATTTAATTGAAATTTTTGAAAAAAACAACTTTAATCTCACACGTCTGCGTCTGTCACTTTTAGAAGTGCGCGCAGACTGCTTGGAAAGTTCTATAGTAACTGTTTTGACTCATTATCAGAGAAGGATGGCTATACTAAACGTATCTAACTCTGTCGGATTATAACGGATTTTCAAATTTCTTGAAGATTTGAAAACCGGATTGAAAAACAAATAAAAGAATTGAGCCATATTGGAAGCCATTCGGCGAAATATAAGGGGCTCGTCGTCAGTTTGAAAATGTGGTGTTTGTCACGAAAAACTTGTTTTCCTTTTCAGTGTGGCATTTGAATAGATTTGACTTTAGAACTTTAGAACCAATTTCGAAAGAAATTTTGAAGACAAACGTAAAAAAGATTCAGCTCAATTCGAAACAGATCGGTACAAATCTCGCAAAACGGCATTATATCGGAAAAGGTAAGAAATCGCTGGATTTCGATACCTTAAAAAGTCATAACTTGGCAAAAAAAAAAAAAAAAAAATGCTACAAGGCTGAAATTTTGGCAAAGATGTTTTTTTATTATGCACTATCAGGAAAAAATCGGTGGCCAAATCAATGACATGCATGGGCCTTTTTTTAAGTACAGGAAGAGCTCATACCGTGAATATTCGTGAAGCGTACCATGCCTAATGACGAAGATACCCAAGTATACACGCCCTAGCACATGCAATTTAGCATCAAAACCTAAAACAAAACAAAGCTAACCCTTGCATCAATGAGTCAGAGATAGAAAGAGATAGCGAAATAATGTCCCTTCCTTTGTCTCAGACATTGTTGTAAAAGTTTAGCTTTGTTTTGTTATACCTTTACGCTTCAAGTTCATTTTGTATTGATAGAGAATGCCAACAATTTGAATCATTTTAGTGAGCGTCGCAATAAGTAAATATCTAATAGGCTGATCGAGTCGTTGTTGATATTTTTCTCCTGCACCAAGACATTGTATCTTGTGTCTTCATAAGAATTTCGATCAACCAAGTTCTTTTAGTTATTGATTGGCTGAAGAGGTGGGGCCTCGTGCCAATTGAGTCCCTCCCATTCTCGACACTTAAAGTGACCCACCCTGTATAATACAAAATATACGCTCAATTGCATATACTTGGGTGTACATTCAGGTATCTTCGGCATGAGGTATAATACACTCCTATGAATATTCACGGTGTATGGAAAAGAAATCATGACGTGATATGTAGAAACGAAATTCATATTCTAAATCAGCAGACCAAAATCAATATGTATTATGTGAAACTATTCAGAAAACTTTTTCAACGCAAACCTGTGTTACTGCAGAAACCAATTTATGAACACTGAAGTATGAAAACTTTCGTTGAACTTTTGCTTTAGAATACATTTTTGTGACCATTTCCATAATTCATTAGATTAATATTCGCATCGATGGATGAATAAGTTGACAAGTGTAGTCAAAGATGCCACCCTGCGGAGAAATTATTGGATCCAATCATATATGCTTGGATCCAAATGGCTTATATTACTCGGCTTCGAGATTTGGCACGATCCGAACATATACAATGATTAGATATGATCAAGAGACTCGGTAGAGTCTCGCGCCAAGTACATTAAAAAAAAAAAAATTTAAAAAAAAAAAAAAAAATTATCCTGTCTCGACTCTACCACTCTCTTTTATCGGAACGGGAGCTCGGCGCAGGAGTGGGGGTAACCATATTATTTCATTACGGCGTATAGGCAATATGTCAGGGCTCACCGAATTAATACAAGAATAAGATGCGAAAAAGATTACATTTGAGCGTAATATCAATGCAATCGGTGCACGGATAGCTGAGATATGATTATTTAAAAAATCGAGGGGGTCAGTTTCATCTCAGCAATTTCTTCGTCGTACCAGATTTTCGCTCCGTGCATAAAAACTATGCGGATATAATACATAGAGAGTACTCCGACGAGACAAGAGTTCAATAACTCTTTCTATGGCCCACGGGAGGCAGCATAATCGCGCACACTGTATAGCTGAACGTAATAATCATATTTATCTTTTTGTTTATTTGACGAGTCGAGCCTTTGAGGTTATGATACCTGTCACGATTGATCGCGATTATAACGAAGTGTCGGTAGTTTACTTGTGTTTATTTCAAATCAAAGTAATTCCGTAATAATACGGAGATAATAATTATTAAACGCTTACTTATAATAATGTTTATGGAGCATAGCAGTATTGCATCGAGATTTTGACACTTTCAAGAAAGCCTATGTAACCGTACGTGATCAAAATGAGTAACAACATGCCCTCTATTTGCTATCGAGGATAAAGAATTATTATACAGTTCCAATATCGTGTAAAAATGTCTGTGACGATTCATCTCAATTATAACGAAGGGTCGGCTGTAAATTACTTATATTTATTTGAATACTTATTTCTCTGACTACGGAAGTTGGATATAACGTAGAATTCATAAAGGAATCAGAAATTCAGTAATAATGAAGAGATAAACGCTAATAATATGTATGGAGCAAATAGAAATGACCTCATTTAAATTTACATACAAATCCAGTCCCAGAACTGACTACAGCTGTTGTGGAAAATGTGACCGTCAGTTCTCAAAATGAGTAAAAATAAGCCATTGATTACTTATCTAGGATAAAGAATTGTTATAAGGTCCCAATATTGTATATAAAATTTGGAAATATTCTACATTGCAAAAATGAGCAGGCACGTGGCATCGTTACCTAAAATATGAATTTGTAATTAAATGCAAGATATAATATATAATGCGAACTCAGTCATTGTTCTCTGTAAAACGTATTTTGTACAAAAGCTATAAATGCGTGTCGTGTGGCTGGTCGTGATTAGATGAGGAAGATACTTGTTAATTACATTGAAAATTGATGTAAATGAGATATGCGGAATATCAGTTAATTGGCAACAGGTGATGAGATTGGACAAGAAATGACCATGAGATTGAACAAAATAATAAAATTAATTTTTATAACACAATAATGACCATACGTGATCAAAATGAGGTATGGTTTCATATCACGTATAAAATAGTCACATATTCTATGAACATACATAATCGTGAATGTTTTATTATGAAAATTAGTAGGGAGATGGCATCGTTACCTAAGATTCGATGAGATATTTGCAATTCAATGCCAAATATAATGAATGATGTGAACTAAGTCAGTTCCTCATGTAATATCTTGTGCACTGAGAGCTATCACCGCATTCAATGTGGCTGATCATAATTAGATTAGCGAGATAAAAATCTGAAACTGGAAAATGAAAACAAATCAAAAACTGAAGATAATCATCATTTGACTAGTTTAAGTTAATTTGATCAGCATCTGGGCCTTCGATGATGTAAGTATAGTTCTTCGTAGCCAAAATTTTCGTTGTGAATATTTTTTCAACATTTTTTTCAACTTTGTTCTGTCAGCTTGAAATTCTTCGGACAACTTTTAATAAGCAGAGAACTTGTCAAAGTCAAAATTATAAGCGACGACGGTATATAATTTCATCATCGGTGGCTCGATTGCTGATCAAACTTGGATCAGTAGAATATTTACAATTATGCAGCCAAATTGCATCTTCAACTCTTTAAGGGAAGACCCTACTAAAATCTTGACCAACGCAGTTTTTTATTTTCCAATTAGCCAAAAAAGGTCCAATCGAAAAAGTGATACTATCAATTCTAGATCATGGTAAAATATGTCTTTAAACAAAATTTCAGTCTTCTGCGATGAAAGTGTATGCGCAGGAAACCTTTCGCAGCACTGTGCAGGATAGATTCTGCGAAAGGTTCCCTGCGCATACACTTTCATTGCGGAAGACTGAGATTCATCAGTAAAACACTTTCAATAGAACTCATAACAGTTAGGTTTATAGAAATGAATAGTATTCTGAAAAATATTATTCAACAGAAACGGTTGAGAAAATCAAAACGTGTACGAAAGTAATGAAATCCCCCAAAAGCACCTCGGGTGTAAAAACTTTGCGCCAAGTACATTAAAACGTAGTAACTATCAACAAAAATTTGTTAACAAAATATTCAAAGAAATAGCATTTGATCTACAAAAGTATTGAAATCAATGGACTTTGCCAAGTACAATTGAATTTGCTTCCAATTAATTTCTGAATGTTGACATTTCAATATACATAACACGCATAACATTACGTACTCATATAAGAAACGATCAATTATAAATAAAATGACGGAAAAACAAAGAAAAGAAAAAAAAAATTTGGAGGTAGTGGTACTTGGCGAGCATTTTTGTAAAAAGTACAAGAAACTATAAATTAAACTATTTTAATATTCTTATAATAACTTCACATCAGCCCGCCAAGTACCACTACCTCCAATTTTTTTTTTCTTTTCTTTGTTTTTCCGTCATTTTATTTATAATTGATCGTTTCTTATATGAGTACGTATGTTGCATGTTATAACATGTTATGCATGTTATGTATATTGAAATGTCAACATTCAGAAATTAATTGGAAGCAAATTCAATTGTACTTGGCAAAGTCCATTGATTTCGATACTTTTGTAGATCAAATGCTATTTCTTTGAATATTTTGTTAACAAATTTTTGTTGATAGTTACTACGTTTTAATGTACTTGGCGCAAAGTTTTTGCACCCGAGGTGCTTTTGGGGTTATATATTACTATTCATATATGCTCAGATTCAACATTTGACTCATTGATTATATCTGATTATATCTCTTCCTATATAATTATTTTTTCTCGGGACGGTAGCCAAAAATTGTACACCTACTTTACATTAGTCGGTTTGAAGATTAATGGAAAAATGTTTCCCATATATGTAGAAAGCTACGATATCTCTTGTAGCACCCAATGATAGCTGTGATTATAGGTTACTTCAGTTATTAGTAATAACGAAGCACCGAATTCTAGATGGACGTCAAATTCGGTTACCATGCGTTCACAGTGGTTAGCCCGGAATGAGACACCTCATGTTCTGCAATTTTACGGGTTAAATTAGCGGTGTAAAGTGAGCTTGCGTGGAGAAGCTTTGTAACCAAGTACTATCGTTGGTGGTTACCGAGGGAGGTGGGGGGTACCCGTACACCATACACAATTTTCGTACCTTTCTCTAAGGGTTCACTTGGACTAGGTCTGCGGCTCAGATCGCCGCTCATAGGCAAATTAAATTCAACAGGACTTTACGCGACTGACTGCTTGTGAAACGAACAAAAATGAAACAATAGTAATGTAACGTCTTTGTCTTTGTCTTACGAATACTTACCCGCATGCTTGTCATCTTTTTTCTGATCTCTTCGGCTCACTTATCTTATCTACCTGTATTTTCTCTCTCGTTCTCTCGTCCATTTATTTTCCTGTGTCTCATACATTGTCTATATGCATATAATTTAGTTTTGGTCCGCTTACGTCCCGTGCGGAGCTGCGCAACTAAATGCTGTTCAATTATCTTTGGAGCAAATTGACGTCATACGAAGATTGGCGGAAATGAATGCCCAACACCTCACCTTAGTTACTTCTGTCAAGGGTAAGTCAACTATTCTACATAATTTTCACATAATTGATTATTACTCAATATAGGTGTCGAATGAAGCTGAGACCTTACACGTAGACGTATTGTAACGTACGTGGCACTCTTACAGGAAGGGAATAGTATATTGTGTAACGAGTGAAGAAAAGTTGCCAATAGCGCTACGCGGGCGCAGTTGACAGTTGGCAAGCGTCCAAGTGGCGTTATTGGCAACATCCGAACGAGTTGCACATGATATTTTCCATCTCAAATACGAGTAATTGGGAGGGGGGTATAGCATCACGCTGAAGAATCACGACGCGCAGGCGCAACATAGCGCAACTCTGCAGCGTTGCACTATGAAAATAACATCACGCCGTTGTACAATCTGCCACTTTCCACGCAAATAACCCTCTACGTTATAGGCCCATAACGAGCACGTGTGGTGGAAAATTCCTAACAAGGTACTCATCTGCGGTTTTTCGTGCGAAAGAATAAAATACCGAAGGTTACTTAAGTGGGGCACCAGGCGCTATAGTTACGTGAGCGTTAAGCTCGAGCGGATGGTTGGTAGTTCACGTAGCAGCTTAAATTCAATTTTTATATGATCTATCTTTCGATAATTCGGTGATATGGAAACTTATTTACCTAGCTCTACACAGAACCATGCGTCTTGTTCAATTTAATATAATGTGAGCCCATATACTACTATCATGATTGGATCAGGTCACGCAATGAAATGAATAAAAATAAAGATGTAAACTGATAGAAGCACAAGTATACTCTGAAGGCGGTTCTGCTTGAATATGTGATTCAAATGAATACCAAGAACTATCAAATGAAGAGAACGCAAAGATGGTTGAGGAGGTTGGGTCATCAAAAATCAAAACATCTTATTAAATTCATCAGGGCTAGTCAAGACATTTAGTATTTGTATGATTATTATATTCGTGATCTAGTGATATCCCTAAGAATTCAATTAAAAAAAATATACCAAAATCATGAACAAACGGTAAGATCAATTTTTCATTTCAAATCGCTTTTAAATAGTGAAAAATGTAGTAGATTGGTTCGATTTCACTCTTCGATGGCTTATTTTGTTCAGGCAAGTATTTTTCACGAATTCACTGTAACAAAATTTTTTTTTCATCAATAGGCAATTGTATATCGTTATTTGTTGATTGAAATTGACCGGGGTCCAATCTTGCAAAATTAAATATTCAACGTTACCAACGCGATGAAAAAAAGGGACCCAGTGGTATTATGGAGAATACTTTTCTGAACATAAAAAAAACACCGCAGAGTGAAATCAGACCAATTTATCAGATTTTTCACTATTTGAAAGCGATTTAAATTGAAAAATCGATATCTTATCATATTTTCATAATTTTGGTATATTTTTTTAATTGAATTTTTAGGGACATCATTAGATCACAAATATAATAATCAAATGAATACCCAATGTCTTAACTATCTCTTGATAAAGTTAATAAAAAGTATCGATTTTTGACGAGTCAACCTCGCTAAAATATAAAGGTGTTATGAAATCAATTGATGATTGAACAATATGAAGTATATATTAACGGTGACGCGTAAATCGTGAAATCGGAATACTTCATTTTGCAGAGTATATTCTATTTTACTTTGATTATCATGAACAAAAGAATTATAAAAGCTGATGGAATACGATTCGGGCGTTCACGTATCTAAGGATTAATCAGATAACAGAGAAAACTAGACACATGAACATTAAAAAAATATGGTCTTACTAATCGTTTGAACTATTGCAACTTTCTTTCTACCTGTGCCTGTTATTCTCAAGTCTAATTCAAGTATTTGAATTTTGCATGCTTATACATACATACATACATACATACATACATACATACATACATACATACATACATGCATACCTACATACACACACGCACACGCACACACTATTTATTTATTTATTTCTATGTCATATAATCAAAATAATACTTGACTATACATCTTTATTTCTGTACTTACGTGTGTAGATGTGCGTGATTTTTTCCTATATTAGTGTCTATAGCTTGAATTTTGCTATTCTCAATTTAGTCTTTTTGCGCGATCACTTGTAATCAGTTCGCAATGGCGGAATAACAACGGGAACAATTTAAAAATAAGCCTTACGACGAATTCTTGAAGTTAGTTAGATCGAAGCGCTCTGATAGTTTTATTATGCGTACCTTGGCAAAATGAAACAAAATCGACAAGAAAGGGGCTTGTTGTCAAGCCAATGGTCCTTTCCAAAATTCCAACAGTCGATGCCAAGTCGACTACATTGATACACATTTCTATGCCGATGGGCCGTATAGAGTTATCATGGTTTATCAAGATCACTTGACAAAGTTTGAAGTTGGTCGGACGGTTGTAACGGTCGGCCGTTACTGTCTAAAACAGTTGAAGAGATAGCCAAGCATTTGCTGGAAATTCTTTGTATTTTTGGTGCACCAGTTATATTACAATTTGATAAAGGAAGGGAATTTGGCAACCATGTTGTCAAAGATTCACGTACAATGTAGGATTAATTGCAAATTGTGCATGGTAAGCCAAGGCACAGTCAATCACAGGTCAGTATTGAACGAGCCAATTAAGATATTCAGAATATGCACATGACGTGGATAACCATTGAAAAATCTGAGCGTTGTTCGAAAGGCTTAAGGATTATATAATGACGGTATAAAACGATCTTTCTACAGTGTCATGTTTCGTAGCGACACCAACCTGGGTTCGTCTATGACCTCACTTCCAAAAGAGGTATTCCAAATCATTCGATCTGAAGAGGAATTACAACTATTGATGGAAGTTTGTCAAGAGCGGCGTGATTAATATCGCAGAGACACAGATGCTGAAGGTCGCGAAGAGAGAGATGTTGACAATCGCATAGACCAACAAGCGCGAAATACAGGGAATTGCCAAGAGCGAGAAAAGTGAAAAGAACGAGACGCCGATATGTGTGAGCGGAAATGCCAAATCTGCAGCCATCATGACCCGATAATTGGTGGCATCTAATACTATTTGTTCAAAAATAAATAGTATAAATAACAACAGATCTAACGCAACGGAGAAATTATGAGCATAAAAAAAAAAAATGACAACTAGGTCAAATTCGGAATTACCTTCGTGCGAAATCGGTAACACTGTAAGAGAAGCAATTCCATTCGTCGGTAGAGGCGGAGGAGACTTTCAAAACATTCTTATGGCGATTGTAGAAGCAGATAATGAAGCTTCATACAAGCTTGGAAACAAACATGGGACTATCAGAGGAAAGTTTTCGAGCAACCAATTTATGCCATGGAACGTTGAGATTGTTGACATTCTGAATGTGTCTGCTAGAAAGAAGACTTGGCGGCAACTTACAAATAAGTAGTCTAAGTCGGAAGGCCGGGGTTATTAGGTGTAGCTGCAAAAGTGGATGTCAGACGAATAAATGTAAATGCAAATTTTCGAGAGCGATCTGTAATGAGGGTCTTCACTGGGACCCTCGCGTGGTTACGGGCAGCACTGCTACTAGTTCCACAGAGACGGGAAAATTTAATTCTCAAATTCACTTTCAATAATTACATGACATTTACTTGAAGAAATTATCCATCAAATTACTCATTTCTCTTCGTAATAGACAGTTTACGCATGGCTTAATTGTGGAAAACGTAAATATACTTTTACTATCGCAAAAATATTATCTTAGATATATTCATGATCGATACCATATGTATAGCCGGCTAACATTACCGTATATTTTATTGCAACCTGTCGTATATTTCGTTCCTATATGTCCAATAAATATTATTTGGAACCATGAGTATATCAACAATGACAAAGTGTTGCGTACGTCATTGTAAAAAAAATGGCAATTCTCGTTTTTCGTGGTGATCGGTGGAAGTACGGAATGAGTATATATATCGCGATATTCAGTTTCATGCGGTGTCCAAAAGTGATTCGTATCGTCGTTCGTTTCACACAAAATATTATTTTGTAATACAAAATTGAAATTTTGATTATTATACGTCAATCTGTATTAAAAATACAATAAAATTCATCAATTTGACGTAACCTCAATTCAACCACGCTAGCGTTTGTAAAATATTGAAGACGATACTTACCGTTCTTGTAGATCGCCTTTTCGTTATTTCAATCCATTTTTTAATTGACAAACTGTCCATCTGCTAAATTCACTGTCGTGAGAATCATTTGATATTCTGGATACAAATAGATAATTTGATTTTGCGCTCGCAAAAGATTCTAGAACATTGACGCCATCTACGCCGAGTTTGACGAATATGGACCCTCATTCAAAGTGTCATCATTGTTTTTCGTATGTTGATAAAAAGCTCTGAATAATATTTTTGAATTTCTTCGGATTCTATAAATTTGACGTGTAACGTGTGATCTCACACAAGTGTGAGAAATAAACCAATACCTTACTCACTGACACTGATAAGAGTATCTTTTGTGTATTTTTCGGTTCATGATTGCTTTGGACATGTAACTCTAAAGTCAATTATTGTGAATGTTTTTCCTTCGATACTGATACAGCTGCTGCTTTATTCAGTGGTCCTTGGATAATGCCAGCTTGAGCAGGATAAATACCTGGATAAATAATAATATTAATAAATAATAGTAATAATCATTCATTCAATCCATATTTCTTGACAAAGTAATTAGGGGTTTTTACAACAGGGGAATTCTCCATGAAACCGGACAACCATCTTCGACCAAAATTTTGATTCTAACGAAATTTTTCCACGAGGCCACAGTTCTTGATAGAAATTCAGTGAATTTTTTTTGAGATTCTTTGTGCTAACCGTTATCGCGCAGGAATACAAATTCGGTCAAAAATGACAAAAGAAAATTAAAGACTATATACTAATCGTATTTTCTCTGAAGTTTCGGTTGAAAATGGTTTCAAATTTCTAGCGCGATTTAAAGAAGAAGAAAAATTTTCTACAACTTGGCCACTTTTTTCTTCTTCATATCTCTTGAAATCATTGTTTATATTATAAAAAAGCCACAAAGAAATCGGTGATCTGGGAAACCCAAATTTGTCCATGGCAGAAATTATTTGAATGTATTATCAGCAGATTTTGTATAATAAATTTCCCATTGCGTTTTTCAATGAATATTTACACTGGGGAATATGAGATATTCATTTAAGAGATATAAATGCATGATGAAACTGACGGGAATAAGAAGGTGCTTACTTTCAAAAATGGCAAAGCACTATTTTTCAATGATTTCTTCTATACCTATATGAAATTTCATATACAAAAGGATGATTTTATAAAATAAAATTTGATATATGAGATATAAAATTTTACATATATAAAAGAATGATTTTATATATAAACAGAATTATCGAAAAAAGTGCTTCATTATCTTTAAAAATACACGCCTTCCTAATCCTTTTAGTTTTATCATGAATTATTTTCTCCTAAATGAATATCTCATACTCCGCAGTGTAGATATTCATTGAAAAACAAAATTGGATATTCATTATACAAAATTTGCTGATATTATATTTGAATAATTCCTACCTTGGGCGAATTCGGGTTTCCCAGATCACTAATTTTTTTATGGCTCTTTTATAGTATAAACAATTATTTCAAGAGATATGAAGAAAAACAAAAGAAGTGTCCAAGTTGTAGAAATAATTTTTTTTTTCCTTTCAATCACGCTTAAATAGACTATAAAGTATGCTTTTAGAGATTTGAAACCATTTTTAACTAAAAGTTCGGGAAAGATCCGATTATTCTAAAGTTTTTAATTTTTTTTTTTTGCCCGGCCCACGAGAACAAAAATGTTAATTTCATTTTTGACAGAATTTGAATTCCTAGGCGATAATGGTTTGCATGAAAATTCCCCGAAAATTCCTGAGAGTCCCTTTCAAGAACTAAGACTTAATTGTAAATAAATTTCATGAGAATCGAAATTTTGGTCGAAAATCATGGTTGTCCAATTTCACAGAGAATTCCCTAACAATGAATTCTAGTTAACACTTAATTGAACTTAGTTAAATAATAGTGAAATTCGTTTCAAGAAAAAAATAAAAATAAATTTCAAGCTTAAGATATAGTTTTTTTGGGCTTTTCATAGAAAATTCCTAATAAGCGCAAAAAGTTAGCCCAAATTTGAGAAAAATAGTATCGATATGTTGATTTGTTCAGGAGTTATTGCAAGTTCCTGGACTTTGAACGCGTGAATTTAATTCCCGCGCGATTGCCTGTCAGGCGGGATTGGCTTGCCCACCTCCACCGCCAAACGCGGGCTACATCTTGGCGTCATAGACAGTCATTTTATAACTAATCTTTTCGAAACTTTTATTACGATAAGTATAAGTCTTCATTTGCCTCATGCCCAAATTCGAGCTCGTTACGCTAATAGAGGCAGCTGCAATAATTGTTATAAAAAAAAAGTTATCTGCCCTTCTAATTAACTTACTAGGAGTTAGTCGCATCTCCAGGTCATGGATCTTGTCTCGATTTTTAGGGGTGTGTTCTCGTACCACAATATGAATTAGCTGCTATATAACTGTCCTGCGTGGAATAATTCGTTGAGGTTTGGCGTTATGAGAATCCACACTAGAGTGAATATTAGTACATCGAATTATGTATTTAGTGTACATAATTCTTAAAACTTATCATCTCTGGTGTAGAATCATTTCATTTTGTAACTATTGACATATTATCAATCGTACTACATTGGTTTGATGAAATTAAAAATCTATTTTCACTTGAAAATGTTGAAAATATTATAAGCCCCAATAATTTCACTGGCAACATACGAAATCCTGTAAATCGCCACATAATATAAATTTAATCACAATATACATCGAATTATGTATTTAGTGTACATAATTCTTAAAACTTATCATCTCTGGTATAGAATCATTTCATTTTGTAACTATTGACATATTATCAATCGTACTACATTGGTTTGATGAAATTAAAGATCTATTTTCACTTGAAAATGTTGAAAATATTATAAGCCCCAATAATTTCACTGGCAACATACGAAATCCTGTAAATCGCCACATAATATAAATTTAATCACAATATTATGATTATTATCTTTAGACGAATATACCTATTATATACCTACGTATTAATGGAATTGCAATATGTGAGAATAAGTGAGGTTAGTTTGTCTGATTAATCGTTTGTAGACTATCGCCCAATTCACAAATAAACTGTTGCGAAAAAAACTTTTATAATTCGAATTGGCGATTACTCTTCACTATACTACATGACTCTCCAGTTGGATTTATTTTTGCATAGTTTCGCAAAAGACGAACATGTATTTTGCACTCATAATTGTAGAGCCATCAACATAGAGAATGAACTGCGAGATCAGGTCAAAAACATGTCCGCCGAATAGAAAGAGACAGATAGCGGTACGGGCCTATTCGAAGCATATTCAGTCAATAGCGGTCTTAGATTTGGCACTAACGACGCTCTATCTCACTTGCACACTGGCGGACATATTCTGCGCATTGCTTTGATTCTTCACTTTTTATACAAGTATAGGTACAAATTTTCTTGAGAACAAATAACTATTTAAACATCTCGATTTAATTTCGAATTCAATCTTTGATAAGACCTAAAAACTCAGATTAAAATTATCACTAAGGTTATTATAAAAAAAATCAAATTTTTTTCACAAATGTGTACAAAAATACTTTATTAAGTTTCGTCAATCAGAATTCATATATTGTCGATACAATAGATAACTAAAAGATTGAAATAAAATCTTTACATGAAAAGCTTAAAAATGTTGAGAATCTCAATTGATTAATTGATAATTTGACGCTGTGATAATTTTTTACATGTAAATTGATTACTATAATTAATAAAACCACAATACCATCGTTTATCAATATACATTAAAGAGCAAATAGTAAGCGGCGACTTGATTTCACAATCGGGACGAAGATTCCGTTGTCAGACCTGAAATAAAAACGTTCTCATTATTTTTGTATTCAACAGTATTAGCAGCCAAAATATTTCAGAATAACAAAATTATGATATGCAGTATTTGGTGGTATTCATGCTGGGGTAGGTGCAAAACTAAGCGTGCAGAAATAAACGCGCCACTTTATTAAATGTAAAATTACAAAACATAAAATTTCAAAAAGTAGAACAAATTATAAACATACACAATACATAATGGCTTACAGATAACTGATTATTGAAATACAGAAATTTGGAAGATTCCAAACGTGATAAAATAAAATCGAATTGTGTAAATGCTGGCGCATCGTTGAAAGTGTTCCTACATATTCTAAAGTTCTATTTTTCAAGTATGAGTAGGAACCGTAGAGTTGCATAAGACGCTTTTACGCATTTCATTAATTTTATTTTGTGGATATCTTCCCAATTGTGTGTTTCGACTACGGGATGTGATGGTTGGAACAGATCTTTTATCAATGGCAAGAAGTAACATACTACGCATGTAATTATGCTTTGTTTCAAGTTCTTTTTCCCCTGGAAAGCTAGAATTATTTCTGCTTGGAATACTTTTTCACGGTATTTTATTATGTCAAAGGCTGCCCGTGATGGGAAGTACAATTTTCCGCGATCAACGAATGTATGAATGCACTATGTTTATTCACATCAATTGTGTAAGCGTGATCATAATTCCTACTTTCTATGTCGTCACGCGGCAAAATGTCACGGCAATGAGGGCAACAGCAGTGATCTAAAAATTTTCTAACTACATTACCCGTGATATAATATAGTATGTTTGCTTGTAAGTTAGACAATTCTGTGTTTTGCATTGAATTCATTAGTTCTCGTACTTCAGTAATTTTATCAAGTTCATTACATGTTTCACTATTATTGCTGTGTTCATTGTTTCTGAATTCTAAAATGGGTGTTTGATCATAGTCATCAGCGATACAATTGGCATTGCGACGTGGACTGACTAAATTTCTGTGAAGCAGCCTTCTTGTGGACCATAAAAATTGTAACGCAGTCGGATTATTGTTCCAGCCACCTCGTGATCTCAGGCAGCAGAAATGTCATACCAAATGGTCCTGAGAACATTTGTAAGTGGGAAAATACTTCAATGGATTACTGATATTGGCGAGTAAGTCATAGACCAAATTTCTAAAGCTTCGGATGTTTATCAGAAATCCTAAAGCAGAGATTTTCCGTTCATGCGCAAGGATCGGCTGAGAAAAATTAATTTTTTTCGTTCGTCAAGTGTGAGCGTGTCACTTATTCTGGTTAATATCAAAACCTGTGCGACAAAAACGCAAAATCCGACGTTGTAGCGCCATTCTACATGTAATTCCGAACATTTATATCTAAAAAGATTGTTGATCCATGCAATAACAGAGCCGAGAGACCGAACCTTGCAGATTAATGGTAAATGGTGTAAATTGTTGATTGTTGACAGCTGAGAGACGCTACAATTCGGTTCCCAAAACGCTCGAAAGATGGCTCTACGCACGCCATTGCTGTCACCAAACCTTTTATCTGCTTCGTATTGCAGGATTGTGCCAATAGCTCTGTCTCGTCCCCTCTATATTTCACGTGGACTTACGCATAGAGCCATCTTTCGAGCGTTTTGGGAACCGAATCGTGTAGCATCTCTCAGCTGTCAACAATCAACAATTTACACTATTTACTACTAAACTGCAGGGTTTGGTCTCTCGGCCCCATTATTGCATGGATCAACAATCTTTTTAGATATAGTTGTTCGAAATGGCATGTAGAATGGCGCTACAACGCCGGATTTTGCGTTTTTGACGCATAGGTTTTGATATTAACCAGAATAAGTGACACGCCCACACTTGACGAACAAAAAAAAAATAATTTTTCTCTTATTTGATGAATTCCGCGTGCGGGATCGATCCTATTCATCGTTAATCATCGAATAAAACCATTATAAATCATTTTTGACCACCGGTTCAGAGTTTTTTGCAGTATTATTTTTTGGCTGGTAAAGTAGGACTATAGCATCCTCTTAATGACAGAATATATGCCTCAGATTCTGCAAAGATACTTTTCCAAACGTGGGCATTTTGTAGAGTCAAAGGCGACTTGAAACCACGTCCAAATAAACTCCTCGTATTTCAGATATCAAAAAGCCTGTCGAAAAATCTGAAAAATTCGGAAGTCGCTTCACTACCCTCAAATTTCTCATAGCCTACATATCGTAAGAAGTCTATGCTATCAGCCACTCCATTGCTAATAATCTGCATAGCTAAAGATACTTTCATGTTTTTCTTCTTATATAATAAATGAGTCTTGTTCAAACGATTTGCTAATTTGAAACGCTCTTCATCTTGAATCTTATGCAAGTCTTTGACGTAATTAAAGCATATTTCTCCGTTGTTTGAGACCATTTTTTTCGGCAAATATGTTTCGACATAATTTCACTATGTGTGATGGGTCGAAGAGACCGTAAATGTTACTGGCGTGACACGGATGTTTAAAGTGTGTGACAAGATTATTTAGACTAAAATAACACCCCAAGTGCTTGAGAGTGCGTTCGTTCGGTGCACTGCTATCACAAGTAATTAAACGAATTATGATCCCAATTCTATGCAATTTTGTTATGGTTGTCATGAACAATTCGCTTTGAACTTCAGCCGAACAACCAGCAATAAAAAGAATTAGCAATCGGGACTTCAAACTTGTTGCCGTAGGAAACTATTTGGAAAACTAAAATGTCTCTGACGAGATTCTGTGAACTTATTTTCGATTTCAGATCGTCACTGATCTTACAATAGTCGAATAAGCTGCTACACTTTTCTGTTTTATTATCGAACAATATTTGTTCTCGTATCGCCATCGAATCAAAAATCAAAGATATATCTTTCAAATATTTCTTATTGGCAATTTATTTTCGGAGATATACGAAGACAGAATCTATAAACCTGGCATTAATAACAATCTCCTACCCATCTTCGCAAGGTGGTTGTGTGAGGTGAATTAATTTTGGCGCGTACAAACTCATGAGCTCGTGGAGAATAAAAATATAAGGTGGAGGCAAAGTCTTTCATTTCCTGCGTGAAAGATTTGGCATTTTTACCTACGTTCCTATTCTTCTCTTTATTTTTAAAAAGTTCCAAGTCAAAGCTGGTGAATTTTTAAAAAAATATTTCTTCTGAACTATCTGAACATTCTTTGAACAGATCTTTGACATTGATAATTCTTTTATCTCTCCGTCTCGGGCGACTTTGGAGAAGGTGTATTTTAGCCTGAAGCTCTTTTTCTTTGTCACTTGGTTCACTAAGTCTTAGGCACGTTTGAACAACAACGTTACCAATTTTTCTTACTGGCCTTTCATCATCTTGTGATTCTCGTAATCTCTTCGCAGAGCCTCGTGCTACAGCAGCAAATGTATTGCTGGGAGTTTGGAGGTTCGTCACTTGAGGTTCCTTGAGTCAAAAATGAAAGTATAGTAAAACCTCTCATATTGTCAACGTTCTGGATACCGTGAAGTATTTGATTACGAACATACTCATGTACTCGAAATTTAGTGTTCAAACATTTGTTTTCTCATATACAATTGAAAACACCATGAATTTTAATGTGTTTATTAAATCGGAACTGAAGTACTGAAGTCCTGAGTATTATCAAAAATCACACACTAAGAAAAATAAATAAATAAATAAATAAAACTGAGTCGTGTAACATGTTGAGGATTTGTTTGTTTTTCAATATATCAGTGCTAGAAAAGTATCTGCTTTCAACGTGTTTGTACTAGCTCAAAGGAATAACAAAAAATTTATTATTCCAAACTTTCGAGTATTTTCAGAGCTTCATTGCGATAATTATTTATGGTTATGATATCTTCTGCTGCACATTCCCAACGAGTTTCAAACCAGTTTCTGAATAACGTTAAACCCTTGATTGCATCCCTCGTGACTAATTTTTATAAGTATTTGAAGTAGAAGATTCTTCAAAAATTAATTTATCTGTTGGCAGTTCTTCGTCACTTGGAAGATCATTATCTTCACGTTTTCCTTGTGTGCTAGGGACAGCAGTAATCATCCATCACATATTCAGTCTACAAATTAGATTTAGGTTATGATTCTAATCAATAAACTTCTAAATAAATTCATTCGTTGCATATGATCTTCTGATAAGTTTCAAGTTATACACGAAATATCTAATTTGCTGTAAAGTATTCATTCTAACATAATAACTCTTGTAGAATTGTCTAGTTTATTACATTGCTTCCTGAAAAAATGTTATTTTTCATAATTATACCTGCTTAGCAATTCGTCATCATTTAAAATTTACCACCCTGGTTCTTTCAAATCCTCATTCAGCCAGGAATCTACACTTTCCATAGTGCAGTCAGCATAACTAGGGATTCTTCGGACAATGCCTAAAATTTGATCGGTGTTTTCAGAAGAGTCTACCAGATTCACACCCTGTCCACAGAGCAAGAGTTTGATCCGTGCGTTTTTTTAAGTTAGCTTGAGTAATGGAATCCCATGCACTAGCTATTTCATAGCAGCAATCTTTAATTGCAAAGTTTTTCATAAACTGTACAATAGGGTGATTCATTTCCGCAAAATTTTTTTTTTTTTTTTCGGTGCTCAAGTAAAATATTAATCTACATATAGGAAAAAAAATTCTCACCAAGTTTGAGCTCTTAGTATTAATTTTAAGTACTTACTATTTAAATTTAAAGTTTTACCGTTTAAAATGCATGTAATAAAAAATTTTTTTTTTTTCAAATTTCTAATGCTTACCCACCTTTTACAATATTGCAAATCGGTTTAATTGACCTTGTAGGGAATTTCACGCTCTTCAAAATTGCTTTAGAGTTTTTTTGTGTAACTCGCACTGGTTCACCAGTAGGAGTCGTCAAAGTACAGTTTTGAAAAAAATTAATTTTTTTTAAATTTTTTTCGAGCAAACCACGAAAAGTAGGGAGAAAAAAAGTGACTCATAAAAAAAAAGTTATCCGACCAATACTTAATGAATTTACAGCCATTTTTATACCTGAAAACGTAAGAAATTGATAAATACTAACTCATAATGTTATTTAGGCTCATTTTTTTTATTTATTACCATTATATTTCCCTACACTAAAAACTTCTTTAAAATTATTAGATCAGCTTTGAAATCTTGATGTGTTTTCAATACCAATAGTAATTATTTACTATCTATTTACTTGTTTTTATGACTATTTAGATGTTTATTTCATTTGGAATAAATATGTTACCTAACAACGTAATCTTCTGTATATTTTGATTCAAGTTTTGTTGTTTTTTTTATGAATTTATGTGTTGTTTTTATATTCATTAAGGGAAATATGATAGTAATAAATAAAAAAAATGAGCCTAAATAACATTATGAGTTAGTATTTATCAATTTCTTACGTTTTCAGGTATAAAAATGGCTGTAAATTCATTAAATATTGGTCGGATAACTTTTTTTTTATGAGTCACTCCTTTTTTGCTCCCTACTTTTCGTGGTTTGCTCGAAAAAATTTAAAAAAAATAAATTTTTTTCAAAACTGTACTTTGACGGCTCCTACTGGTGAACCAGTGCGAGTTACACAAAAAAACTCTAAAGCAATTTTGAAGAGCGTGAAATTCCCTACAAGGTCAATCAAACCGATTTGCAATATTGTAAAAGGTGGGTAAGCATTAGAAATTTGAAAAAAAAAAATTTTTTTTACATGCATTTTAAACGGTAAAACTTTAAATTTAAATAGTAAGTACTTAAAATTAATATTAAGAGTTCAAACTTGGTGAGAATTTTTTTTCCTATATGTAGATTAATATTTTACTTGAGCACCGAAAAAAAAAAAAAATTTTGCGGAAATGAATCACCCTACTGTACAATATGCTGGACATCCTCTTGAAATAACACATCACGCAGAAGGTTTTTCCTATATAGTCGTTTGGTGTTTTCGATAATTCCCTGATCCATGGGCTGAATGAGAAATGTAACGTTTGGCGGTAGGTACAACATTACCTAAAACATTAGTTCTTTACGATACTTCATCACATTTGTTACGACAATATAAATCTATCCGAATATACAAGTTGTGGATATATTATTGCTGAAACTGACTTACCTGACACATTTTATCAAAGTCATATAATTCGTCAATAGGTGGATGCGAACGAGCATTATCCAGCAATAGAATAACTTTTTTATTCATTCCTGATTCAGCTCTCCACTTTTGTATTTCTGTCAGAAATACAGTGGTATACCACTCGGTAAATACACTGCGGTCCATCCAAGCGCTTTTCTGTGCTGCATGTGTTAAGGGAAGCCTTATGACATTATTAAAACTTCGTGGCTTCTTGGGTTTCCCAATTAAGAAGAGAGGTAGCTTGTGGATGTTTGATGCATGGCCACAAACCATAAGAGTAACTCTGTCTTTTGGAACCTTACGACCTAGAAGCTCCGGACTCTGTCAAAGAGGCTAATGTTTTGTTTGGGAGGATTCTCCAATATAAACCGGTCTCATCGGCATTATATACATTGTCCAAGTCATATTGATTTTTCTCCAGAAATTCAGTAAATTCTGTTTGAAATTTTCTACTTGAGTCCACATCCGCAGATAATTTCTCACCTTGAATACTCAGACTGTGAATGCCATGACGGTTTTTGAACTTTTGTAGCCACCCACTACTTGCCTTAAAGTTTTCTGGACCATTGAGTTTTGTTATTAATTTTTAGAGCATTTTCGTGAAGTATTGAACCTGAAATAGGCTCACCAAGACTTCGAATTTGCAGAAACCATGCAAATAAAGTTTCCTCCAACACACTGGTAGAGACCAGTATGGCAGTTATCCTTTTTTTTATGTATCACCGTGTTCATTTTTCAGAGTGTTGGCATATTGAAGTATATTTTCTTCACTATTCTTCAATCGTCGTATTGTTTTTAATGATACGTCATAAATAATTGCAAGATCATTTTCACTTTCACCATTATTTAAACGTTCTATAATTTCCAGACGCTGTTTCAATTCTAAATGTTTGTTTGTGTATTTCCATCGCGTGCTACTGTACCACTAAATATGCCGCAAAATGCACAAGAACACTGTGATATCAGATATAATTGGGTTTTTCAAGGAACACGTTGAATCTGCTATCGCCACGCGTAAATTAGCACGTGACTATTTGAGGTTATGTTACTCCACTTGCGGACTATTCTACGTATGTATAGCCGGCACTGCAACGCATAGTTTAGTGGAGGTAGTGAGGCGTGACTTTGGGACAAATCGAGGTATTATAATTCGACAACTTGGGATCGTGGACAACTCGGGAGCGGACGATATGGGAGGTTTTACTGTAATCGGGGTGAAAACTTGCAATTTTGAGGAAATTAATTTTGTTTCGTTTATATGTTGTGACATATATTAATAATATGAATTCCTAATCGTGTTTCGACATTGATATCAAATGAATTTGTGTATGGAACAGAATATCATACTGTAATGCATAAAATGTATAAAGCTACTATTCACAGTAGCCACGTTTACTGCACTAGAAGAACCACATTGACTGTAATTGCTGTCGTCAGAATCGGGAATCTGATAAATAGAAAAAATTTTGGTATAAACTTAGTCCTTAGTGGCTTATGATCTTATTCTTGAATATTAAAGTGATTAAAGCGTCGTTTTAAAGAATATAAGAAAGGAACAATAAGGATCGGAAAAATGACCTCAAAGTTTGTACCTTCGAATTCTTGATTCAATAGTAATTAACTAGTTTTCAGATGTAATACCTGGTTTTCCAACTAGTGATGAGCATAATTGGTTTTGGTCTTGGTCTTGCATTTTTTGCAAGACCAAGACCAAGACCAAGATCACCTGTACCTTATCAAGACCAAGATCAAGACTGTGCATGCAAGACCAAGCCCAAGACCGACTCGGCAAAACTCAAGCAAAAATTAGAATGGAATGCAAGACTCCCGCAGTTTCGGATCGTTCTTGCATAATGTTTTGAATAGATGAAGACTACAGAAGAGCCTTTTCATATAAATATACATATATTTGATCTTGTATTGGTGCCCCTGCGGCCTTATTCCGAGAAGTTTATAAAGACCAGACCAGTAACAAACGGACGTCACAACTGAAAGATCCGAATGAAAAATATCAAACAAAACAAATATAGAAATTGTTGTGAGGGAAAGAAAGAGAAACATTAGACTATATGAACGCAGTAAATTCATTCAATTTTCAAGTTTTGTCGCCCAAGAGCTTGTACAAAGCAGCCATTGTGCGGATTGGTTATTTAATCTATTTCAGTACAGTGCTTACGAATTATCAAAGATACTTATCATTATTGATAATATTAAAATTAAATATTATTTTTGTAAATATATGAATCAATGTATAAAAATAATAATAGTAATCACATATATTTATTTTAATAATATTTATTATTGATGATATAAACCAACAGATATTTCACAGTGGTGGAAGCAGCACCAGTTGCAATTCCCCTTCTTGGCCAAGATAGCTCGCGATTATTCATCAATTCCTGCAACTTTAGTTCCTGCTGAGATATTTTTCTGTAAAGCATCTTTGGTAATTCGAAAACACCGAACAGATCGAATAACCAATCCCCATGATGGTTACTTTGTATCAACTTTTGGACGACGAAAACTGAATAAAATTATTGTGTTTATAATATCTAGTCTTTTTCTTATTTCCAGCATTATATTTTTCATATTTGTTATTGGTTGTTGTTGGTTGGTGTAGCTAGTTGAAGGCTAGTTGAAAGTCTCGTCACTTACGAAAGCTAGTGAATGCGTACAAAGGAACCACCCATCGCCGTCGAGTGAAAAAAAGCAAGACTGCAAGAATATTGCAAACAAGACCAAGACCAAGACCAAGACCAAGACTGAGTTCGCAAGAGCAAGAGCAAGACCAAAACCAAGACCAAGACCAAGACCAGGGGTTCCGATACAAGACCAGGACCAAGACTGAGTGTGCAAGACCAAAACCAAGACCAAGACCAAGACTATCATAGTCTTGGTCTTGCTTTTGCTCATCACTAAGTGTCACGTGCTCAAATGTGTAGAAACCGAAAGAGAAACCGTTCAAAATGCTTGTCGAAAGCATTCTGTTCTACGGTATCGAAGTCTGGTGCCTACGCTACTTGAAGGAGATAGCCCA
Organism: Macrophya annulata; assembly: GCA_963924015.1. Lineage (NCBI taxonomy): Eukaryota > Metazoa > Arthropoda > Insecta > Hymenoptera > Tenthredinidae > Macrophya > Macrophya annulata. The sequence goes on from OZ001263.1 coordinate 8,751,787, forward strand.
GTAAACACATTTACGTAAAATTTACGTCAGGATGACATCATGTTGTGTCATGATTTACGTAAGATGTAAGTCACGTATGAGTCATATATGACTCAGTATTTCGTACCTCCTGACGTAAAACTTTTACGTCAAACATATGACGTCGATTTGACATCATTATGACTGATCTGACGTCAATCTGATATAATAATGATATCATAGTGATATCGAGTTTTTTCCCGTAAATCTTACCTTCATGTGACCTCAAATTGACTTCAATGTGAGTTAACTGACGTCAAGCTGACGTAACAATGACGTCATATTTTTGTTTTTGCTTTCCTCACATAGGATCTCAAATTGATCGTACTGTATTTTATCTGACGTCAAATAGACAGAATACAGATACTCAATTTATAATTTATAAATTAAATATCCCCAATCACATCTGTCAACAGAATTACGTTTTGCGGTTTTCAAAAATTACTTAACAATATACCGTATACATAAAAACTTATAAAAAATTATATTTCTATCGAAAATCACTTCAAATTTTGAAGTTTCCGCATAAAGGACAAAGAATTAAACGATGTTTAATTCATAGTAGGAAACTATTTATTAATCATTATCAAATTCTACAAAAAAAAAAACACAATCATATGACTTACTAATTACATAAATGATACATAAAATTATGACTCCAATATGACGTCATAGCATGATGAGAATATGATATAATATGTACGTAACAGTTAAGTCATACGAATGACATCACATCAAAGTTAAGTTTGATGTCAATATGAGGTCATAGTGATGTCATACAACGTGACGTCAAATGAATGAGACCAACATCAAGACAATCAGTACATCGACAGCTGAGATATAATAATTTCTAAAATCGGATGGGTCAATTTTACGATGATATAAAATCGTCTCCTCCGTAGTCGTCAACCACCAAATAGAACCAAAACGCAGTAAACAACATAGCGAGTCCATCGCAGAGATGCGAATTACATGGAAAAAAATATAGTGGAAGTTGTCGCTCTCGACTATAAATACGTCTTGCATTTATTTTATGGTGTAAGGGAAAAATAGTCCTACTGCGCGTGCGCGTGCACATAACAACGGAGATAGTTGAACGTATCGTTGAATGACAGCTGAGATAAATCAGAAGAATATTACGAGTAGCTGATAACTGAACACCTTGTCCAATGATTTCTTATTACGCTTGATGGAAAATATGTAGAAAATGCGGAGTAAAGAAACGACAATTTAATATTAGCCTAGATGCCCTCGGAAAAATATCCATTTCGTCGCTCAGGCTCGCTTTCGAGATTTTTAGGTTATAAAAGTTGATATCAGGTTGCTGAGGTTATGAAAGATATACATGTCACGTCGATCGTGATTA